>OZ020567.1:59904361-60367707 GCA_963971475.1 Chrysops caecutiens
GACAAAATTCTATATTTTCCTTACTTGATCATCTAAACTGTGGAATCCGTTAAAAGATAAAACTATGGGAAAGTATAACTGTGGGAAAGAATTTTTTAAGATTGATAAGCGGTCGTGGGACCGTGACAATTTTCTTATCAGAACTTAAATTTCAGAATCCAGCGAAATTCTCTGGGAACATTATGGTTATTTGATACTTACTTTAATGTTTCCCATATCCAGAGAATTTCGTTGGGGCTGTATCGAATTTTCAGCCTCGTGACCGGATGTAACTCGCGTGTCCACTCAATCACAGTTGAAAATCGACAGACTTAATTCCGTGTAATGTTTTTCGTAAATGTTGCATTTCGAGCATTAATCGTCGCGTAAAAATTGTGATGTGCTTTTCGCTCTCGGTGGCAGCTAATAGATGACGCCACTGAAATCAATTCGTATAGAAGCCCGAAGCACCTGGCCGAATGCGATGCACCTGGCCTCCATTTGGGTTTTTTACTTTTACTTTATTAGATAAGTTTTTAATCTCGTAAGGTCATAGAAAGTTTATTTTTAAGCATACTATTGTTTTATAAATAAATAAATAATAAGTTTTATGGGCCGCCACTGTAAAACTTAGTTCCTCCTCTCTCTCTGTGAATTCTATTATTTCGAAGATTTTCAGGGTAGGTGACGCTGACACCCACTCTCTCATTCAGTGTCTTGTTAGTTCAGTGTGATATTTGTGTTTTGTCTGAGGTTCAGGTATGTTTCTGTGTGTTTTGGATTAGTCAATAGTAGTTCTGTTAGTGTCGCGTTGGAGAAATTTACATTTTTGTCAAACAGTTTGAGAGCTTGATCTCTGATATATCGTTTGATGGTGTTTTTTCCCGATTGTGTCGATCGGGAAAGGAGCAGGTAGTGCTTTCCTTTCACGGTGAAGTTCACCTGCACCCCGATTCAATGAAACAAGGCTAAATCCGTCTAATTTAATTTCGTGTATTGTAGTATATTCACATCACCTTTTGGCCTGACAGACTTAATTAGCCTTTACATAGAAAAAATAAGATTGTTTCTTAAAATTTAAAAGTTCTCAGTACGTTCTTAAATTTACTTCGTAGGTATATAACATACCACTAAGGTATGTTCTTCGTTTCAAAATTCAATAGCTCTTATTAACATACTTAAATTTATACTTAACTTGCACTTCTCCATATTCAAGATTCGTTGTCCTCAATAATGTTCTTAAATTTGTTTATTTTTTTTTTCATTTGCTTCTCGCTACTAAACAAGCATGATCTTAAAATTCAAAATATAATAATTCTCATAAGTTTTCTTGAATTTATTTTGACTTTCACTGTTGATAATTTTTCAAAATTCTAAATTTATTGGTTCACGTTAACTTTCTTAAATTTCCTTAAACGATCATGATCTCAGAATTCAAAATTTAGTAATACTTATAAGTTTTCTTGGATTTATTTTGACTTTGGCTGTTGATAACTCTTCAAAATTCTAAATTCAATTGTTCACGTTAATTTTCTTAAATTTGCTTTCGTTTTCTCTTCGATATTTTAAAACTAGACAAGCTTGATCTCAAAATTCGAAAGTTAATAATTCTCATAAGTTTTCTTGGATTTATTTTGACTTTCACTGTAAATAATTTTTTAGAATTCTAAATTTAATTGTTTACGTAAACTTTCTTAAATTTCCATAAACAAGCATGATCTCAAAATTCAAAATTTAATAATTCTCATAAGTTTTCTTGGATATATTTTGACTTTCACTGTTGAAAATTTTTAAAAATTCTAAATTAACTTGTTCACGTTAACTTTCAATTTCGAGCCGGGGTCTGCCCGGTGGCCTCGCAATGACTCCGATTTGAATTTATAAAAGAAAATGGGCGACTTCTTAGGTCACCGGCCAAAGCGCGAAAGCCAATGCGCGTCATTTTGCGGCCGTTAAGTAGGGAAACAAAATTGCTGATGCGACCGGGAATGTACGCAATTAGCGCTTTTATTTTAATTTCTTTCGAACTTACGTGATCAGATTTCATCACGACGGTGATGCTGCGATTTGGTTGCGATCAAATTTTTTCAGGGTGATAAGACTTGATCGCAACGGGAAGTTTGTCGCGCATGGAGCGGTTGATTATCTATTTCGTCGCGATCAAGTTTTATCTTGGTGATAAGGCTTGATCGCGACAGAACTATCGCACATGGGGCCCAAAAAGCATCGTCAGTATTTTTGGCTGGGAACAGACGAGTTCCCATGAAAAGGTTTTTAAAGAGAAGGGGGGAAGCTGGGGTAGGGGAAAGGTGGGGGTGAAATAGAACATGTGTGACTGAGCCTTGTATATGAGCAGCTTGTTTTTATGGGATAGTTTTTTGGATTCAGGATAGGGTATAAGGGGTGCAGGATTTTGGTACATGAGAGCCGTTTTTCATATATAAATGTTGCCGACATGTCAGCTTTTGGTCTAGGATTAGGCCGAGGTATTTGGCATTGGATTGCCATGGGATGGGTTGACTGGAGACTAAGAGGTTTGTGGGTACATGTTTCCAATCCAAATTGTTCGGGCGGAATGATTTGTTTTTCTCTGCCTCTTCTTTTAGACGGGAAAGAAATGTGTTCTAAAATGTTGGTAATGTTGGGTAGTAGACTGTTACGCCTCCAGTTTTGGGGGAGGGTGAGGTCATGGCCCTTTCTTAAGAAGACTATGATGGTTGCCAGTTTCCACGATTGAGGGAATCTCCGCAGGTGGATTACTGCTTTGATTATTGTTGCCATTTCTTGCAGAACGTTATCCAACATATGCTTCAAACAAATGTTTTTTATGTGATCATATCTGGGGGCCATGCGGACAGTGACGTTTCCGATGATATCACATACTTCGTCTTTGTTCGAGTCGTATCTGTCAAGGTTATCGGGGGGGATGGTTCTGCATTAGAGTTGTTGGGTCATGGTGTTTGAGTCGTTTTCCTCATCAATAACATTTGTATAATAATCTTTCTAGCGCGTGTGCAAACGCTTCTACTTTTCCATGGCTGTCAAAGATGATGCCTCCGTTTTGGCCTTGTTGGTTGGGTATCATTATACTTTCTCTGTTTCTGAAGTACTTGTTGATTCTCCAGAAACTTTTATGACTTGTTTCAGGGTTCCCGAAGAAATTACCCTACCTCTCATTTTTAAAATAGGTTATATAATAAAACGAATCTGGTTTGTCATTCATTTAGCCTCTCTGCGCAGTGTGGAGTCACTCCTTTCGCTAGATCTTTTTTATCCCGTTCTTCGGGCGAATGGGCCCTTTGATTTTCTTGGAAGATCGTTATAGCCTAGACAGACTCCAGTGAAACCACAAAAGTGTTTTGAAGTTTTGTGAAACTACACAAATATTTTGCAGTTTGACCAAATTACCCTGACAGACTGCCTCCACATTATTTGCCAATAAAAATGAATTTTGAATTGAGAGCGGAGTTGCTTCGAATTGAAATAAACAATAATATTTAATTATTAATTAATATTTATTTCTTTAATATTTTATTATTTATTGATTGATAATATTATAATATTGTTATGTATTTAATATTCAATTCAATTATTTGTACACTTAAAACTTTATGATACTTAATTTGTTTTTACATTTTATATAGTTACACGTTGTTCTGCTCCATGTGTTTAACCACCTAACCTATGTCTGACGTTTTCCGTAAGAACCATATCTTGTTATGTTGGATCTTTTTTACCTGTCGTAGGGCAAAACCTTAAAACATCTCCCAAGTATATTTCTTAGTCAAAAGACAACTGTTAGGCGTCTCCGTAATTAATTTTATTATACATTTCATTTTTAAATCCTTTTTCCTTAATTTAATTATACATTTCGTTTTTACATCCTTTTTCCTTAACCTAATACATTGATACTCAAATTTTCTTCAATTACTATTATTAAAACAATAGATGATCTTTCCTAAGTTATACTTTCGGTCCCCTTTTTGCACGTCGCTTCTCCGCCCGGTAACGTAGCCGCTCGTTGTGGAGTCTCTGCAGCTCCCTGCTTAATGCTGCCCTTTGTTGGCTACCTACAGCCAACATGAGGTCCCTCCTAGCCTCTTATATTTCTCGACGAAACCTCGCCTCAATCCCCGGTATCTTCTTTTTCGTTGGTGCCTCCATTCTGTCTGGGAGCTTCACTTCCGTTTTCGTGTGGTGGCCCGTCTGTCTAGCCCGGTATTCCTTTATGGTGATAGGCCGCGGTCCCGCCTTTGGGTCTCGTTTTAGCGCTTCGTGAAGTTGACAATCACCCATTCCTTTATGGTCTTACTATAATTATTTTAATGCCCATTGGGTTCTTTCGAACCGTGTTTGGGACCTCAACGGTGAATAGTTAATTCATCCGCTTTTGCATGGATTAATTTTTTATTTCCTCACCTATGGTGTTTCTTCAAAAGGATGTCAATAGTTCTCCACGTTATTGATCTGCTCCAGCTGCTTCTAGTTCTCCACGTTATTGAGCTGCTCCAGCTACTTCTAGTTCTCCACGTCTCCTAGTTTGATGATGCTTCTCCAGTCCAGTTCCCTTAGCGATGGTTGATGCTGCTAGTCGTTCGTCTCCTTCACTTGAGTGCACGAATTCCTCTGCTGCTTGGTGCATTTTTCCCCGTCTATTTATGTCCAAATTTTGTTAGTGTTCAGCTTATTTTTGGCTTGATGGGGGTTTCCGTTCCGTTGAGGTTATTGGTCGTCATTTTGCAATATTTCAATATTTGCAATTTTTTCCAATTGCAATATTCCAATATTTGCAATATTGATCAATTGCAATATTCCCAGATTGCATTTTCCTTTTCGGTCATTGGCTGCTCCCAATTCATTTTTCCGAATTTGCGGTACGTTCCATTTCCGTTGGTGTTTAGCCGATGCAATCTGCTGGATTGCAATATGCATACATGTCAAACATTTGTGCATTTGGGCTGGCCATCTACCGGGCACTAGTGTACTGTATGTGTCGGTCGTGCAGTTCTCTGCGGGTTGCAGAATTCGTGATCGCTGTCTGTCAGATTGTTTACTGTCAGATTGTGCCGCGTGTTATCCTCAGGTAAGTTTTGTCATTGTTAATCGCGTTTCTTTTTAGTTTCCGGTGAAGTTATTGGTTTCCTGATCTAAATGGTCACCTAGTCCTACTTGGGCACTGTCAGGTAATTCCTGGATTCATAATTTTTTGATCTCATTAATCTTATGGTTGGTTTTACTTTCGGGGCATGACAATGGTACGATGGAAGTCTGGGAGATTAATCATATCGAGATGAATCATATCATATCATATCGACCCTTCTTTGATGGAGAACACTGGATTCCTTGATATTGATAGTCATATTCAGATTGCGATGTGTTGAAAGGGATGGAGGATGGCTGGGTTTTCTAAGAGGCCAATCAGGGAAGTGAATTTGTGTTCGGTGTGTCTTAATCAACTCATCCATGACAATCTCAATCCGTGTGGTAGTAGATTACCACGTACTAGAGCGGTGGCATACCGATATCTGGTGGTATATAGTATACTCTCCACCAGTTGATGAAGAAGAACTACACAAAATTACAACTTACAAATTTAATCTGTCTACGGGACGTCTTTCCCGTTTTGACCGTCTTAGCTCTGGCACCGGATCATACATTGGCTGATTGCTGGCAACACCTGGCGATGCTTCACGAGATTTGTTTAACGTATCCGTCCTTCTTGCCGAGGTAGCCGGTGTTGTGTTAGTAATAACACATAGCACTTAGCTAGGTATGAAGGTATGAGTGTAGAGAGCGCAACCGACGCAGTCAGTCTGCCTCAGCCCGCCACAGAGAACACACAATTACATTTGTATCATAATCGTTCTTGAATAAACATTATATTTTCAATAAACTTGGAGTTTTTATAAAAAAGAACTTAACAGCCGGTACATCTCTTTTACCACTTGTAGGAGGAAGTTATATCTGCCCTGGTTCACTCGGTGAGGTGTCCATTGAGAGAGGGTGAGGTGTCCAACCATAAGCCTTCTTTTAAAAAAAATTAAATGAAGGACAACAAAACTATTCGGCTTTTGACAGAGAACCCTTAGCCGTCTATGAATCAATTAAACATGTTGGACATTGCTTAAAAAATAGAAAATTATTGTTTTCACGGACCACAAGCCTCTAACGACAGCATTGTGGACAAGATCTGATCGGTGTGCTCGACAAGCAAGACACCTAAGTTATATATCACAATTCACGAACGATATTTTACATATCAAAGGTAAATCGAATGTGGTTGCTGATACTTTATCTAGAATAGATGAACTGAAACTCGAGTCTCTTGATACTTCTGAGAATCTTCCACTAAATATCCACAATTTCACTAAATCAACAGGTTAAAACTTTACTTAGAAATGATAAAGAACAAAAATTTCAACTCATTACTTATCCATTTTCGAATATCAAAATCTGGTGCAACAATTATAACAATACCATGCGCCCCCTAGTTCCCGAAGTTTGCAGAATATCTGTTTATGAGAAACTACATTCATTTTTTTACCCAGGCGTTCGGGCAACTAGGAAATTAATAACTGATAAATTTTTCTGGCCCCATATGAAAAGGGATATTGGACAAAGGACTAAAACTTGCCAGATCTTTCAACGAAACCAAATTGCAAGACATTCACAATCAGAAATAGGTTCTTTTCCACTTCCAATGACACGTTTCCAACACATACATTTGGATATCGTTGGTCCTTTACCAGTTTCGAGTGGTTATTCTTATATCTTAACATTGATTGATCGTTACTCACGATGGCCAGAAGCTTTTCCCATTAAAGAAGTTTCAGCTGAAGCAATACAAAAAACTTTTGTACCACATCATGTTGCAAGATTTGGAATTCGACTCACCATTACGAACTGACAGGGGAACTCTTTTCGAGTCAAATTTTCTAAATACATTAATGTCATTATTGGGAACACATAGAATCCCTACAATTTCATATCATACTCAGAGCAATGCCATTGTGGAACGTTTCCATCGCCAATTGAAAGCTGTACTCAAATTAACTAATTTTGTTAGTTTTGCAGAAACACTGCCTTTAATATTACTTCATCTGGGACGTTCTGCAGATGAAATGGTTTATGGGCAAACCCTCAGAATTCATGGGGATTTTTCTATAAATTAAGAATAAGATGTCCCTCTGACGGTAACTTTGGACAATTTTAAGAATTCCATTTCTTGGTTGAAACCTGCTTCATTTTCACATAAATCATTAGACACTCCTTTCGATTTTAAGCATTTCAAACACTCGCACTCGTGTTTTCATGAGACTGGATCGTAAAATACCTTCACTAACACCTCCTTATGAGGGACCTTATAGGGCACTCGATCGGACGGAAAAGGTATTTAAGTTTCGAATTAATAATAAAATTAAGACCGTTTCCGTAGATCGAGTTAAACCCGCAACATTGAGAAGTCAAATGAAATATTTTTGCCAAAAGAACAAAAAATCTCTTTCAATTGTTTTACCTTAACTCCATTTTTGAAAAGGGGAGTATTGTAGGCACTTACTTTTTATTTTAAAAATTATTTTTTAAATAATTTAAAATACTTTAAATAAAAATCAAAGTGAAACTAAGTAAGCAAGTATGATTTTAAATTTAGATTTAAGACGCCTAGTTTTTAATGTTTAAAAATTTTAATAATTTTGAGTCAGAAAAATGAAATTTAAATAAAGGAGTCTGTACATTTTAAATAAAATATAAAAAACGGATAAAAAAATAAGATATATTAAATGAAATAAAATGAAATAAAATAAAATCAAATTTTTAATAAAATACGAGTCTTAACTATTTAATAGTAATGGTGATAGCTATATCCGATAACACCGCCACAAGTCCATGTGGACTAGCGTCAGTAGCTACGATGAGTGGAAGATCCGGATTGTATGCAATTTCAGCTTGAATTTTCTTAAAGGAATCTTCACAGGCTTGTGTCCACTTGAATAGTATATACTTTTGTAGAAGTCGATTTAATGCGTATACCATGGATGAAGCGTCTGGTATATATCTGGCATAATACAGTGCTAATCATACGAAAGATCTTACTTCATTTGCATTATTTGGTCGTGATGCGTTCAACACTGCTTGGACTTTATCTAAGGTTTCTCAAGCCCTTTCGCACTAATCTGGTGTCATAAATACTTAATAGACGCGACAAAGAATTTACGTTTGTCTTTGTGAACGTGAAAATTATATTTTCTTAGGTGTTCATGACAATTTATCAGACGTTCTTCACATTTTTCGAGTATATTTCCTTGAATTGAAATATCATCAAAATAAGCAACAGTACCTTCTAATCCGCCCAATATTTGGTCAATAACCGTATGAAATATGTTGGGTGCTGTTTTAATATCCATAAAAAGTCATTTCACCAGGAACGTGCACATGGTGTTGATATCGTCGCTTTTTTCTGACTTGTTTCGCCAAGCTTTGAATGCAGATACGCTTTGCATAAATCCAAAACACAGAAATATTCCCATCATTAAGTTTATTGAAGATGTCCTCTGTTTATGGGATAGGGTATCTGTTATCATGTAACTGTGTATTGAGTGTGACTTTATAATCAGCACAGACTCTGACTGTGTTGTAAGGTTTACGTACAATTACTAACGGTAAACTCCATTCAGCCATTTCGGTTTTTGACGTGAAAACGTCTTTCTTCTCGTTGAGTATGTACTTTGGTAGCCAGTGTAACATTATTGTGTTACAAAACACAGTCATTTTTCAATCGCTAATAACTACGAAGCTGATAACGCCATAACAATGGTTTAGGTCACAGTGAATGGAACATATTTGCACGTATTTATTGTGTGTCACATGTTTTTTCCACGACGTCATCGGGCTAGTTCAAGCGCCCACGCGTTTTTTTAGCGTTGTGTGAGGATGTTTAGGTGTGTAGCGTGAGAACGCAATAAGCAAGGACGTTGATAAGGGTATCATTGTAAAAACCATGAAAAGAGCTACCAGGGCCTAAAGCGAAACATTAAAAATATTCTCCGAAATATATGCAAACATCGGTATGAATTTGAAAATGTAAAAAATGTGGAAGATATCGGTTCATATGAGGCCTAAATATGCACCGAATTGTAAAAAACTCAAATCGGAGAAAACCCGCATCAAGCCGAATATTCAAAACCAAAAATGTTCTGTGCCGAGCAAGTGTGAGAGCTACGGTGGCATCGAAGAAGACGTAAAAAAACGGCGGAAAAAAATTAACCTGTGATTTATCTATTCTGTAACCGTACTGCTCTCCATAACCATTGTAACTAATGGTTTGATAATGAAAGTGCATATTATTACGAAAATTTTGTTGTAGTTTTTTTGACGTTAAAACGTCTTTTCGCTCGTTAAGTACACTGACAGCCAGTCAAACTTTCTTGCGGTACAATTTACTGTCAGGTTTCAATCGTCCATAGCTATGAGGCTAATAATGCGATAAGAACTGTTGAGGTCACAATGAATACAGAATTTTTGTACGTGATTATCGTATGGCATAGGTTTTGCGCATGACGTCATCGGGCTAGTTCACTTACGCATGATTGTTGTTAATAAGCGTTGGGTGAAATTATAAATAAGTGTAGCGTGAGCACGCGATCATGTAGGATATTAATTAGGGTGTCATTGTAGGAAGTTGAGAAGAGCTATAGGGACGTGAAGTAAAACAATAAAAATAGTGGCTGAAATATTAGTAAAAATCGGTATTAAATTGAAAACTGGAAAAACAACTTAAAATATCGGCTCATGTCAGTCGCAGATATGGGCCGAATTGAATAAAACGCAAAGCAAGGAGAGCTTGCATCAAATCGTATTCAAAAAATCCTAAAGTGTCCAGTGCCGAGTGAATGTCAGAGCTACGGCAGGATCAAAGGAAATATGAAAAAAGTTACCACTCTATATAACCATTGTATATGAGACATTGATTTATGTACATACTTATGAGAAACACTTATTATAATTTAATCCCCAAGTTTTCACGGAAAATCTACGGCGCGGACCTTGACTGGGCCTTTCGGTTTTTTCTAATATTCCTTGTGTTACAAATGATTCAATTTCTTGTTTCCTTTTCTCCTGAAGTGTGTATGGTATAGTTCTTTGCTTAATATATATAGGTTTAGCGTTATTTGTCAGTGGCAGTGTACATGTTATTACTGGCATTAGTCCCACAGAAGGTTCAAATACATCTGCAAATGTTTTTTTATATCTGCTACAGTTGCATTTATGTTATGTACCATATTTGTTGTTTCAGTATGCTGCTTACTCACTAACGCCTCCTGCAATTCTATTTTTAACTTCCTTATCCATTCTCTTCCCAGTATAGGTGATACTTTCCGCGGTACGACATACATATTCCTCCTAGTTTTTATTTTACCGTATTGCATAGGTACGCAAGCTACTCCCAGTGGGTGGAATATTTTGCGTGTGTATGGGCGGAACTGCACTCTCGTCTTTTGTAATCCAACATCTGTATCCAACTTTTCAAAATCTGTTTTAGAAACTATAGTCATTTGGCTTCCTGTGTCTAATTCAAATTTTTGGTTTTTCTTTGCTATTTTAACTTGAACTGTAAATGGTTCATTTGTTTTTCCTCCTACTTGCTTTATGCCATATATTTAATCATTATTATCTTCTTCTTTTTCTGTTCGTTTGACGAATTTATTACTATAAAATTTAGTTGAAATGCAAACTTTTCAATATGTCCTCTTTTTCCGCAACTGTTACATTTCAGTTTGTTCTTAGACCTACAGTTCCTTGCAATATGATTCTCTTTACCACAACGTAGACAGATATTTTGCAAGCTACCATCACCAGAGCTTTGGTTTTTATAATAGCTTTCCTTCTTATGATACGAAGTGTTTCCTTCCCCACTTGATGATGGTGTTGCATAATTACTTATCTTGTTTACTTTATTCACTTCCTGATGAAGTTGCATACATTTTATTTTGAATTTGTGCTGCTTCGATATCTAATGCTTTTTGTAGGCTAATGTCAGTTTCTTTCTGTTATATTTGTTCGCGTAATTCCACATCTTGTAGTTCACTAATGAACTGTGCTTGAAGTACCGAATTTATTGGTTTTTTACACTCTGGATCTTGGCATGTCCAATTTGCAGTTGGATTGCAGCATTCAGCTTTAATTCTGCAATATATTGAGCTATTGACTCAATACTTTTTTGAACGCATGATAAGAACTTATGTCGTTCTGTCTGCGAATTTGACAGCGGGCACAACTGTTTTTCTAACAGATTAATTAATTCACCATATGTTTTCGAAGCATTCAAAGAGTTAACCTCTCTTTGAATGATTTGAAAGTCTCTTTCTCTTCCTCAAATGTTTCGAAAATTATTGTGCTTCTATGTATATCGGTTTGTGTTCCCGTGTTTTCTGTGATATTTTGTGGTAATCCTTCTAAGACTTTTGCTTGCAGATGTATTGCCTCAAAAATCGCCTTTGTTTCGTTTTCTGGTTCCATCATTTTTCTAATTTTTAATTTATTATTTTACCCTTTTGCCTCGTCGCCACTTCCGATATGTACATATTAATTATTCAATTCAATTATTTGTACACTTATGATACTTAGACACTTAGTTACACGTTGTTCTGCTCCATGTGCTTCATCACCTAACCTATGTCTGACGATTTCCCTAAGAACCATGTCTCAATCCATGTGGTAGTAGATTACCACGTACTAGAGCGAAAGTATACCGCCATCTGGTGTCATATGATACAAATATTAATAATAATTGTCACTCAAATCATACTAGTAGCTATTATTAAACTAAACATATCATATTGAGTTCATATATTTAGTTGAAGTTGGCAACAGTGTAGTAACAACCATCAATTCCTCTTTCCAGAACTTAAACTGAAACAACGACCCACTTTGCAGTTCAGAGGTCAATAAACAGTAAAAATTCAGTTCAGTTGGTGACAGACTATAAACTGAAACCGCGAACAACGACTATTTCCAGTTTCAGTTCTGCAGTCTGTCTAGCCTATAAGGGTTGCATCCTTCTTCCGGAATCGATTCTGTTGCGATTTTGCTGTCGTTATTTTATATGCAGGGCACTCAACAGCGTCGTATATGTCGCTGTCTGTTTCTAGTGTTTTGTGGTTTGGGAGGTGCTCAGACAGGGAGTTGCAGAAGGCTTTCCAGTCTACTATTTTTTTCATTTATAGAGGGATGTTGATGCAAATATGCCTTAGAAGGAAGATTACTGGTTTGTGATCCGAGCCGAGTTCGTCTTGAGCTCTATGTCCCAGTGACCGTCTTTGCCAAATCTATAGATGTAGATATCCCAGTGAACGTCTTTGCCAAGTCACAGATCGAGCACTTGGTTATTGACCAGAACAAAGTATGTTGGTTTGGGATATGAATCAAAATGTTCTGGCTAGTCGTTAAGCAATAAAGTTTTTTGCCCGAAATGTTCGTTGATGGGGCGCCACAGGCACGGTGGTTGAAGTTGAAGCCGCCTGCTGGGAATATTGGTGGGTTGCGACTGAAGAGTTCGGATAAGGCCTCTTCGAATCGAGGGGGGGGGGCGTTTATTTTTATGGAAGTGGCTTCAACTCCATGGAGATTTGCATTGCTTATGGGATCGTGTGGGGTGCTCCGTTACGATACGGTCGGTAGTGTGGGATGCGGAAATTGGTTCCGGCTTTCCAAAAGGTTTCTTAAATTAGAGCAATGTCTATTTGGTTGTCATATAGAAATTGATTTAGTTCATCCCTCTTCGAACCCACGGAATTGGCATTCCAAGTAAGTATGGAAATAGTTAGAGGGTCAGGCACTGGTGATGGTTGATGTTCGGGATTTTGCATCTCCGTTCCGATAGTCACTGGCATTTCTTTTAACAGCGCGCACCCCTGCGACTGCATGTTGATGCAGAATCTTTCAGTTTGGGTCATTATTGGAGGAAGTTTGTTTGTTGGAGGGCGGATTTCAAGGAAGATGGCTGCGGCAGTTGCTGTGGTTTGTAAGCGGGGTTGGGGTGGTTATTTGAGCAGCTGGGGCGTAAGAGGTGATCGACTTTTAGGGTTTTTGGGGTTTTGGCGGTATGGTTGCCTCAACAATTGGTACAGATTGCTTTTTGTTGAGCGGGTGGTGTTGTTTAGCTCTTTGGTGCAGTTCCGGAAGTGGTGTTAACCGTCACACTTCACGCATTTCGGCTTCGCTGCGCAGCAGTTGGCTGTGTTGCCGAATTGCTGGCAGTTATGGCACTGTTTTATCACTAGACTGAAGATTGTTTTTACGTTGTAAATGTAGGTTTCGGCCCGTGGTAATAGAATTTTTATAAGGTGCCCTTTGTTAATTCTGGTTTTCAGAAACCAACACTCTTTTGGGGTAAGCTTGTGACTGTTGTGAACGAGGTTAACCTAAAAAGAAATAAAATTAGAATAGGTGATAAATTCTTCATGGTACTCACCATACGCATAACAACATTGAAATACATATAAGACCCTTAAAAACGTAATATTATCAATACATCTCGTAACCACCACGCATAACCATCAGCACCATGCATAACGACACTGAAATGTATATATCCGCGTAAATCAACCTAAAAACATACGAAACATGTAATTATATGATTATATTATTATTACTATTACTCACTCCTCATAACCTTAAATGTCAAAACGAAACGCATTGCGAAAACGTAAACAATTTACTCGGTACTAAAAAGCTAGGCTGGTCGCTGGGAGATGGCGTCACGGCACAAAGTGGATTTCGTAACCACAATGCAGCCACGCAAAAACGGAGCAATGTTCCGTTTCCATGAAATATAACGAGAGGAAGTTTTGGAGAAATTTTCAGTAGCAACTGGATCCCGAATCGACGCTCATAGGTGTGACTGTGATTAAACGCAACTCATCTTTACCCAATCTACTGGAACTCCATACCAAACACGGTTCCCGAAACCTATCGGTCTTGGAACAGCACTTAAAGTTGAAAGTGGCTCTTGAAGCCCACCAACTGCGGTTCCAAGTAAAATTCCATACCGAACACGATTCCGGAAACCTATCGGTGTAGGAATAGATCTGCTAGTTGGAAGTGGTTCTTGTGACCCACCAACTACGGTTCACGTGTCGGAGAAATCACGGGTGCTACTCGAAGAGACTCTGCAGGACTCGAGGGCAGTCCTGAGCCCATTTCGCTAAGGAAGTGTTTTGGTGATCTTCGGTAACAATTGAAAGGTTTAGCGCACAAATGCGAGGAGAAACGGTTTAGCGCACGACTGCGGGAATTTTAAAAGTGTTTTAGTAGTCTTCAGTAGCAATTGAAAGGTTAAGAGTACAAATGCGTGGAGAAATGGTTTAGCCACAGACAATCCAGATGCCTCCTTCCCATACAACGAGTTGGCACCAAGAATTTCAATCAAGCAGACACCAATTAGCAGACAAAGAGCTTTTGGGGAGTGCATATTTTATGAGAGTGATATTTGTCTGCTAGTTGATGTCAACTAGTTGGAGATATGGGAAAGGGGTCGTAGAAATAAAGGGAAAAGGAGGGGGGGGAGGTAAACTAATATTTCGGCGATGGGACAAAATTTTCATTTTCTGAAATTTTCGTTTCGCTCACACAAACAGAAATTTTTTGAGTGCGTATATTCGTGAGCACAATTTATGCACGTACACGTAAATAAATTCAGACATTTTTTTTTGTGTTGAATATTGGTGATTTTGGGAAAAATATATGCAAACTAAATGTAAAAAATTATAAAAAATCACTATTTTTCGAATACTTCCTGGAAACGGGAAATTTTTGAAATCTGTCAAATAACTTCTGATATTTATTAATGGTATTTACTTTCTGCTTAATTATTTGAATGAACTTCCATTAACAATGCTTTCATATTATTATTATTATTCATAATTTGATAATATTTTCCTGAATATGGTTACAATGATTGAAGGAAATGGAAAATTGTTCACATATTCAAATTTATTAGTATTAAGATAGATAGCATTTCATACGCATTAAATATTGTTTGATTTTTAATTTTTTTTTTTCAAAAATATTTATTCATTTATTTGTAATTTGTGATTTTAAGTTTAAAAGTCATTTGATAAACTTAATATATGTTTATCATGGTTGTATTTATCGATTTAACAGAACCATATGCAAATATATCTAACTTAAAATATAACTACGTTTGCATATTTTCCCAGCTTTTCTTATACGTTAACAAATATCATCTCGATTATTTATATTGATAATCAAAAATTCAGATAAAAGCAAAGTAGAAAAATAGAAAATGATGGTTATTAATATCTATTTAATAACTATTCGCTGTTACTTATATATTTTCGAAAAATATTTAGTTATTGGAGAAACATAGGTACAATGCATTATATATTATTATTTATATACATATATTATTTCATTAATAGAAATGTTATTTTGTAATGTTATAATTGTTCGTTTTGACGTTAAAACGTCTTTCTTCTCGTTGAGTTTGTGCATTGGTAGCCAGTCTAACATTCTTGTGCTACAAAACGCAGTCATTTGTTAATCGCTAATGACTACGAGACCAATAATGTGATAACATTGGTTAAGAACAGTAAATGGAGCATATTTGCACATATTTATTGTGTTGTGCTTATTTTTCCCGTGACGTCATCGGGCTAGTGTAAGCGCCCACGCGTGTGTGTTGTTTTTTACCGTTATGTGAGAATATTTATGAGTGTAGTATGACAACGCGTTAAGCCAAGACGTTGATTAGGGTATCGTTGTAAAAAGCACAAAAAGAGCTACAAGGACATAAAGTGAAAATGGAAAAAATGTGGAAGATATGGTCTCATATGAGGCGCAAATATGCACCGACTGGTAAAACCTTCAAATGGGGGGAAAACCTGTATCAGAACAAATATTAAAATTCACAAATGTTCAGTGCCGAGCAAGTGTGAGAGCTATGGCTGTATCGAAGAGGAAATGAAAAAACGGCGCAAAAAAATTAACTTGTGATTTACCTATTCTGTAACCGTACTACTCTCCATAATCATTGTTATTAATAGTTTAATAATCAAAGTACAAATTAGTACGAACATTTTGTCGCAATTTTTTTGACGTAAAACCGTCTTTTCGCCCATTAAGTGCACTGACAGCCAGTCAAACTTTCTTGCGGTGCAATATAACATCAGATTTCAATCGCCAATTGCTACGAGGCTAGTAATACGATAACAACGGATTTGGTCACAATGTATTGACCATGCCTGTACGTGTTTATCATGTTGCATTCGTTTTGCACGTGACGTCATCGGACTAGTGCAGTTACGCATGATTGTTGTTATTGAGCGTTGTGTAAAATTTTAAATCAGTGTAGCGTGAGAATGCATGTAGGACGGTCGTTAGGGTTTCATTGTAAGGAGTTGAAAAGTGCTACCAGAAACTAGGTAAAACAATAAAAATATTCGCCTAAATATAAGTAAAAATCGATATTAAATTGAAAATCAAAGAGACCTTACATCAAAACAAATTTAAAAAAAACTAGAATGTCCAGTGCCGCGTCAATGTCAGAGCTAAGGCAGCATAAAATAAAAAAATAAAAAGTAAACGTGTGATTTAAAAATAGTAAAGTAGTAATAAAACCGTATTACTCTATATAACAATTGTATGAAAGCCATTGATTTAATTATATACTAATAAGAGCACTAATTGTAATTTTATCCCGAAGTTTCCACGGAAACTCTACGGCGCGGATCTTGACTGGGCCTTTCGGTTTTTTTTCCATAACACCTGATTAATTTGCAATACACAAATTTAGGAAATTGTGCATATGCGGAACAAAATTGTTATTCATAGATTTTTATGAAAAAAAGCTAAACTTTGAAATGACTTGATTCCTATTTCTTTAATTAACATTTGCTTATCAATAATAACATTTTGTTATCACGGTATTTTATGTTTTTTATACTATATACAACTTTTACTTTTTATTTATGATAATAACGAGTACAAAGTGTATATCTTGAAGTCATAAAACAATTTTGAATGAATCATTCAGTTAATTCATTATTAACATGCGACTTTATTAATTTATAAAACAATTATCGAAAATCTGAATTTTGTTATATTTCTTCACTTTTGTATGAATACTTTTCACAATAGACAAAGATGATGTGTGACAAAGAGTTAGGAAATGGCTAAAAAGTGGGTTTCGGTCACACATATGAAACCTCCAGGACGCTTAGTTTGTCAGCTAGGAGTACAACACTGTTAGGAAGTCAAAATCCGAATTTTATCATATTTCCAATCTTTTGTCTGCAAATTTTTAACAACTCAATTTAGAGAAAATAAATTTATGAAGAAAAGGTAAAAAGAAGAAAAATAATGGGGGTCGGTCATAGATGAACGCTCTAGGAAGAACACTCTAGGAAAATTATTTAAGCCGCTACAAGCACAAAGTTGTTAAAAATTCAAAATCTGATTTTTTTTATATATCTTTTGTATACATTTTTAAAACGCAATCAAGAAAAAAATTATATATGGAAAAGAGATAGGAAATAGTAAACTTATTTGGGCTGTTCATACACATGAACCCTCTAGGATACTTATTTAAGCAGTTATGGGGGGAAAAACTGTTAAAAATTCAAAATCTGAATTTTATAATATTTTCCAATGTTGGTCAGCGGGTTTTTAAAAACTCAATTTACAGAAAAATGTTGTATTAAAAAAAGTTAGCAAATAGGAAAATAATGGAGTCTGTCGTACATATGCACCCTCTAGGACGCTTAGTTTAGCCGCAACGGGTAAAAAACTGTTGAAAATTCAAATTTTTACCGGAAGAGGCCCCTAAAAACCGGAAGAAATTTGATAAGTTTATGGTTCCCGGAAACTATAATGTTCTGTAACCTGTAATTCGTAAATAAACTTACCATTTAACATAATCCTTAAAAATTCACCTGCTACGGGCCGAATGAACAAAAAGTCATTCAGCTCGAGTAAAGGGATTGTTGTTGTTGTTGGGAAACAAAATCCAATTCGAATTTTTGAAAAATTCATTACCAGAGTTTATGTACCATCAACCTGCCTGCAATCCCTTTGCTAGTGGGTGTAGCTACGTACATATAATACCGGTTCTGAATTTATTTCATACAACATTGCGATCTTTGAAATAAATTCAAAACCGGTTTTCAACCTCACAACAAATGAAACTTTGAAGAGAGCAAGCTCTTCAAAGTTTCACATTCCCAACAACGATTCTTGCGAAGCTCCTGAATTATAATTCTCAAACCTTTCTACAAATTTTATACGATTTCCCTATAATGATCTATATACGTAATATACAATTTCTTAAAACTCCCGCAGTCGTGCGCTAAACCATTTCTCCTCGCTAAACCTTTCAATTGTTAATGAAGATTACTCAAACCACCTTAAACACTTTCAAAATTCCCGCAGTCGTGCGCTAAGCCCCAGACAATCCAGATGTCTCATTCCCATACAACGAGATGGCACGAAATTTTGAAAGCTCTTTTCAGGAGCTTTTGAAGAATCGTTGTTGGGAATGTGAAACTTTGAAGAGCTTGCTCTCTTCAAAACCTGTTTTGAATTTATTTATGTAGGCCAGACCCCCATTATTTTCCTATTTGCTAACTTTTTTTCATACAACATTTTCCTCTAAATTGAGTTTTTAAAAACTTACTGACCAAAATTAGAAAATATTATAAAATTTAGATTTTGAATTTTTAACAACTTTGTGCTTGTAGCGGCTTAAATAATTTTCCTAGAGTGTTCATATCTATGATCGACCCCCATTATTTTTCTTGTTTTTAACTTTTCTGCATAAATTTATTTTGTCTAAATTGAGTTGTTAAAAATTTGCAGACAAAAGATTGGAAATATTATAAAATTCGGATTTTGACTTCCTAACAGTGTTCTGCTCCTAGCTGACAAACTAAGCATCCTGGAGGTTTCATATGTTTTACCGGAATCCATTTTTTAGTCATTTCCTAACTCTTTGTCACACATCATCTTTGTCTATTGTGAAAAGTATTCATACAAAAGTGAAGAAATATAACAAAATTCAGATTTTCGATAATTGTTTTATAAATTAATAAAATTGTATCTTAATGATGAATTAGCTGAATGAGTCATTCAAAATTGTTTTATGACTTCCAGATATACACTTTGTACTCGTTATCATCATAAATAAAAAGTAAAAATTGTATATATAATAGTATAAAAAACATAAAATACCGTGATAACAAAATGTTATTATTAAAAAGCAAATGTTAATTAAAGAAATAGGAATCAAGTCATTTCAAAGTTTAGCTTTTTTTCATAAAAATCTATGAATATCAGTTTTGTTCCGCATATGCACAATTTCCTAAATTTGTGTATTGCAAATTAATCAGGTGTTATGGAAAAAAAACCGAAAGGCCCAGTCAAGATCCGCGCCGTAGAGTTTCCGTGAAAACTTCGGGATAAAATTACAATTAGTGCTCTTATTAGTATATACTTAAATCAATGGCTTTTATACAATGGTTATATAGAGTAATACGGTGACAGAAAATAAAAATCACACGTTTATTTTTTATTTTTTTATTTTATGCTGCCGTAGCTCTGACATTGACGCGGCACTGGACATTCTAGTTTTTTTTAAATTTGTTTTGATGCAAGGTCTCTTTGATTTGCAATTTAATACCGATTTTTACTTATATTTAGGCGAATATTTTTATTGTTTTACCTAGTTTCTGGTAGCACTTTTCAACTCCTTACAATGAAACCAGAACGAACGTCCTACATGATCGCGTTCTCACGCTACACTGATTTAAAATTTTACATAACGCTCATTAATAAAAATCATGCGTAACTGCACTAGTCCGATGACGTCACGCGCAAAACGAATGAAACATGATAAACACGTACAGGCTCTACACATTGTGACCACAACCGTTGTTATCGTATTAATAGCCTCGTAGCAATTAGCGATCGTAATCTGACGTTATATTGCACCGCAAGAAAGTTTGACTGGCTGTCAGTGCACTTAATGGGCAAAAAGGCGGTTTTACGTTAAAAAAATTGCGACAAAATGTTCGTACTAATTTGAACTCTAATTATTAAACTATTAATAACAATGATTATGGAGAGTACTACGGTTACAGAATAGGTAAATCACAAGTTTATTTTTTGCGCCGTTTTTTCATTTCCTCTTCGATACAGCCATAGCTCTCACACTTGCTCGGCACTGAACATTTTTAAATTTTAATATTCGTTCTGATACAAGCTTTCCTCCATTTGAATTTTTTACAATGCGGTGCATATTTACGCCTCATATGAGACGATACCTTCGACATATTTTCCATTTTCAAATTCATACCGATTTTAGGTTATATTTCGGAGAATATGTTTATTGTTTCACTTTTTCTCCTAGTAGCTCTTTTCATGCTTTTTACAACGATACCCAAATCAACTTCCTGGCTTAACGCGTTGTCATACTACACTCATAAATATTCTCACATGACGCTGAAAAACAACAAACACGCGTGGGCGCTTACACTAGCCCGATGACGTCACGGGAAAAACAAGCACCACACAATAATATAATGTGCAAATTTGCTCCATTTACTGACCCTAACCATTGTTATCACATTATTGGGCTCGTAGTTATTACCGATTGAAAAATGACGGTGTTTTGTAACACAAGAATGTTAGACTGGCTGCCAATGTACATAGTCAACGAGAAGAAAGACGTTTTAACGTCAAAACGAACAATTATAACATTACAAAATAATATATCTATTAATGTAATAATATATGTATATAAATAATAATATATAATGCATTATTTCCAGTAGTACCAATGTTTCTCCAATAACTAAGTATTTTTCGAAAATATATAAGTAACAGCGAATAGTTATTAAATAAATCTTAATAACCACCATTTTCTATTTTTCTACTTTGCTTCTATCTGAATTTTCGATTATCAATATAAATAATCCAGATGATATTTGTTAACGTATAAGAAAAGCTGGCAAAATATGCAAAAGTAGTTATATTTTAAGTAATAAAGTATTTTATTATAACCATTAACAAAACTGCGCAATTTCTTAACATACACTTCACACACTCTTTAACGATCTTCCTTTAATGGCGTCTTGCTTCCCAATGACGTACTTCTTCGTCACCCGCGTCTGTGGTGTTGCCCCAGTCGATTCCGCCTAACCACTTAGGGTTGCCAGTAACGGTTGCTGACACCATCAACTAGGGATACCACCTTAAACTGTCAGTAGTTTTCGCCTAACAGTTCGGCCATCCTGCTCTGCCTTCGCCCTCGAATGTTAATCTCTACAAAATTGGCGATCCGACTTCAGACTAAAGTTGGAATCTCCTCTCCGACTTAGGAAAACATGCTGGTCTCATAGTCAATACCCCATACAATAACAGATCCAGTACGCAACCAAATTCAAGCCCCATTCGGTCCCGTAAACCCGTAAACCGCGGCACTCATTTACCACTTGTCAACCCTGATTTCACGATTTTCCTTTCCATCATTACTAAATGATCACTGTGAGCAGTGAGCGAGCTCAAAATTGTGCGATTCAGACGCTCAACCTGCCCATTTGCGCGCGGTGTTGCTACGGCATTCAACACATGCTTTATATTATGTTTTATACAATAATCTTGAAAATCCTTTCCAGTGAAACCCGTACCCCTTTCACTCACTATCCGCGCTGGATAGCCAAACACTTGGCTGAATTTGTTTAATGTCGTTAAAGCTCCTTTAGCATTCGCGCTCGCAACAGCTTCAAGCCAAACGAATTTCGTGAAACCATCTTTTATAGCAAAAATGTATGCTTTGCCATTGCTCTTACAAAAAGGTCCCAGATGGTCAACATGCAGTGTGTCAAATGGTATTGGCACCCTGGGAATAGCATGCATCAATCCTGGCTGCTTGCAGTAGGTTTCTTAGCAAATTGACAACCTGTACAACTGGAGACATATTTTCCAACAGACTTCCTCAACTTTGGGAACCAATATTTGGCTTGTATAGCCTCCACGCATTTCTCAAGTCCCAAATGCCCGTTGTCATCATGATATAGTTTCATGATATGCCATCTTGCACTTTTAGGCAACACTGGTCTCGATCCCTCATTGGTAAGTCGACATTACAATACGTTTACCAGCTTGAAGTTCTTCATTAGCCCGTCTTTCTTATTTTTATTGGCTCTAATCTCTAAATTCAAATTTTCTATTACTCCTTGAATCTCTTCATCACCATCTTGCAAAGCATTAACAAATTCATCTTCTTTAATATGACAAACTGATATTGGATTCCGGCTCAGAGCGTCGACACGAGCCATAGATGTCCCTGGTCTTTGTTCCACGTCAAAATCGAATTCTTGTAGATCCAGCCACCAGCGAGCGATGCGAGTGGACAAATTTATTTTTCCCATGCAAGCCTCAACGCAGAACAATCAGTCACCACGCTGAATTTTACTCCGGAAATATACACCTTATATTTCTGAATACTAAACACAACAGCCAAGGCTTCCAGTTCGAAGCTATGATACTTAGCTTCTGTGACTGTCGTTTGTCTACTAGCATATGCAACGACTTTCCACTCCCCATTATTTGGCCGTTGAAGAAGAACTCCACCAAGCCCAATCTTTGAAGCGTCCGTGTGAATTTGTGTCTCGCATTTAGGATTATAAATAGTCAGAACCGGATCAGTTATTAATAAATCTATCAACTCCTTTATGGGATTTTCTTGCTCTGATCCCCAACTGCATTCAACTTCTTTCTTCGTCAGTGTTGTGAGAGATTTTGCAATGGTAGCAAAGCTCTTTATAAATTTTCGGATATAGCTAGCCAAACCTAAAAACTGTCCAAATTCATGAACGTTTTATGGAACCTTAAAATCTGCTACCGCTTTCAACTTATGTGGATATGGACGAATTTCTCTTTCAGAAATTAGATGGCCAAGATGCTCAGTAAGAAAAGAACACTTACTTCGCTTTAGTTTAACACCGGCCGCATCAACTAGCTTAGGAACCTTTCTAAGATTATTTAAACATTCATCCACGCTCCTTCCCCATATAATTACGTCGTCAATATACACCTCGGCGGACTCGTGAATAACAGAAGCCAAGATCTCATTCATTGCTCTCTGAAAAACGGCTGGGGCGTTACAAAGTCCGAAGCTCATCATACAGTACTGGTAGTGACCATCGGGTGTAACGAACCCTGTGAATGATCTGGAAGATGCAGCTATCCTTATTTGATGATAACCATTCGCCATATCTAAACAACAAAATAATGATTTGTTCACCAACCTATCCAATAAATCTTGAATCACGGGCAACGGATTTCTTTCTTTGACTGTAATCTTACTGAGTGCCCTGTATTCCACACACATTCTATAGGCGCCACCTTTTTTTTCACTAGTAGCACAGGACTTGTATAAGGTGATGTCGACGGCTCCATAATTCCTGCTTTAAGCAAATCATGAACAATTTGTCTAATAATCTCTCATGTTCATGGAAAGATAGTGTACAATTTTGTCTTCGGTCAACTTAATAGTCATCTCAATTTTACAATTACCCAATTCCATAGCATCCCCCGAAAAGCATTTTTGATACTCATCAAGAAGAGACTCAAGTGAAAACCGATGATCCTCTGTCAAAAGTGTTCCCACTTGAAGCTTATCTATCGTCTCGTGATCCAGCATATGCTATATCCAACCCGTGCTATACAATCTTCACTTCAATAGGACAACTTCGTTAGTTTTATTGACAAGTTTTATCACTGCCGTTCCATCTGTACTTTCCACTTCACCAACTAATACATCTTTCTCACATCTGGGTTGCCTATGTTCACTTTGTCTGATTCTCAAGATTCCACTAGACACAGGCTCTGTTCTTACCATAATCCTGCTTATACCAGGATTCAAATTCACCGCATCATTTGAATATAAGCGTATCTTTTGTAAATCTTCACAGAGCTCGGCAATTTCAAAGGCCATTTCTTTGTTGACAACATTTAAATGTGTTGCAGTCTTCACTACTATGATGTCTGACGCTTCAGTGTATGGTTGACCTACGAGAATATCAAAATCTTGTACCTCATTAGATACCACATAAAAACTTGTTCCTTTCTTAACACCATCGACTGTTAAATATGCTGTACTAACCCCTTTCGGTATGATTACAGCATCACCATAACCTTTAATCACGCTGGTATCATTTGATGTAACATTCAACTTCAGCTTTTCACAGAAATTTTGTCTCATTATATTGCATGAGCTGCCGAAATCTATAAACCCATTTGCTGGAGACTCATTGACTAAAACTGTTTTAAAATATTTGCTGTCAGCAGCACCGGAGCTATCTGTCTGAACTTTCCTTACAATTTTATCATGTGGTCCCGCAGACCGTTTCCGACACTCATCGGATGTATGTCCTTTAATTTAGCAGAAAGAACAATATTTATCCTGATTTTTGTGACCTGGTTTGCTACAAAAGGAACACTTTTTCGGATTGTCTCTCTGATTTATGAAGCGAGGACAGACAAACACCTTATGCCCCACTTTATTACATGTGAAACACTTAGTAATTTTTTTTTAACGGGTTGGGTCTCATCTGGTGTTTCCACTCCATCGTTGCTATTATTTGTATTCATGAAACATGTAAATACTTAAGTAAGGAGGTTATATCGTGACAACCAGCTGACAAGGCACCAACTTTCAAAAGTTTGTTATCAAGTGTCCCTATGATAGCTCGAGTGATCACATGATCACTCAGTTGGCAAGACATCCCAATACCCAGTTTATGATAATAGAACTCAATAACATTTTCGTTGGGCAATTTAATTCTATTAACGAGTTCTCGAATTTGGGGAAACTTATTTTAAGTGAAAGGAGAAGCCTTAATCAGCTTGTCCTTCCACTCGCTCCAATTTATTTCGTATATTGTTTGTCGCTCGTACCAATTTTTAGCGTATCCACGCAGTTTCGACGTACAGTTGCAAATAAGCGTCGGTTCATCACAACCATACATATTGGCGATGCCCTCTAGATTCCGGATCCAATGTTGTATTGGAAATGTAGCTATCTGAGGATTGAACTCAAGGATAAAATCATTTCGACCGATGTATCGAACGGCTGAGGTAGTCGGCCGTGGATTCTCCAAAGAGCTATCCCGACGATCAGTTGGTTTCTTTCGTAGTTCTCGGACAAGACTCTCTAAGGCGAAAATGCGTTTCTTGCTCCTTTCTAATTCCTTCCTACGATTCTTTCCCTTATAATGCCTTAAGCTCTGTGAGCCTGAGGCTGCGGTTGAGCTGCTATCTGACGTATACGATCTCTTATGACGGCCCATTTTAATTATTATTTATCGGAATTAATAAAAGTTCAAAATTATTTAGGTGAGCACTTACGTATCCCACTTACTGTACATAATAAAGTATTTTATTATAACCATCCACAACACTGCGCAATTTCTCAACTTACACGTCACAGACTCTTTTACGATCTTTCTTTAATGGCGTCTTGCTTCCCAATGACGTACTTCTTCGTCACCCGTGTCTGTGGTTTTGCCCCAGTCGATTCCCCCTAACCACTTAGGGTTGCTAGTAACGGTTGCTGACACCATCAACTAGGAATGCCACCTTAAACTAGGGATGCCACCTTAAACTGTCGGTAGTTTTCGCCTAACATAAGTTAGATAGAGTTACTTATGGTTCTGTTAAATCGATAAATACAACAATGATAAACATATTTTAAGTTTATCAAATGACTTTTCAACTTAAAATCACAAATTACAAATAAATGAACAAATATTTTTGAAAAAAAATTTAAAAATCAAACAATATTCAATGCCCATAAAATGCTATCTATCTTAATACTAATAAATTTGAGTATGTGAACAATTTTCCATTTCCTTCAATCATTGTAACCATATTCAGAAAAATATTATCAAATTATGAATAATAATAATAATATGAAAGCATTATTAATGTAAGTTCATTAAAATAATTAAGCAAAAAGTAAATACCATTAATAAATATCAGAAGTTATTTGACAGATTTCAAAACCTTCCCGTTTCCCGGAAGTATTCGAAAAATAGTGATTTTTCACATATTTTTTTAAAATTAGTTTTTCCCAAAATCAATCGAAATCACCAATACATACTAAAATTTCCATTTTCAACACAAAAAATAGAAATCTGAATGTATTTACGTGTACGTGAATAAATTGTACTCACGAATATACACACGCAAACTTTCTGTTTGTGTGAGCGAAACGAAAATTTCAGAATATGAAAATTTTGTCCCATCGCGGAAATTTTAGTTTGCCCCCCCTTTTCCCTTTATTTCTACGACCCCTTCCCCATATGAATATCCAACTAGTTGACATCAACTAGCAGCCAAATTTCACTCTCATAAAATATGCACTTACCAAAAGCTCTTTGTCTCCTAATTGGTGTCTGCTAGTTTGAAATTCTTGGTGGCAACTCGTTGTATGGGAAGGAGGCACCTGGATTGTCTGCAGTTAAACCATTTCTCCACGCATTTGTGCTCTAAACCTTTCAATTGTTACTGAAGACTACTAAAACACTTTTAAAATTCCCGCAGTCGTGCGCTAAACCGTTTCTCCTCGCATTTGTGCGCTAAACCTTTCAATTGTTACCGAAGATCACCAAAACACTTCTTTAGCGAAATGGGCTCAGGACCGGCCCTCGAGTCCTGCAGAGTCTCTTCGAGTAGCGCCCGTGAATTCTCCGATACGTGAACCGTAGTTGGTGGGTCACAGGAACCACTTCCAACTCGCAGATCTATTCTTACACCGATAGGTTTCCGGAATCGTGTGCCGCATGGAATTTTACTTGGAACCGCAGTTGGTGGGCTTCAAGAGCTACTTTCAACTTTAAGTGCTGTTCCGAGACCGATAGGTTTCGAAACCCGTGTTTGGTATGGAGTTCCAGTAGATTGGGTAAAGATGAGTTGCGTCCAATCACAGTCACACCTATGAGCGTCGATTCGGGATCCAGCTGCTACTGAAAATTTCTCCAAAATTTCCTCTCGTTATATTTCATGGAAACGGAACTTTGCTCCGTTTTTGCGTGGTAGCATTGTGGTTACGAAATCCACTTTGTGCCGTGACGCCATCTCTCAGCGACCAGCCTAGTTTTTTAGTACCGAGTAAATTTCTTACGTTTTCGACATGCGTTTCGTTTTGACATTTAAGGTTGTGACAAGTGAGTAATAATAATAATAATATAATCATTTAATTACATGTTTCGTATGTTTTTAGGTTGATTTACGCGGATATATACATTTCAGTGTTGTTATGGTTATGCATGGTGGTGATGGTTATGCTTGGTGGTTACGAGATGTATTAATAATATCGTAAACTTCTGATGTTGTGGTTATGCTTGATAGTAAGTATAGTGAATATGTTTAATGACTTATCTTTTATTTTCTTATATGTATTTCGATGATGTTATGCGTATGGTGAGTACCGTGAAGAACTTATCACCTATTCTAATTTTATTTCTTTTTAGGCTAACCTCGTTCACAACATTCAGAACAGGACCTTGAAAACCAGGCTTTCCCCCAAAAGAGTGTTGGTTTTTGAAGACCAGAATTAACGAAAGGCACCTTTTAAAAATTCTATTACCACAGGCCGAAACGTCCATTTACAACGTAAGAACAATCTTCAGTCTAGTGATCAAAATAGAATAAAAGAACCGCAAAAAATTTCCCAAACACTGCCATAACTGGCAGCCAACTGCTGCGCAGTGAAGCCGAAATGCGTGAAGTGTGACGGTTAACACCCCTGCCGGAACTGCACCAAAGAGCTAAACAACACCACCCGCTAAACAAAACGCAATTTGTACCAATTGTGGAGGCAACCATACCGCCAAAAACCCGAAAAACCCTTAAAGTCGATCACCTCTAACGCCCCAGCTGCTCAAATAACCACCCCAACCCCCCTTATAAACCACAACAACTGCCGCAGCCATCTTCCTTGAAATCCGCCCAGCGCTTCAACCACAATCCGCCCTCCAACAAACAAACTTCCTCCAATAATGACTCTGCATCAACATGCAGTCGCAGGGGTGCGCGCTGTTAAAAGAAATGCCAGTCACTATCGGCACGGAGATGCAAAATCCCAAACATCAACCCAACCCGTCCCATAGCTCCACACACCCCCACCCAGAGCTCCCAGTGCCTGACCCAGTAATTATTTCCATACTTACTTTGAATGCCAATTCCGTGGGTTCGAAGAGGGATGAACTAAATCAATTTCTATATGACAACCAAATAGACATTGCTCTAATTCACGAAACCTTTTGGAAACCCGGAACCAATTTCCGCATCCCACACTACCGACCGTATTGTAACGGAACACCCCACACGATCCCATAAATAATCCAAATCTCCATGGAGTTGAAGCCACTTCCATAAAAATAAACGCCCTCTCCTTGATTCGAAGAGGCCCTATCCGAACTCTTCAGTCGCAACCCACCAATATTCCCAGCAGGCGGCTTCAACTCCTACCACCGTGCCTGTGGCGCCCCCTCACCGAACATTTCGGGCAAAAAACTTTATTGCTTAACGACTAGCCAGAACATTTTGATTCATATCCCAAACCAACATACTTTGTTCTGGTCAATAACCAAGTGCTCGATCTGGGATTTGGCAAAGACGTTCACTGGGACATCTACATCTACAGATTTGGCAAAGACGTTCACTGGGACATAGAGCTCTAGACGAACTCGGCTCGGATCACAAAGCAGTCATCTTCCTTCTAAGGCATATTTACATCAACATCCTTCTATAAATGAAAAAAATAGTAGACTGGAAAGCCTTCTGCAACTCCCTGTCTGAGCACCTCCTAAACCACAGAACACTCGAAACAGACAGCGACATATACGACGCTGTTGAGTGCCCTGCATATAAAATAACGACAGCAAAATCGCAACAGAATCGATTCCGGAAGAAGGATGCAACCCTTATAGCCTAGACAGACTGCAGAACTGAAACTGGAAATAGTCGTTGTTCGCGGTTTCAGTTTATAGTCTGTCACCAACGGAACTGAATTTTTACTGTTTATTGACCTCTGAACTGCAAAGTGGGTCGTTGTTTCAGTTTCAGTTCTGGAAAGAGGAATTGATGGTTGTTACTACACTGTTGCCAACTTCAACTCAATATATGAAGTCTACATGATATGTTTAGGTTGATAATAGCTACTAGTATGATTTGAGTGACAATTATTATTAATATTTGTATTATATGCCACAAGATGGCGGGATACTACCGCTCTAGTACGTGGTAATCTACTACCACATGGATTGAGACATGGTTCTTAGAGAAATCGTCAGACATAGGTTAGGTAATGAAGCACATGGAGCAGAACAACGTGTAACTATATGAAATGTAAAAATAAATTCAGTATCATAAGTGTACAAATAATTGAATTGAATAATAAATACATAACAGAAGTGGCGACGCGGCAAAAGGGTAAAATAATAAAATAAAAATTAGAAAAATGATGGAACCAGAAAACGAAACAAAGTTGATTTTTGAGGCAATACAGCTGCAAGCGAAAGTCTTAGAAGGTGTTACGGAGATTTTTAAAATAGATATTTTATTTACTTAATCTAGCCCACTTGCCTATACTGTACTAAAATATCACTATAATCTAGTTAACTTAAATAATTAAAAATAATAATCTAGTTAACATGTAAATTGGACTTGAGAGAGGGTTTTTAAAAGGCAAGTCAGTATAGTATCAACACAAGTGGTATCAACATTCAAATTAACAATTGGACTTTGATTATAAAAAATAATAAACAAAATAAGAGATACATAAATTTATTTAATCCATTCTTTTAATAATGAAGTGACAATACAAATTGGTGACCCCGACAAAAGAAAATTATTTAAAAGTGTAATTTAGTAAATTTAATTAAAAATAAGTTTGAGAAAACTATTCAAAGACCTAAGAAGTGTGGTTTTACTGAATGAAAGAATTTGTGCAATTTTTATTAAATGAACGATAAAATTTGGAATTAAAAGAAAATTAATTTTGACAAACTAACCAATGAAATATATCTGTGACATCTATTTTCCGACATTTTGTCATTCCAATAGTAAGTTTTACTTAGTGAAATTACACAAAACTAATTGAAATAAACAACAATTTTTTCATTTCAAGTGGAATTTATTGAATTGAAGAAAGAAAAATGCATTCAAATGTCGCAGTGTTTGCAATAAACTGAATATTTCATTTCTGAAATCAGCAACCTCTTTTGAATGTCAAGTTTATTTGTAGCGAAAGCATAGAATATTTCATATAAACTAATTTTATTAATATTAAATAATTAAATAAAATTGAAACATAAACAGCATAAGTAAAGATAAGTGAAAAAAAAAAAAAAATCCAATCGATAGAAGATCGAAAATTGTTGTTAATTCGCGTGATATTTTCATAAGTTTTATATTTTCAAGAATTTTATTAGGCTTAAGATTTAAATTGTTTCATTTTAATTTTTGTTTTGTTCAAAATATCGTTTTTAAAAATTTCCTCTTTCTTTCGCTCACGTTGAGATTGAGATTGAGATTGTTGCTTTTCTTCTTATACCTTTTTGATATCTTCATAATGGAGGGACAAAATAATTTAGGTACGGGAGGTGTCCTTGCTAGTGATGAACGGAATACTTCTGGTCATTCAATTGAAGCGACCAATTTTTCGCTTAAATTGCCAACCTTTTGGTCTAATGCATGATATGTCCAAATATAGGCAGGTTATCGCCGTTCTTCCACAAGAAGCAATGACCAATGTTCTTGATTTGCTTAAAGATCCTCCTGAAGATAACAAGTACTCAAAATTAAAAGAAGCTTTAATATCTCGACATCCTTTAAGTGAGAACAAACGCTTGGAAGAACTTCTAAGTTCTTCAAAGATGGGCGACCATTCTCCGTCTACCCTTTTCCGAGATATGGAAAACAGACTTGGTTCTTCTTCTTTTGTAAATAGGGATTTACTGAGACGTCTGTGGTTGAGGAAGTTACCGGAGGCTGTCAAGGTTTCCGTAACCTCTTCTAACCTAGAAGATATTTCAGCGATTCTCTCTATGGCTGATAAAGTATGGGAAGTTACCCATAACCAAAAACTTTATGCTGCTAGTTCGGCACCCCCTACTGGTTCCACCTCTTGGCGAAGTGAGGGTGAATTGTTAGAAACAATTAAAGCTCTAACTTCTGAAGTGGCAGCACTTAGGTTAATTAATACAAGAGGAAGAACCAATTCACGATATTTCGGACGGAATCGCTCTCGGTCTCAATCACGAAGTTTTTCCAGAAGCGACGATTGCTGGTATCATTTAAACTTTGGGAGTAGAGCCAGCAAGTGTGTACAACCTTGCAAATACAATGAAAACAATCAATTAAAAAACGAATAAAGACTGGTGTCTCAGCGACTGACTCTGGTACACTTACTTCACGTCGCTTAATTATTTTTGATAATTTAACAAAATTGAATTTTTTTATTGATACCGGCGCCGACATCTCTGTTTTGCCCAAAAAATTATTCAATTCTTTAAAAACAACAAATGACATTAACTTAACCGCGGCAAATGGTACTCCTATTCGGACGTTTGGTGAGAAGCTGCTTAAAGTTTCCCTAAATCTCCGGAGGGAGTACCCTTTCTTGTTTATCGTCGCGTCAGTTGACAGACCCATCATTGGAGCGGAAGTTCTTTCCAAATACGGACTTCTTGTTGATTTTAGAAACAAGACACTCATCGATTCCTTGACTTCTTGCCAAGTTTCTGGAATTTCTCAACTTTCTGGGACACCCACTGCAAAGATTTCTTTATTGTCTAATAGATTTACAACCTTATTGAGAAAATTTCCGGAACTATTTACTAACAATAATTTCACGAGTGAACTTAAGAATTCTGTAACCCACCACATATATACCACCGGTCCTTTGCCTTTTTCCAACGCAAGAAGATTGGATGTTAAGCGTCACAATCTAGCAAAAAAGGAGTTTGGCTCCCTTTGCAAACTAGGCATTTGTAGACCATCAAGTTCTTCGGCTTCAAGCCCACTTCATATTGTTCCCAAACCTCATGGAGAATGGAGACCTTGTGGAGATTACAGGCGTCTTAACATTATTACACAACAGGATCGATATCCTCTACCACATCTGCAGAATTTCAATCTGCCTTTACATGGATGTGCAATATTTACCAAAATCGATCTGTGCAGAGCATACAATCAGATTCCTGTTGCTCCTGAAGACGTGCATAAAACGGCCATAATTACTCCTTTCGGGATGTTTGAGTTTTCGCGGAGCCTTTCGGTTTAAGAAACGCAGCTCAAACATTCCAACGTTTTATAAATAAAGTTTTAGGAGATCTCACCTTCGTTTTCGTTTACATTGACGACATCTTAATCGCTAGCAAAGATGAAGAAGAACACCTAGCACATTTAAATATGGTCTTTACAAGATTAAAGGACTTTGGTCTTAACATTAAACCTTCGAAATGCATTTTCGGAGTTTCATAACTCACGTTTTTGGGACATCTCATCTCTAACAAAGGTATTCTTCCCGCGAAGGATCGGGTGGCAGCTATTAATAATTACCCAACCCCTAAAACAGTCAAAGAATTACAGAGATTCATAGGTATGATAAATTTTTATCACCGTTTTATCCCTCATTTGGCAGAATACTTAATCCCTTTACACGAACTGGTTGTTTCTAGTAAAAAACCAGCTTCTTTTAATTGGACTGATCGTCATACAAATTCGTTTCAACATGTCAAACAACTCCTTTGTGAAGCAACTCTTTTGGTACATCCAGCTATTGATGACGATTTAAATATCACTTTGGATGCGTCAGAGGTTGCTATTGGTGCGGTTGTGCACAGATTGAACAATTCTGGAGATAGGGTTCCTTTGGCATTCTTCTCCCGTAAGCTGAATTCAGCTCAGAAGAATTATTCGACTTTTGACAAAGAACTTCTGACTATCCATGACGGAATCAAACACTTTCGACATTGGCTTGAATGCAGGGAGTTCACTGTGTTTACTGACCACAAACCGTTGGTCAAGGCCTTAAGCACAAAAACTGAGCGTAGTCCAAAACAGATTCGTCAACTTGGATTTATTTCTCAATTTACCAATAATATTCAACACATTCTCGGCAGTTCTAACAAAGTTGCCGATGCTCTATCAAGAATTATTGATCAAATTGATGATCCAAATAAAATTAATTTTGATCTTAAATCTCTTTTTAACGCTCAGTCTATTGATCAAGAAATTCAAGCTCATCTTTCTAGCGAAAATTCTTCTACGAAATACAAACTGGTAACACTCCAATATTACCACGAATGTTATGCGCCCATTAGTGCCTTTTTCTTTTCGTAAAGAACTTTTCAAGAGATTTCATTCTTTATCTCATCCTGGTATGAGAGCTACCAGAAAACTGGTTACTGACCGGTACTTTTGGCCACAAATGAATTCAGACATCAACGAATGAACCAAAGAATGTATTGTTTGTCAGAGAAATAAAGTTTCAAGGCATACCAACTCTGAATTTGGCACTTTTCCTCTTCCAAGGCCACGTTTCGAACATATCCACATGGATATTGTTGGGCCTCTACCAGTTTCCCGCACCTATAGATACATTTTAACTATAGTTGATAGATTTTCCCGATGGCCAGAGGCATATCCTTTACACGACATAACTGCCGAAATGATTGCCGGAACCTTTGTCAAAGAATATGTTTCGAGGTTTGGAGTTCCTTTGACTCTAACAACGGATCAAGACACAAACTTCGAATCGAAATTTTTTAATTCTTTAACGAAGCTTCTTGGTATAAACAGAGCACGAACGACTGCTTACCACCCACAAAGCAACGGAATGGTGGAGCGTTTCCACAGACAACTAAAGGCGGTTTTAAAGTCTGATACTACTAGTAATTGGACTGAGAAGCTCCCTTTGGTTTTGTTAGGATTCCGCACCGCCGTTATAGATGATTTAAAATGTTCTTCTGCTGAATTAGTTTATGGACAAAATTTACGAATTCCAGGGGATCTTTCAGATAAAGTCCAAGCAGTGTTGAACGCATCACGACCAAATAATGCAAATGAAGTAAGATCTTTCGAATGATAAGCACTGCATTATGCCAGATATATACCAGACACTTCATCCATGGTATACGCATTAAATCGACTTCTACAAAAGAATATACCATTCAAGTGGACACAAGCCTGTGAAGATTCCTTTAAGAAAATTCAAGCTGAAATTGCATACAATCCGGATCTTCCACTCATCGTAGCTACTGACGCTAGTCCACATGGACTTGTGGCGGTGTTATCGGATATAGCTATCACCATTACTATTAAATACTTAAGACTCGTATTTTATTAAAAATTTGATTTTATTTTATATCATTTTATTTTATTTAATATATATAATTTTTTTATCCGCTTTTTATATTTTATTTAAAATGTTACTGACTCCTTTATTTAAATTTCATTTTTCTGACTCAAAATTATTAAAATTTTTAAACATTAAAAACCAGGCTTCTTAAATCTAAATTAAAAATCATGCTTGCTTACTTAGATTTACTTTGATATATTAAAGTATCATTTAAAGTTATATATTTTAAGTAAATTTATTTTTATTTAAAGTATTATAAATTAATTAAAAAATAATTTTTAAGATAAAAAGTAAGTACCTACAATACTCCCCTTTTCAAAAATGTAGTTAAGGTAAAACAATTGAAAGAGATTTTTTGGTTTCTTTGGCAAAAATATTTCATTTGACTTCTCAATGTATCCAGGTTTAGCCCGATCTACGGAACGGTCTTATTTTTATTATTAATTCGAAACTTAAATACCTTTTCCGTCCGATCGAGTACTCTATAAAGTCCCTCATAAGGAGGTGTTAGTGAAGGTATTTTACGATCCAGTCTCATGAAAACACGAGTGCAGTGTTTCAAATGCTTAAAAACGAAAGGAGTGTCTAATGATTTATGTGAAAATGAAACAGGTTTCAACCAACAAATGAAATTCCTAAAATTGTCGTCAGAGGGACATCTTATTCTTTATTTATAGAAAAATCCCCACGAATTTTCGGTTTTGCCCATAAATCATTTCAGCTGCAGAAAGTCCCAGAAAAGCTTTAAGAGCTGTACGAAAACGAAGTAATATTAAAGGCAGTCTTTCTGCCAAATTATTAACCAAATTAGTTAATTTGAGTACAGCTTTCAATTGGCGATGGTAACGTTCTACCATGCCATTGCTCTGAGGATGATATGAAGTTGTATGGATTCTATCTGTTCCCAATAATGACATTAATGTATTAAAAAAATTTGACTTGAAAGGAGTTCCCCTGTCAGTTCGTAATGGTGAGTGGAATTCCAAATCTTGCAACATGATGTGGTACAAAAGATTATTGTATTGCTTCAGCTGAAACCTCTTTCATGGGAATAGCTTCTGGCCATCGTGAGTAACGATAAATCAATGTTAAGATATAAGAATAACCACTCGAAACTGGTAAGGGACCAACGATATTCAAATGTATGTGTTGGAAACGTGTGATTGGAAGTGGAAAAAACCTATTTCTGATTGTGAATGTCTTGCAATTTGGTTTCGTTGAAAGATCTGGCAAGTTTTAGTCCTTTGTCCAATATCCCAATTGATATGGGGCCAGAAATATTGATCAGTTATTAATTTCCCAGTTGCCCGAACGCCTGGGTTAGAAAATTAATGTAGTTTCTCATAAACAGATATTCTGCAAACTTCGGGAACTAGGGGCGCATGGTATTATTATAATTGTTGCACCAGATTTTTATCTTCGAAAAAGGATAAATTTTGGATATTTAGTGGAAGATTTTCAGAAGTATCAAGAGACTCGAGTTTCAGATCATCTATTCTAGATAAAGTATCAGCAACCACATTCGATTTACCTTTGATATGTAAAATATCGTTCGTGAATTGTGATATATAACTTAAGTGTCTTGCTTGTCGAGCACACCGATCAGATCTTGTCCACAATGCTGTCGTTAGAGGCTTTTGGTCCCTGAAAACAATTAATTTTCTATTTTTTAAGCAATGTCCAAAATGTTTAATTGATTCATAGGCAGCTAAGAGTTCTCTGTCAAAAGCCGAATAGTTTTGTTGTCCTTCATTTAATTTTTTTTAAAAGAAGGCTAATGGTTGGACACCTCACCGAGTGGGCCAGGGCAGATATAACTTCCTCCTACAAGTGGTAAAAGAGATTTACCGGCTGTTAAGTTCATTTTCATAAAAACTCCAGGTTTATTGAAAATATAATGTTTATTCACGAACGATTATGATACAAATGTGTGTGCTCTGTGGCGGGCTGAGGCAGACTGACTGTGTCGGTTGCGTTCTCTACACTCATACCATCATACCTAGCTAAGTGCTATGTGTTATTACTAACACAACACCGGCTTCCTCGGCAGGAAGGACGGATACGTTAAACAAACCTCGTGACGCATCGCCAGTGTTGGGTTTTTCGGCGTAAACGAGGAATAGATTCAAAACTTTTCTTTCTTCTTAAGCAAAATACATTTTTCTTTATTAAAGATCTTTAAACTATTCTACCAACAGAGGTTTATACATGAAATTCTCGTTACTAATTCTATTCTTTCAGAAGTATGGTACCTTACAATGTACATGGTACCATACAGTTAAAACTGGAAGCTGCTTTACAATATTTCTTTCTCTAGTCTCTAACCCTAACGCTACTCACTTATGCTGCTGCGTCTTTCTTCCTTCTGAATTGAGCTTCCGCTCCAGTACGTACTCGCTTCTTCGGCGTCTGTGCTGTAGTTGTTGGAGGAGTCGTGGTTGCTTTTGCTCCTCGCTGTCTTCTCCGGTATTCTTCAATTGTGAGTGGTCTGGGTCCGACCTTTGAGTCTTTGAGGGCCTCCTGTAAGGTGTGTGGTGCCGACATTTGCTATTGAATCAGAATGGTCGTGTTAGTTTTGCCCACCTGACATAAAGAAGCCTGGTTGGGACTCATGTAATGGGTAGTCTATTCAACTAGCCCACCGTAGTTTATTTGTTTTTCATGGAGCTCAGCTTGGCTCTGTCTTCTTTTGGCAGTACTCTTCCTTCACTATTGTGGTTGGCTTCTGTCTTCTTCCTGAGCTGTTGTCTTCCTTCACTGTTGTGGTTGGTTTCTGTCTTCCTTCTGAGCTTGGTGTCTTCCTTCTTGGTTGAGTAGCTGTGGACTACCTTCTGTGCTTGACTCCGACTTGATTTTGACTAACTCTTCCTTCATTTTTGGCGTTAATTTATAGGGATGTTTTCGCCTATTCAGCGCTTATCCCCAATCCAGACTCGGTTGACATCATCCCAGAATCGGATGTTCTTTCCTCCAAGGCCACGCATTGTGGACATATTCTGCAGCCTCAGCAGCTTCTGTTGCCATGATCCCACTGTCCCATGAAATCATTCTTGTTGAAGGCCATTTGTTCCCGATGTGATATGAAGACCTATGTATGTTCTCTCAATCCCGCACAATTTGATGGTGACATCACCCATGATCCATGATCTCGCGTCATGATTCATCATTGTATTTATTCTCTAGCCAAGGTCACTTGATCATGCTTCGAGAAGGCGCGTCACGACGAATATCGCGAAATTGCAGCGTCAGCAATTTTGGTTGACACTCATAAAATTCTGCCTTCGATGGGATTGAAAATTGAGATGCTCGGGGTGGGGCAGGGGCATTCGAGCATTTGATGGAATGCTGCTCTCATGGTCATTCTTATCGTCTGGTTTCGCTGTGTCAGCAATTTCTGTTGACCGTCAAAAAATGTTTTTGGTCCAAATGAATAATGCTGGTGAAGGGCTTTGGGGGCAAAGGGGAATTTGAGTAGTATTCATCATATTTGTCGTATCACGACACCAGGTGTTGCCAGCATGCAATGATCCGGTGCCAGATCTAAGACGGCCACTACGGGAAAGACGTCCCGTAGACAGACTAAACTTGTAAGGTGTAATTTTGTGTAGTTCTTCTTCATCAACTGGTGGAGAGTATACTATATACCACCAGATAGCGGTATACCACCGCTCTAGGACGTGGCAATCTACTACCACACGGATTGAGATATGGTTCTTACGGAAAACGTCAGACATAGGTTAGGTGATTAAACACATGGATCAACTACGTGTAACTATATAAAATGTAAAAACAAATTAAGTATCATAAAGTTTTAAGTGTACAAATAATTGAATTGAATATTAAATACATAACAATATTATAATATTATCAATCAATAAATAATAAAATATTAAAGAAATAAATGTTAATTAATAATTAAATATTATTGTTTATTTCAATTTGAAGCAACTCCGCTCTCAATTCAAAATTCATTATTATTGGCAAATAATGTGGATTCACAAAACTTCAAAACACTTTCGTGGTTTCACTGCAGTCTGTCTAGGCTATAACGATCTTCCAAGAAAATCAAAGGGCCCATTCGCCCGAGGAACGGGATAAAAAAGATCTAGCGAAAGGAGTGACTCCACACTGCGCAGAGAGGCTAAATGAATGACACACCAGCTCCGTTTTATTATATAACCTATTTTAAAAATGAGAGGTGGGGTAATTTCTTCGGGAACCCTGAAACAAGTCATAAAAGTTTCTGGAGAATCAACAAATACTTCAGAAACAGAAACAGTACAATGATACCCAACCCACAAGGCCAAAACGGAGGCATCAGCTTTGACAGCCATGGAAAAGCAGAAGCGTTTGCACACGCGCTAGAACGATTATGATACAAATGTAATTGATGAGGACAACGACTCAAACACCATAACCCAACAACTCTAATGCAGAACCATCCCCCCCGATAACCTTGACAGATACGACTCGAACAAAGACGAAGTATGTGATATCATCGAAAACGTCACTGTCCGCAAGGCCCCCGGATATGATCACATAAAAAACATTTGTTTGAAGCATATGTTGGATAACGTTCTGCAAGAAATGGCAACAATAATCAAAGCAGTATTCCACCTGCGGAGATTCCCTCAATCGTGGAAACTGGCACCCATCATAGTCTTCCCAAGAAAGGGCCATGACCTCACACTCCCCCAAAACTGGAGGCATATCAGTCTACTACCCAGCATTACCAACATTTTAGAACACATTTCTTTCCAGTCTAAAAGAAGAGGCAGAGAAAAACAGTTAATTCCGCCCGAACAATTTGGATTGGAAACATGTACCCACAAACCTACTAGTCTCCAGTCAACCCATCCCATGGCAATCCAATGCCAAATACCTCGGCCTAATCCTACACCAAAAGCTGACATGGCGGCAACATTTATATATGGAAAACGGCTCTCATGTACCGAAATCCTGTACCCCCAATACCCTATCCTGAAATCCAAAAAACTATCCCATAAAAACAAGCTGCTCATATACAAGGCTCAGTCACATATGTTCTATTTCCCCCCCTTCCTTTCCCTACCCCAGCCCCCCCCCCCCCTTCTCTTTGGAAACCTTTTCATGGGAACTCGTCCGTTCCCAGCCCAAAATGCTGCCGATGCTTTTTGGGCCCCATGCGCGATAGTTCTGTCGCGATCAAGCCTTATCACCAAGATGAAACTTGATCGCGACAGAATAGATAATCAACCGCTCCATGCGCGACAAACTTCCCGTTGCGATCAAGTCTTATCACCCTGAAAAAATTTGATCGGAACCAAATCGCAGCATCACCGTCGTGATGAAATCTGATCGCGTAGGTTCGAAAGAAATTAAAATAAAAGCGCTAATTGCATACATTCCCGGTCGCCATGCGCGACCTAATGAAAATGCGCATCAGCAATTTTGTGTCCCTACTTAATGGCCGCAAAATGACGCGCATTGGCTTTCGCGCTTTGGCCGGTGACCTAAGAAGTCGCCCATTTTCTTCTGTAAATTCAAATCGGAGTCATTGCGAGGCCACCGAGCAGACCCCGGCTCGAAATTGAAAGTTAACGTGAACAAGTTAATTAAGAATTTTTAAAAATTTTCAACAGTGAAAGTCAAAATATATCCAAGAAAACTTATGAGAATTATTAAATTTTAAATTTTGAGATCATGCTTGTTTATGGAAATTTAAGAAAGTTTACGTAATCAATTAAATTTAGAATTTTGAAAAATTATTTACAGTGAAAGTCAAAATAAATCCAAGAAAACTTATGAGAATTATTAACTTTCGAATTTTGAGATCAAGCTTGTCTAGTTTTAAAGTATCGAAGAGAAATAGAAAGGAAATTTAAGAAAATTAACGTGAACAATTGAATTTAGAATTTTGAAAATTTATCAACAGCGAAAGTCAAAATAAATCCAAGAAAACTTATAAGTATTACTAAATTTTGAATTCTGAGATCATGATCGTTTAAGGAAATTTAAGAAAGTTAACGTGAACAATTGAATTTAGAATTTTGAAAAACTATCAACAGTGAAAGTCAAAATAAATCTAAGAAAACTTATGAGAACTATTAACTTTCGAATTTTGAGTTCATGCTTGTCTAGTTTTAAAATATCGAAGAGAAATAGAAAGGAAATTTAAGAAAATTAACGTGAACAATTGAATTTAGAATTTTGAAAATTTATCAACAGCGAAAGTCAAAATAAATCCAAGAAAACTTATAAGTATTACTAAATTTTGAATTCTGAGATCATGATCGTTTAAGGAAATTTAAGAAAGTTAACGTGAACAATTGAATTTAGAATTTTGAAAAACTATCAACAGTGAAAGTCAAAATAAATCTAAGAAAACTTATGAGAACTATTAACTTTCGAATTTTGAGTTCATGCTTGTCTAGTTTTAAAATATCGAAGAGAAATAGAAAGGAAATTTAAGAAAGTTAACGTGAATAAATAAATTTAGAATTTTGAAAAATTATCAACAGTGAAAGTCAAAATAAATTCAAAAAAACTTATGAGAATTATTTAATTTTGAATTTTGAGATCATGATCGTTTAAGGAGATATGAGAAAGTTAACGTGAACAATTGAATGTAGAACTTTGAAACGTTATCAACAGCGAAAGTCAAAATACATCCAAGAAAACTTATGAGAATTATTAAATTTTGAATTATGAGATCATGCTCGTTCAAGGAAATTTAAGGAAGGTAACGTGAACAATTGAATTTAGAATTTTGAAAAATTATCAACAGTAAAAGTCAAAATAAATTCAAGAAAACTTATGAGAATTATTAGATTTTGAATTTTAAGATCATGCTTGTTTAGTAGCGAGAAGCAAATGAAAAAAAAATAAACAAATTTAAGAACATTACGGACGACAACGAATCTTGAATATGGAGAAGTGCAAGTTAAGAATAAATTCAAGAATGTTCATAAGAACTATTGAATTTTGAAATGAGGAACATATGTTAGTGGAAGACGAAATAAATTTAAGAACGTACTGAGACCTTTTAAATTTTGAGATCACATCTTATTCTTTCTATGTAAAGGATAATTAAGTCTGTCCAGCCACTTCAATAAACGAATTTAAATTAGATGAATTTTGCCTTGTTTCAATAAATCGGGTGAAGGTGAACTTTCCGGGGTGTAGGTGAACTTGAAGCAATCCCTGCTCCTCTCCCGATTGACACAATAAAAAAATAAAATAATAAAAGTTAATAAATTAAAACATAATAAAAACATTTTAATTAATAGTGAAGGGAGAAAGTTTAGTTGAAAAGGTTTTGAGCTCCAGGCGAGTACAAATTTAACCCAAACGAAATTTTTTTTTGGGGCTCCAACCCTGCCCGCACCTTAAGGGACCGGCGACTCCTCAACGAAAAAAAAGAAGCAGCAACAAAATCAACAGCCAGCCAGGAAAACAGGAAAAACAACCCTCAATTGCCGAAACACAAAAAAAAAACATGAAGCCGTGAGTTACATTGTAGTTGAAAATTTTTTAAAATATTTTAGTCATATGTAACTTAAACTGTAAACCTTCTGAGAGCCCCTAATTTTTTTCAATTAGTTTAAAAATTTATACAAATAAATAAATTAATCCGCGAGTTACATTATGTTCTCTTAGAAACATTAATAAAACAAGTACCCCACAAAACATGACATCTTGGGAAAATTTCATAGAGAAATTCAACCTCAAAGACAAAATGTCAAGTGGCCAATGACCCATTAATTACACTGACCGTTTAGAGGAATTTACCTTCCTGTTTTTCTATTAAAAACACTTACCTTTTCAACAAGTGAATGAACTTCACCTTCATAAAAAATATGCAATTCTAAAAAATATGCAATTGTCGAAGGCAACGAACTTCGATTGAACTCCAATCGAAGATCGATGCAATTTTTGAAGGCAACGAACTTCGATTGAACGTCAATCGAAGATCGATGCAATTTTTATCAAATAGGTAAGCATTTTTAAACTATTTAAAGTTAAGACAATTAATTAAGTCTTCAGTCTTAAGAACAAATTAAAATTAGCAACATCGACTCTAAAGAGTTCGGATCTTTTTGTTTTGTAATTCACAAAAAGTGTGTTTCGGTTTTGTTATTCGAAAAAGTTAAACTCGATAAATGAATTTTAAATAAAAATCCAATCCAAGATTTCCCTACAGTCTATTAGGTAAGGGAATTGATACGTCGGCATTCCAGACACCTCATACAGCAGAAGAACAATATAAAGATACTAGGGGGGCCCGTGCGAAACTTCTCGCGCATAAAAAAAACGCATAGTACAAACTTAACATAAAAAACTTAGAAAAGTGTTCACATAAATACACAAAAATCAATAATGTTTTAGTTACCAATAATTATTTCACTAATAATTTACCAAAATACCGTCATACAAAAAAATTCAAAAGCAAATTAACAACCGTCAATTGTCAAAAATATATTTGTCAGTTTTAACCGTTCAACAAAACCAAATTTGTTCAGTACAAATTACCAATAATTATTTCACAAAAATTTAACAAAATAACTTCATACACAGAAATTCAAAACCAAATTATCAACAGACAATTGTCAAATATAAGCATTTGTCAGTTTTAAGCGTTTGACTTAACCAAATTTGTTCAGTCAAAATTAGTAATAAGGCGAACTTCATTGGTAAAATCGCTTGCCAAACTGCAAAACTTTTTGTTCGTGTTGCAGTTTGTCAAGCGATTTTGCCAAAGAAATTCCCATTCTTACTAATTTGCAGTGATTTGTCAAATGCACCTGTAGCAAACACCAATACACTTCACTACACACTACAATTCAAAATCAAACCAACAATACATGCTTTTGACAGATATTTCAGTGTTTGACTAAATCAATTTTGTTCAGTACAAATAAGTAGTAAGGGGAAGTGTTTTAGTCAAATCGCTTGCCAAACTGCAATACTTTTTGTTTATGTAGCAGTTTGGCAAGCGATTTAATCAAAGCACTTCCCCTTCTTACTAAATCAAACCAACAACTGTCAAGTGTCAAATACATGCTTTTGACAGTTTTCAGCGTTTGACTTAACCAAATTTGTTCAGAGGAAATTACTAAGAAGGGGAAGTACTTTCGTAAAATCTCCAAAGAGGAGAGGCAAATACATGTGAATGAATGGGCTACCGAAATCAACTCTCTTTTCTCATTAGTTCTTATAGTTATAGACCAGTACCAATCCACTCAATCGGACTTGATAGAACTATTGGCGGATGTTAAACACGGCAAATTCCACCCTACACTTATAACACCTTCCCAGATGGAAAACATTCTCTCTACCATTCGACAGGAAATGGACCCTCAAAACACTCTTCCGTTCGATCCTCTCTCCAACTTGATCTGGCAAATTTACAAGCTCTCTTCCATGTATGCTTCAATAATCAACTTTAAATTGATCATTGAATTAAAGTTACCCTTACCCTTCGGAGATGCATACCAAACTTTCAAGATTCTCCCATTACCCGCACTCTACAACGATTTCTCATGCTATATTCAACCCTCTTCCGGAGTCCTCTTGATAGATCTTAACCGGGAGCATTTTTATGAAATGAGCATTAGTGATTTTCAAGACTGTCTATCTTCAGACGCCTCTAAATTGTTCTGTCGAGCGAAATTCGCTATTTTTAATGCTCATTCAAGCCCGTTCAAATGTGAAATTGCCCTCATGAGGAGTGGCGTAGATACATCCTAGTGTCAACTTACTTGTACCGAGCGTACCCTTACTGGATTTCCCTCTCTCGCCCTAACACTTGGATCTACGCCACCAAGACACTCCATAACGCCGACGTCGTGTGTAGCAACTCTGGTCAGTCCTTCGAATTAAATCAGACAGCGTTACTCCACATTGAACCCACTTGCTAGCTCAGAACCAGTCACTTCATCATACATGGCCAAAACGAGAGGCAAAGCTCTAGTTTCCCCTATACCATGCATCACATAAATGTCACAGCTCTCTTGGCAACCAAGCCTAATCCTAAATACACGAGTCTACTCCCTCCCGAGGAACCTTATATCAAAGAATCCCCAGGAAAACCAGAGGACGACTCGGACGAATTGACAGCAAAAATTTCACAGCAGAAGGAGGACGCACAGGTACCCCTCCTGAACTTGAACAACCACCACATTCACCATTACATTATGTTATACGTAGTCTTCTCCCTTATTCTCGTAATTGGAATTATGCATTTATGTAAAAAAGGACGCCAGCGAACTCTACCTCTTCAAGTCTTGGCAGAACATAGAAGCCACATTCCTCCCACCCGAAACCCCAGACTTTCGTTTTCCCACATACCATCTCCGCCCCAAGAAGAGGATTCGTCGTCCTAAGCACGACGTTAAACTGCCCCCTCTCAGTAAGTACCCTTTTCGTTCATCCTAGGCATGACGTTAAATAGGAAATACCTTTTCTTCCTTTTCTATTTTTCTGTTTCTCCCTCTCGCCTTCCTCAATTGAGCAAGGCACCAACTCCTCCCTGCGAAGTAGAAGCCTATTTTTGAAATCCTTTCGAGGTGTGAAGCACGTTCGTACCATATACCACCTCCGCTATCTTCTTTCAAGCTTTCCCCCTTCAGTGAGGACCTTTTCGTTTCGTCGAACCCAACAAGTCATTAAACTACCCCAAACATGCTCTGCCCTGTCGGCTAAGCCCCTTTCATAACGCGTGGTGGAACCGTAGAATTGCGTCTAGATGAGGAATTACTTGATCGTACCTACCTTATTGTCTCCTAACGACCGACGACCACGACGTTAAACTGCTCTTCCCAAATTTTTGTATTGCGTTCCCCTTTTTATCATGTGAGCTGGAAGTCTAATTGCCCTTTTCACGTGCGAAAATCTTCGTTCGTGAATAACCCCGAGTCTCTCGGGGGTTGGGTGACTCACCCGGCCTTTTGCCCGCGAAGAAAGGTCGTGGGTGGGCGCCACTCGTTTTTGGACGAGTCACCCGGCCTCGATCGTGGTCAAAACGAGAACCCCACGACGTGCCCCAAAGAAAAGTACTAAGTAAAAAATAGTTGGGAGTGATGCGGAAGTGAATTAATTGAATATAAAAAAAAAAACTGCGCGTAACGTACAAATTCAATCCCGAATTTTATTTATCGGACTGCGCATCGATCCCTTACAATATTTTTACAAATCGGTCTTAACCTAAACTGTACCTCCGATCATTGTATTTGCATGCAATTCATTATCTTTCACTTTAAATCTATTAATATTAAATCCTTAAAACTAGACTTACTAAAACTAGACTTAACTATGCGTGGCGGTGCTCCTCCTCGTGCGGTGTCATTCTCCCTCGGAAAAGCTGCTCTACGGGGTGGATGCTTCCCGGTCACCAATTGCTCTATTAAATATGTCACTTCTGTGCTTAGGTAAGTTTCACCACAATTAGTCACTTTAGTGTTTCGGCGAGTTTCGCAACTATGCGCTGAACATTCTTCACTTAATAATTCAATAGCTAGCTACTCTAGTGTTTCGGCACGATTCACGCTAGTGCACCGATTAGTCTTCAAATAAACATATTCTTCACTTGATTGCCGATAGATAATTATTCTAGTGCTTCGGCAAGATTCATAATTCATGATTCATAATGTTGCACCGATTAGTCTTCAAATAAACATATTCTTCACTTAATTATCGATAGTTACTTTATGTAAAATAGTTAATTGTCGATAGTTACTTTAATGTTCCGGCAAGATTCACGATAGTGCACCGATTAGTCTTCACATGAACATATTCTTCACTTGATTGTCGATAGATAATTATTCTAGTGCTTCGGCAAGATTCATAATTCATGATTCATAATGTTGCACCGATTAGTCTTCAAATAAACATATTCTTCACTTAATTATCGATAGTTACTTCATGTAAAATAGTTAATTGTCGATAGTTACTTTAATGTTCCGGCAAGATTCACGATAGTCTTACGATAACGATAATTCGTCTACTTAAACCCACTTTAACACTGCTCCCTATTTATGGGATCGATGCTGTTTTCACTGTTTTTCTTATATCGCGTCACTTCCTCTATTCAACACTCGCGTCACCTTCCGCTTCACTCTCTATCACAATTCAACTCCTCGCTTCCTGACTACTCGTTCACCAACCAAAGAAAAGAGGACGAGTCGCGCTTCATGCTCCTTATATATTTTAAATCCCCTTGTCCTTGGCTCATTCCTCGGTCATTCAACTCCAAGCCCAGAGTTGAAGGTCCGAGGAAGATCCCGTAATGGAGCTACTCGGGGATTCAAATTTTCCAAAATTCCACAAATTTAGTGATCCCAAATTTGTGGAATTCCCATCCAAAATTCATTCATTTTGAAACTCATTGCACAATTTTTCGGGTTCAACCACCTCGATTTCATTCTCGCATTGTGCAATGAGTTTCTATTATCGGAGGATCCCGTAAGGGATTTGGGTCACAAATGACCAGAAATGAAGGGGCGGTACCGACGAACTAGCGGTTCGATCGTCCGAATGAGACAATACCCCTTTCTCATTCGGCAGATCGCAACCAGATTCGTAACCGTACTCGCACAATTTTTGATTGATTCGTCAATCAAAAATTGTGCGTTCAAATTGGCTTAACCTCGCTCCTCCCCCATGAATGGAATCACTTTGATTCCATTGATGTAGGTCAGGAACGAGGTTCGGGGCTGCACACGCACACTTTATGATTTGATTTGATCTTATGATCTTATTTGATCTTTATGATTTGATTTGTGATGCTACGTGCAACCCCGTTACACCCCCCCCTCACCACAAGAGAATCGCCCGATTCTGTATGTCCCCCTTCGTCCTACTTGGGTCCTGCCCTTCCTTGAACAAGACGGTCGAACAAACTACTAATGCTAACTGACTGTTCATTCATGTGTGACTCTATTTGAATGCCTTGAACACTTTATTCTCATCTAATTACTCCGATCTAATATTTGGTCCTGGCGTCTTCGTTCGCGGGGTGCTCTAAGGTATGTAAATTTTTAGGTCTTTTGCGTTCCACACCCCCGCGTCTTTGTTATTCTCATCAGTTAATTTGAATGTGGCAGTTGATACTTTATCCTGTATAATAAAGGGTCCGATGTACTCTGGTGCTAGTTTCGCCGCGTAATTTTTGGTGGCGTCTGATTGGCTGTAGTTTCGTCTCCACACCTGGTCGCCGATCGCGAACTTTGATTCTCTTTTCCGTAGATTGTATCTCTTACATTGTTTACGCATAGCGCGGATAAGCTTCTCGTGCATTTGACTCTGTAGGAGTTTTAGATTTTCTGCGCGTTCTCTCGGGTCCCTCTGGGTGGCGTCAGTCTCTGGTGCGGCTGGTCCCGTTCTGTCGGTGATCATCTCTCTGCCGAAGTTCATGAAGTATGGAGTCACCCCCATAGTTTCGTGCTGATATGTCCTTAGCGCGCATCCTATTTTCGACAGTTCCTTATCCCACAGTTTTTGGTTCGTTCCTACATATGATCTCAGCATCCTTTTGATCTCTTGGTTGGTTCTCTCTGCTGGGTTTGCTTGTGGGTGGTATAGAGCCGTGTAGCATGGTTCCGCGCCATATCCTCGTAGTAGTTGCTGGAATTCCTTGGATCGGAATTGAACCCCATTGTCGCACACTAGTTTGGCTGGCACTCCAAACATCAGGAATATGTCCTCCTCTATCACTCGCGCGACTTCCTTTGTTGTGGCGTTGCGTAACGGCTTGATAACCGCGAGTTTCGTGTAGTAGTCCGTTATAGTAAGAATATATCTGTTTCCTTTACTTGATCGTGGTAAAGGTCCGATTAGGTCGACACACACGGTGTGCCACGGGTCTCTTACTTCGATTGCTCTTGAAGCCATTGCTCCCATGGTCGGTTTGCGTTCGACTTTTATCGCTTGGCATACCTTGCATCGTCTTACGTATTCTGCAATGTCCCTGTTCATGCCTCTCCAGTGGTATTTTCTTTTGACGCGTTCCAGCGTTCGTCTTATACCCATGTGTCCTGCCCTGGGGTCGTCGTGACACTCTCGCAATACGTCAGGTTTCTCTTCGTCCGACACCTTTCTACTCCACGTGTGTGCCGAAGTTCTACCTAGGGGTCCTTTGGTTTTTTTCCATTTGGGTTGTTGTGTTTTGCTATTTTTCCCAGCCGTGATTTTGGCTGTCGCTGGTATTGCTCTCGATAATGCGTCAGGGACCAGATTCTCCTTTCCCTTGCGATGAATCACGTCGTAGTCAAATTGTTGTAGTCGTACTGCCCATCTAGCCAGCCTCTCGTTGGGGTCCTTGAGGTTATTCAACCACACCAGAGAGTGGTGATCCGTGATGACCGAGAATTTGGTTCCCTCGACGTATGGTCGGAGTTTCTCAACTGCCCATAATACTCCGAGGCATTCTTTTTCAGTCGTAGAGTATTTTCTCTCTGCTTTGGATAAGGATCTGCTGAGGTAACAGATGGCATGTTCTCCCTTTTCATCACTTTGACTAAGCACCGCGCCTAGACCCACGTCGGATGCATCCGTCTGAATTTTGAAAGGCCTTTCGAAATTTGGGCAGGCCAATACTGGTGCTGTGGTGAGTTTCTCCTTGCATAGCCGAAAAGCTGCTTCGCAATCGTCTGTCCAAGAAAAACGTGCACCTTTTTTCAATAACGCATTCAATGGTGCTACTAGAGTCGCGTGATTTGGGATGAAACGTCGATACCAGGAGACCATTCCCAGAAATTGCCGTACTTGTTTCACAGCCGTTGGTCTCTGTATATTGTGTATACTCTCCACCTTTTCAGGGTTCACGTGTAGACCTTCCCTATCGATAACATAGCCTAGGTATTGGAGTTGGTCTCTACAGAACTCGCACTTCTCCCGTGAAACTCTCAATCCTTCCTTCCTTAACCGTCCAAAAACCTCTGGTAGCACTTGCAGGTGTTTTTCGAAAGTAGGCGTTACGATGATAACGTCGTCCAAGTACGTGAAGACATAGGGTTCTAAATCCGAGCCTAGGACGTTATCCATTAATCTCTGCCATGTTGCTGATGAGTTATGCAGTCCAAAGGGCATCCTGCGAAACTGGAATAGTCCTCTGCCGGGGATCGTGAATGCAGTGAACGCTTTCGACTCTTCTGCCATTGGCACCTGCCAAAATGCTGACTTCACATCCAGTGACGATAGATACTTTGCTTCGCGCAGCTTGTCTAGGGTGGCTGACACATACGGGAGTGGGTAGGCGTCCTTTTCGGACACCGCGTTCAGCTTGCGGAAGTCTACGCAGAATCGAAATGTCCCATCCTTCTTGCGCACCAGCAATATTGGCGAAGACCAGGGGCTTTTCGATGGTTCGACTACCCCCAGGCGTAACATCTCATCTAGTTCCTGATGTATCTGTTTTTGGACAGCTGGTGATACCGGGTAGTATCTTTGCTTGATTGGTTTTGCGTCTGTTTTGATCGTGTGTTCTACTGATGTTGCTTTTCCCAAGCCTTCTCCCATTTGTTCCAACTCTTCGCGGACCGTAGCCTCCAACTCTTCCTTTTCCTTCGATGTCAAGTCACCGTGGCTTTTTAATGCCATTTTGTCGTTTAGGCTCACCGTTGCGATATCCCATTGCAGACCTCTCATGTCCAGGGTTAATCCGAATTTTGACCAGAAATCTATCCCCAGAATTATGTCGTTCGGAATGTCGGGTATAACAAGCAGATCCATCTCCATGCATTTCTGGTCAACTTGTAATTTAGCTGTTGTCTCTCCAAGCACGACGCAAAGTTCTCCATTAGCCATGCGGACGTGTTGTGTTCTATGTTTGTTGAATCGTCTTCCTGTGTCCTTGATATTTCTCCATCCTTTTCCTCCGAGTATGGTTCTACTCGACCCAGAGTCCAACAGGCCCACCATCTCCACCCCACCCACTCTTACCTTCATGTGAGGCCTACCATCACCCTCATACACCTCCAGTGCGTAGGCCAATTTCGGTGGCGTTTCTGCATGCGACCTGTTGTTCGCACTCGCCTGGTCGCCTAGCGAGTGCCATTCGCGTTTCCCGAATCATTCGGGGAGTTCTGTGTTCTTTGCTCTCTCGGTGTTTCCCTGGCGGGGCGATGTCCGCTGCAGTTTGGGCATGATGCTCGCAGTGTGCCTACGCGTCCGCATCCGAAGCATCTTCGGGGTTTGTTGCACGCTCTGGCTACATGTCCTTTTTGTTTACAGTTCCAACACGTCATTCCTCCTTGGTGGTCTAGACTCGCCAATGTTTCTGTGTACTCGTTCATGTAAGCCAGGTCAGGTTCCAACAGGCCCTTGGATCTCCGCTGCGGCGGCGGTGCATATGCTTCCACTCTGGCTCTGGTCAATTCGAGACCTCTTCCCCATTCTACCAAGTCGCTCAGACCTTCGAATTTCCTGAAACCGAGTTGTGTTAAGTAGAATGGTGCAAGGTTGCGTGTGACTATCTTTAGTCTTTCAGCTTCCGTTGGTAGGTCGGATAGTCGACGAAACAATCCCTCCATTGACGCCACGTAGGTTCCCATCGTCTCATCTCGTGCTTGTGTCCTGTTCCTGATTTCTTCGTACAGACGATCGTCGTAGTCGGGTGGCAGGAACTCCCTTCTCAGTTCTCGCACGAGTCCCGCCCAATCTCTAATGCGGTCTCGGTTAGCTCTGAACCACGTCAGTGCACGTCCCGAGAAGAGCTCTACTGCTGACCTGTGAAGTGCCGTGGTGATGACGTTGCGGGATTTTCTCAGCTCTTCCACTCGCTCCAAGAATGAGCCCAAGGAATCTTGAGTACTGCCTGCGAAACTAATCCCCCACTTTTGTATAGACACTGCTTCGTTCGTTTGTCCCTTTTCGGTTCTCGTGATTTCCTGGGTAGTTGCCACCTCTGCTTCGTCTGAAGAATCTCTTCCGTCCAATTTTACAAGGAGTTCTCCATATACTAGTCTAAGGTTCGCTTGGATACTTGTTCGAGTCTCCACCTCTTCCTCGTTTGTGGAGGGCAAACGTCCCACACGGCGTAATGCGAAACCGACTTTGGTTTCTATCTTTTCTATTGTGTTTTCTCCATCTACCTCTGGCTTGAATGCTTCTACTAATTCCCTTATTTTGGCTAAGGATTCCCGTAGTGCCTTCGCTTCTTCTTCGTGGGTGAAAGGGTAAGGTACTGGCATCGCGTCTCCAAGGACTTTCGCTGCCTTTTCGGCTGCTCTTAATGTTTTCCGCATGTCCTCTACTTTACCTGGATTTTGTCCGTGTACTGCCAATTCGTATGTTAGTTCCTTCTGACTCAACCTGTCAATCTTTATTTTCAGTCTCCCTGCCGTGATTATGTCTCGTGACGAGCTCGATGCTATGACAAAGGGGTAAGGAACGAAAGAAATTTATGATCAACGAAAGAAAAAAAAAAAAAAAAAAAAAGTGCCCCGTGAACGAAAGCAAGCGAGTTTGCCTCAGGAACTCAAGAAAAGAAATGACCTATGATTATGAGGGTAACAACTTTGTTCGCCTCTATTTATACTGATTTCACCTTCCCTACGTTAAAGACTATTCAATACCTATGCTCTCGCTTATAATTCATTTCAATCCAAAATTTCAAATTCGACTTTTACCTACTTTTATCTACGTCGACGACTTTGTACCTATGTCTAAATTCGCCTCACCGTATTATCTTTAGGAACCTACCCGCCGATGAACTCACGCGTGATCTCGTAAAAAAAAAACAAAACCACTATAAAATGTTTCAAAGAAAAATTAACAAGAAAGAAAAAAAAAAGGAAGCAAAACAAAAAAAAAAGAAAAGAAGATTTTAAATTATTACTCAATAAGTTACTCTCTATACGTCCGTTTACCAATTCTTAATCTGCCCCACGTTGGGCGCCAAAAATGTCACGTGCGAAAATCTTCGTTCGTGAATAACCCCGAGTCTCTCGGGGGTTGGGTGACTCACCCGGCCTTTTGCCCGCGAAGAAAGGTCGTGGGTGGGCGCCACTCGTTTTTGGACGAGTCACCCGGCCTCGATCGTGGTCAAAACGAGAACCCCACGACGTGCCCCAAAGAAAAGTACTTAGTAAAAAATAGTTGGGAGTGATGCGGAAGTGAATTAATTGAATATAAAAAAAAAAACTGCGCGTAACGTACAAATTCAATCCCGAATTTTATTTATCGGACTGCGCATCGATCCCTTACAATATTTTTACAAATCGGTCTTAACCTAAACTGTACCTCCGATCATTGTATTTGCATGCAATTCATTATCTTTCACTTTAAATCTATTAATATTAAATCCTTAAAACTAGACTTACTAAAACTAGACTTAACTATGCGTGGCGGTGCTCCTCCTCGTGCGGTGTCGTTCTCCCTCGGAAAAGCTGCTCTACGGGGTGGATGCTTCCCGGTCACCAATTGCTCTATTAAATATGTGACTTCTGTGCTTAGGTAAGTTTCACCACAATTAGTCACTTTAGTGTTTCGGCGAGTTTCGCAACTATGCGCTGAACATTCTTCACTTAATAATTCAATAGCTAGCTACTCTAGTGTTTCGGCAAGATTCACGCTAGTGCACCGATTAGTCTTCAAATAAACATATTCTTCACTTGATTGCCGATAGATAATTATTCTAGTGCTTCGGCAAGATTCATAATTCATGATTCATAATGTTGCACCGATTAGTCTTCAAATAAACATATTCTTCACTTAATTATCGATAGTTACTTTATGTAAAATAGTTAATTGTCGATAGTTACTTTAATGTTCCGGCAAGATTCACGATAGTGCACCGATTAGTCTTCACATGAACATATTCTTCACTTGATTGTCGATAGATAATTATTCTAGTGCTTCGGCAAGATTCATAATTCATGATTCATAATGTTGCACCGATTAGTCTTCAAATAAACATATTCTTCACTTAATTATCGATAGTTACTTCATGTAAAATAGTTAATTGTCGATAGTTACTTTAATGTTCCGGCAAGATTCACGATAGTCTTACGATAACGATAATTCGTCTACTTAAACCCACTTTAACACTGCTCCCTATTTATAGGATCGATGCTGTTTTCACTGTTTTTCTTATATCGCGTCACTTCCTCTATTCAATACTCGCGTCACCTTCCGCTTCACTCTCTATCACAATTCAACTCCTCGCTTCCTGACTACTCGTTCACCAACCAAAGAAAAGAGGACGATTCGCGCTTCATGCTCCTTATATATTTTAAATCCCCTTGTCCTTGGCTCATTCCTCGGTCATTCAACTCCAAGCCCAGAGTTGAAGGTCCGAGGAAGATCCCGTAATGGAGCTACTCGGGGATTCAAATTTTCCAAAATTCCACAAATTTAGTGATCCCAAATTTGTGGAATTCCCATCCAAAATTCATTCTTTTTGAAACTCATTGCACAATTTTTCGGGTTCAACCACCTCGATTTCATTCTCGCATTGTGCAATGAGTTTCTATTATCGGAGGATCCCGTAAGGGATTTGGGTCACAAATGACCAGAAATGAAGGGGCGGTACCGACGAACTAGCGGTTCGATCGTCCGAATGAGACAATACCCCTTTCTCATTCGGCAGATCGCAACCAGATTCGTAACCGTACTCGCACAATTTTTGATTGATTCGTCAATCAAAAATTGTGCGTTCAAATTGGCTTAACCTCGCTCCTCCCCCATGAATGGAATCACTTTGATTCCATTGATGTAGGTCAGGAACGAGGTTCGGGGCTGCACACGCACACTTTATGATTTGATTTGATCTTATGATCTTATTTGATCTTTATGATTTGATTTGTGATGCTACGTGCAACCCCGTTACACCCTCTCCTTATTTTTGAAAAACTGCACAGTTGGTATACTGTATACTCTAACCGTCGTTATTGTTTGAAATCAAGTAAGTCACTTCGTTCCCTTAGATCGATATGGACCCCTTACACTCTCTTTGTCTCCCGTCAGCTCTTACGCAGTCCAATATCTTTCATGTCCTCGGCATGACGTTAAACTGCACTATCCTCAAAGTCCTCTCTCATAATTCCGTCGTGTATTCGTAAACACATTTCCTCCTTGCGGAATCACAATTTTGATACGCTCGGCTCCCTCAATTTGGTTAACTGTAATATCACATTAGCGTCACCTGTCTTTTTAGTATACCCTTTCATCGCCCTAGGCACGACGTTAAACTGCATTATCGAAACCCCCTCTGGTGCCCTATCCTTTTCTGTTTTTATTTCTTTCTCCTCTTCGATCTTCCGACCCATTGGCTCGTCCCAGGCACGAGGTAGTTTGCTCCAAACAATGCATCGACCTAAGCATGACATTAAACTGCATCCCCTTTTGTGTCCCTCTATTTCTCTTCGATCTTCGTTCTCCAGCCCCATTGGCTCGTTCAATGCATGACGTTAAACTGCTCTCTTAAGACCTCCCTTCTCCCCTTTTTGGTGGTTCTGTGTTTTTTGCTTCCGATCAAACTGAACGTAGTTTAACGTACCCCATCGTCCTTAACATGACGTTAAACTGCATTATCGAAATCCCCTTTTTATGTTCCCTTTTTTTTCTTCTCTCTCTCTCTTTTCTCCCTCATTCGTCCTAGGCACGACGTTAAACTGCATTATCTAAAGGTTCTTCTTATCCTTTGGGTTGCTCGACGGTTAGAAATCCTAAGCGTCCTACATGATTCCCTTATTTTATGACATCGATTTCAATATCGAAAACACTTCGTATGACTGCAGGAAGACATCTTCTCACCTTTCAATTTCCAATCTGTGCATTGGCTATATTATGATAGTCCACTTTTTCCTTCATATTTCTTTTGTGGTGCTTATGTCGAGATTTAGAATGCTTCCGTTTCAACTACATCCATGCTTGCTAGATTCAACAAAGTTCTGTTGATCATATTCCACCTTGGATATTATTTTTTTTTCTCTCCTTTGAAACTTCTTAGAATGAAGTTCTAGAATCTGAGTTCCTCGGTTTCGAAGGTTTATGAGTGGTACTTGGTACTTTAAAATCATCGAGAGCAGTCTTCTTAATACTTTGAGTACATGCGATGTTTTCTGTGGTCTTGCTGAATTCGTTTAAATTATTTGGAGTCGAAACCTTTTTACTTGATTTAGGCCTAGCAGCCATATTCATTCACCACGTTGATCTTTTTCTTTGAATGTCATTACCAACTACGAATCTCCCAACTCGTCCGGGGCACGACGTAAAACTGCAGCCGCAATTCCACCTCAACGAATCTTGGGTCAAATTGTGCATAGATCGAATTCCCCTATCATCCCCTATCGTCCCTGGGATCATTGCCTATTACTTCACGTCCATTTACGTATCGTCCTCCGCTGACCAAGCCTGTGAATTTCCTGACCGAATGTAAGAAGTGTGATGAGCCTAAATATTATGGCTCATTAAAAAAAAAAGATGAAAAATATCCCAAAGTTCAAATAAAAGACAAATAAAGCTCTCAAGAGGTATAAGATTAAGAAAAAAAAATGTATAAGCGTATATAAGCGAAAAAGATATATAAGCCTTAAAGGCGAAAAGAAAAAAAAATTTAATCCTGATGTAAGGATGTAAGGATATTAATACAATAGAACGGTCCTGATTACACACACACAGTTTTGAACCTCTTTCCTTTCGAAATTCAGACCATCTAGCCACCTCAACAACAAAAATTTCCCCGTAATTTTTGCTTTTCTAAGGGGGGTGGAATGTTGTCAGACATGTTCTATTTACCCCCCCCCCCCTTCTCGCTAAGAAAACTTTTGATGGGAACTCGTCCGCTCCCAATCCAAAATGCTAACGCCGCATTTTGGGTCCCATGCGCGATAAGTCTGTCGCGATCAAGCCTTATCACCAAGATGAAACTCGATCGCGACAGAATAAATAATCGCATGCGCAACAAATTTAGAATTTTGAAAACTTATCAAAAGCGAAAGTCAAAATAAATCCAAGAAAACTTATGAGAATTATTCAATTTCGAATTTTGAGATCATGCTTGTTTAGTTTTAAAGTATCGAAGAGAAATAGAAAGGAAATTTAAGAAAGGTAACGTAAACAAATAAATTTTGAATTTTGAAAAATTATCAACAGTGAAAGTCAAAATAAATTCAAGAAAACTTATGAGAATTATTAGATTTTGAATTTTAAGATCATGCTTGTTTAGTATCGAGAAGCAAATGAAAAAAAAAATAAACAAATTTAAGAACATTACTGAGGACAACGAATCTTGAATATGGAGAAGTGCAAGTTAAGAATGTTAATAAGAACTATTGAATTTTGAAATGAAGAACATATCTTAGTGGAAGACGAAATAAATTTAAGAACGTACTGAGAACTTTTTAATTTTGAGAACACATTTTATTCTTTCTATATAAAGGCTAATTAAGTCTGTCAAGCCAAAAGATGATGTGAATATACTTCATTAAACGAATTTAAATTAGACGGATTTTGCCTTGTTTCATTGAATCGGGGTGCAGGTGAACTTCACCGTGAAAGGAAAGCACTCCCTGCTCATTTTCCGATAGACACAATCGGGATAAAACACCATCAAACGATATATCAGAGATCAAGCTCTCAAACTGTTTGACAAAAAAGTAAATTTCTCCAATACGACACTAACAGAACTACTATTGACTAATCCACAACACACAGAAACATACCTGAAAATCAGACAAAACACAAATATCAAACTGAACTAACAAAACACTGAATGAGAGCGTGGGTGTCAGCGACACCTACCCTGAAAATCTAGCTTCGAAATAATAGAATTCACAGAGAGAGAGGGGGAACTAAGTTCTTCAGTGGCGGCCCATAAAACCTATTATTTATTTATTTATAAAACAATAGTAAGCTTAATATTAATCTTTCTATGACCCTTAGAGATTAAAAACTTATCTCATAAAGTAAAAGTAAAAAGCCCAAAGGGAAGCCAGCTGCATCGCATTCGCCCAGGTACATGGGGCGATATACGACTTATCCTACTCTAAATACTAATACCGATCTGGCCATTGCCTTGCCCGGCGATCGATTTTTTCCCACGTGGTCAAAGAGCAGGTGACACCAACCTTTGTAAATCACACGTGTGGAGTTTTCAACTTTTTCGTCTCTTTCTTGAGTCGTGCATTATTATATTCCGTTGTTTCTATTGAAGTTTGTGAGCAATAGTTTTGTAAGGGTTGTTTGGAGTTCAAAAAGTTCAGGTGTTTAAGTAATTTGAATGCTGGGGATTCTTTGTCTTGTCTAGGGTCGAGTAATACCGGTAAAGGAGAAGGTCGCCATCGAAATATTCCCATGTCTTCCTACAGGAACTAAGAATGTGAAAGATGGATAGGGGTTCCCTAAAGCTATTACATATATGTACGTGTAACTATTACATACTCGCTCAACCCAGTGCCCGTGTATGGATATGGTACAACTGCGTCTGAGTCGAGTCAGGATTTTTACCTGCGATTTACCTAGTGATGGGTTAGTGATGGAATAGTGATGGAATAGTCAAGGAATTGCCAATGCCTTTTTAGGAAAGTGTCCATGTTGTACCATTTATTCCATCTCACGGTCCACTGTCACCGTAGAACTTTCTCTCTACAGTATACATCGCTCGGAGGAATTATATTCCGATTGTCACCACCGTCTGAATAAGCTAGCTCATTTGCCCTTTCAATACTTCTGTACCCACGAGTCCAGAAACGCAACCTACCGACCTACCTTGTTTCGGATTAGGGTGTTTCTAGTTAGTTTGGGCATACAGCGTATGTTCCTGGGGTTGAAGATGGCATTTATAGAACCTTGTGAGTCTGAAAAAGTAGTGATGTTGCTTTCTGTCTTGTTCGAAATTCTCACCGTTTAATAAGTCGCAACCATCTGTCCTATCGACGATGTGTCTTCTTTCTCCAGGTTGAGCCTAAGGTTATTGTCCTTGGAAAGAAATATATAAATATAGAGCATGCCCCCTGTCGTTATCGTGCAGCCCTCAAAATTTGGCGACCCGGGTTTCACTTGGTGTTGTGTTCTTTCTGTGTTTTGGGAATATCACTTCTTTGTTTGAAAGTTTGTCAGTTTTTTATGATGCGGGTTGAAGAATTTGACGATGTTTCCGCCGCTAGCCAAATTTTTTTAGTCCGAATCGCTTCATTTTGCGTCATTCTGACTGCCCTTAGACTTGTTCTCAGTACTCCCCATGTTGCCTTCTCCAGTGGAGTCAGTGTTGTTTTTGTTGTGTTTCCGTATAGGGTGGCCGTATAGTCACACGTACCATTCAAAAATACCCTGGCCATGTGTCTTAGTGTCTCGGTCGGGACATGCGAGTTTCGCGAAGACAAAACTTTCGAAATGTTGAGAATGCCTTCAACTTTTCCGCAAACGTGGCTAACGTATCGGTTCCACCTCAGGGGTTTACTGAAGTAAACCACCAAGATTTTCATGTTTTGGTAAGGGGTAACCGCACGGCAGTCCTACCATCCCTTTCCATGTTGCATTTTTGTCAACATGTTGCACTGAGCCTCTACCTTCGGGTATGATCGCACTAACCTCCATACACCACAGTTTAGTTAAATCCCAGGCGTTTGCTAAATTGAACCGTGTCCTCTCTAAACGAGGGTTCACATCTATGAATAAAATCCAGCTAGTCAGAATTCGGTACACTTCACAAACACAATCATAAGATATTATTTTTGTTTGGCTCTCGTGAGGTGAAGTTTTAAATACCTGTTTTAAGATTTTAGTTAATTTGAAAATTTAGTGCATAAGGGAGTGTGCGAAACGATCTAAATGGAGCTGAATTAGCTTGCTAATTCCAGTACTTCTTCCTTTAGTGATTTTCCGAGCATGCTAAACTAGTTCGAAGGAGTCTAAATTTTGTTGTTGTTCTCTTGAATATTTCATTCGAATTTGTTAATAAGAGAAATTTAAGTTAAAGTTTTTTAAAAAAGATTCAATTAATAATAATATACTAAATAATTTCATACATAGGAATTTCATTTTGGTTTTGATTTCAAATACATAAATAAACCGAAAGGCGTAGTCAAGGTCCGCGCCGTAGATTTTCCGTGAAAACTTCGGGATAAAATTATAATAAGTGTTTCTCATTAGTATGTACTTAAATCAATCTCTTTAATACAATGGTTGTATAGAGTGGTACGGTGACAGAATGGATAAATCACAAGTTTATTATTTAACGTCGTTTTTTCATTTCTTTTTCGATGCTGCCGTAGCTCTGACACTTGATCGGCACTGGGAATTTTAGGTTCTTAAAATTCGTTTTTATGAAAGCTTTCTCTGATTTGCGTTTTATTCAATTCCGCGCATATATATGACACGTCAAAAACGTTATTTTTTATTTTTCTCAGTTTTCAATTTGATACCGTTTTTTACTTATATATCGGCAAGTATGTTTATTGCTTTACCTTAGGTCCTATTAGCACTTTTAAAGTTCTCTGCAATGGCAACCAAATCTACGTCCTAACGCGTCCTCACGCTTCTCTAATTTATAGCTTTTCCAACGTTAATAACAACATTCACGCGTAGGCGCTTACAATATCCCGATGACATCACGGGCGAAACAAACGCTGGACGATAAACACGTACAAGCATGCTCTAGGGTCCTCGATCGTTGTTATCGCATTATAAGCGGCGTAGTTATTGGCGATTGAATTCTGACTGTATATTTTCCCGAAGAAAGTTTGACTGGCTATCAGCGTAATTAACGTGCGAAAAGATTTCGTACTAATATGTTCTCTAATTATTAATCTTTTAAATACAATAATTATATATAGTAGTAGGGTTACAGAATCGACAAATCCCAAGTTTATTATTTAACGCCGTTTTTTCATTTCCTTTTCGATGCTGCCGTAGCTCTAACACTTGACCGGCACTGGGAATTTTAGGTTTCTAAAATTCGTTTTGATGCGAGTTTTCTCAGATTTGAGTTTTTTAGAATTCGGTGCATATTCACGAATCATATGAGACGATATCCTTCACTTTTTTCCATTTTCAAATTCATACCAATTTTTATTTATATATCGGCCAATATTTTTATTGTTTCACGTTAGGTCCTGGTACTTCCTTTCAAGTCCTTTACCATGGCATCCAAATCAACGGTTTGCCTTAACGCGTTCTCACGCCACACACATAAATAACTTTACGCAACGCTCAAAACAACCATCACGCGTATGTGAAGATTCTCCCTCGACTCTTTGTGTCGTTGAAGGAGAGAACCTCACAGTAACTCTATTTCGGGGGAGTACACTCCTGAACACCATTAAATAGTCGATCGTTAGACAACTTTAAGGTTTTTATACATTTATTCATCTTACTAATTACTAAATACAACTTTCTCAGGGTTGCACCTGGCCAGCTTCTTTGCCTGGCGATATCGTCTTCGCTCGTTATACAGCCGTTGGAGCTCTTGCTCCACCCTTGCTCGCTGCTCCCGACCCACAGCCAGAAGGAGTCGACGTCGCGTCTCCTCGATGTCCGCCCGGAATCGCGCCTCCTTGCCCGTCCGTTTCTTCAGTGGTATTTCCGGTACCACCGGAGTGATTCTCTGGTGCGCCTGCCCCTTTCTCCTCTCCCGGTATTCCTCTATAGTGAGAGGTCGGGGTCCAGCCTTGGGATTACGGAGCTCTTCTTGCAACTGCTGCTTTTTGTCGCTCACTGGGGGAGAATTGCCCAGTGAGTACAATGTAATTATGCCCGATAGGTTCAAAGAACCGTGGTCGGGGCTTAAGCGGAGAGACTAAGAGCTCCCATCCGCTAGTTCTTCATTATTGACGAGTGTTGCATACTCACTTTTTACTTGGTTGGTACTGGTAGACTTTCTGGTACTGGTAGTTGATCTATTTGGCTGGTCTATCTGGACGGCTAACTGGCTCTTCTCGTCTGCTTGTGATCGACTGACTTTTCCCTAATTTTCGTTGTGTATTTATCCTCATTTTTCCATTACGCCGCAATTCCCACTCCGTTAATTTTCCCTGAGTTCTTGTTGTCCCAATTTCCCAATTCCACACTGCGTTTCCCGAAAATGCATTTTCGCACATTCCATTTTGTTTTTCCCGCGAAATGCATTTCCGCACATTCCATTTAAGTGGGTCAATTCGGTCACGTTGATCGTTCGACCTGCTGCTGCCATCTAACGATGACTAGTTGAACGAATTTCTAGTACGTTTAGTACTGATTTGTACTTGTGATTTGTACTAGTTTAGTACTGATTTGTACTAGTCTCGATCGTGACATTTCAGTGACGTGACGTGTAGCCGCCATGCGAGTCTTTTGTCAGGTAAGTCTTTTGTCTTATTTTTGAGTAAAACCCTTTCTTTTTAGGATCCTTTACCGTGCCGGTATGTTCATCACACGTAGGCGCTTACACTTGCTCGATAACGTTACTGGCAAAACAAACGGCACACAATGACCTCAACCGTTGTTATCGGATTATTCGTCTCGTAGTTATTAGCGATTGAAAGACGGTGTTTTGTGACACAAGAATGTTAGACTGGCTACCAATGTTCATTTCTTAAAACGAATTTCTACACTATCAAATTTCAGATGTCAAAATTAAGCCAAGCAAACCAATTCGCACAGCCTGTCTAATTCATTGGAACGATTCCAGTGAAATTCCAATGAATTAGATTTAGAATGAGCATGGTTTCGCACACACCCTCAATACGCACATTTATGATGTAGTGGCATTCTCTAGCAGATAATCAATGGTACCGGGTAGATTTAAACTCATCAAAATGGTTAAAATTCAAAAAATAATAGATGTTACTCGTCCAACATCCACGATCAGAATGATGAAAGTGACACTCCGAATAAATCGGACACACACACCCACTAAGAAAACGAACTTTCGGAATCCACATCGGGATAGGGAGTTCTGGTCGACTAGCCACTCCTCTCTTCCACTCACCTTACCGTCACTTTCCTTGATTCCACGATTCCAGACTTAGATGTGAACCCTTACATCTAATGATGATGATGTTGGTAAAAGTTTTGAGACGAATCACCAATTGTACTACACAGGGTGTCCCGTACTTGAGCACACTAAATTAGAGGAGCGATTCGTTCACACAACGGGAGTAAAAGTTTGTATTGGTGGGGGCCGGCAATATCCACCGTTTGGGAGATACAGGGTGTTTAATGTTGTTCGTCGTCGTCTTAAATTTTCACATTTGTCTCCGTAACTTTTTTTCAAAGGATAATAGAATAATTCGTGTGTTTTGCATAAATAATTGTTAATAAGTATTTTCAAAAAAGAATGAACGTTTTCTTGAAAAACGATTATGACGTCATTCCTCATCTCAGGCCATCACATCTGTCAATAAAACATTACAAAGTTCTGCTATTCACAACTGCACATGTTAACGATTACCCAAGCACAAATCAGGAATGCTAGTTGAAGTTAATATTAGGACAAATGTTCTTTTGAATGACATATTTTCCTTTCAAAAATCATAAAAATTCTAATTTTTGGTTTCCATATATATAAATCTGACAGCTTCTTAGCACACCAATCGGATGGACAGTGATCTAGAATACCCTTCTTATATTAATATATACATATATATATATATATGTTGTTGTTATTGCTATATATGTTGAACAGTACTGGAGACAAGAGTCTGCCAGACAAGAAAAGATATCGATCTGCAATCTTCGGTTGCCCTACATTTTCCAGCGTTTCTTTTGGAAACGGTGTGATGTTCACGTATTTCCCCTAATTAGGAATGTACCCTCTTGAAGAATTTGGCTGCAGAGGCTTCTTATTCCTTGCATGTTTATCTCTCCTGATGACTCTAGCTGCTCTTGAAGTTGTTGGCTATGTCTACTGAGTTTGTTGCTATGTTTTGCTGCTCAGTAACTAGCATTGAGATGTAAGGGTCCGTCCTCTTTCCCTTACATGCCATAATCTTAGCCCAGATTTGACTTGGATCTGTTATGAAGTTGAAACTACTTGTGAAAGACGTCCATGCTTTCTTCTTGGCGTCCAGAATTTGAAATTTTTCCTTTTGATGTAGGCTATAATTTGGTCGTCGTCGGTAGGCTCTGAGGATGCTATTTCTAGTATCTCATTTGAGAACGAACACAGCCTCGGTCGAGTTGATCTAATCTTTGAACACAGAAGGGCTGCTCCTGCTGCATCTCTGATTATTCTCTTGAAGTTTTCAGCTTCAGCATTAATGCTGTTCCTCGATGTTCTCAATTCCGTTAGCATTGTCAACGTGGTTCCAAATTTGTTTCAGTCCGCTCTAGATTCCACGTAGATGGTGGGGGTTTTTGTTTTTGCTATTTTAATCTCTGATGATATTAATATTGGAAAATGTTCGCTACATTCTGTGGCAGGGTGGACGTCGCAGGATAAACCTCGGGCTAGGGCTGGAAAGGCCATTACAATATCGATCACTAAGAGCCTTCTACGCGAGGATCGAAGGGTGGGGGATCCATCATTTAGTTTAGGCTAGCCTTAGTGGACTCTGCCTTGAAATGACCAGATCTTCCCTCTCCAATGTGTCAGTGGTACATCGACCCCTTCTGTCCGTCCTTGAGTGCCCCTAGACCTTAGCATGAGCATAAAAGTCACCTCCAATGAACTTTCTTCGTGGTAATTGTTTAACCAGGTGGTCAAAGTCTCTCATTTCATAGAAGTAGTCATGTTCCACATATACGCTGCAGGTCGAGATCCCTGGCTTTTCCTTCAACTTTATAGCGTTAGGTGTGAAACCTGTGGATATGCTTATTTCCTTCTGCAGGATGCTGCTTTTAATCAGAATCATTACACCCCCCCCCTTATGGAGGAGCGATGTCTGCTGTGGTAATAAATTTAATAACGACCTTGTGTTGTGGGGAAGTTCCCTCTGATTTTTGTTTCTTGCAGTAGTACTACATCAGGGTTGTATCAGGGATCCTCTGTTATAATAGTAACCTTTAGTATTCCATCGGAGGAACTTGAGTCTTCCGTCTATTTGACGCCTTAGCTATATAGGATATTATAGGAATGGGGAAGATCTGTTGCTCACTTATCTGACATCTCGATATCGGATAGCTGCTCCGATGAGGAGTCTATCAAACTTACCTTTTTTTTACTAATTGGTTTATCATCTAGCTTGCCACAAATAGGCCTGATAGAAGGTAAACCTTTGTTTGAGGAAATTTCAATGTTGTGTTATTACATTTTGTGTTATTTTGAATTGTGTTGTTTATTTCTTCTTTCGTAATTACGTGAATTTCTCTGACTTCTTTTACTATTTTGCTATCTCTTATCGTAAGATTTTTATGCTGGCTGAGGTCTTAGTTTCGGATCGTTCGTTTAATACTTAAATTGTTATAACGTATAAGACTTATCTTACTGGTTTTGATATGAGTTTTTCCACTGACGTTATCTATCCTATCCTCCCAATTTGGTTGGGAAGGGCTCGATGACGCTGCATTTTTTATATCCTTAGTTTGGGTATTTCTTACTGTTGTCTTTGGCGTACTCAATGTTTCTGGGATTGTATCCTATTGTGCTGGGTTGTGAGCGGTTTTTGCGGCTTTATTGGATGAGGTTAGATCTATTGTCGGTGGTATGGTTGTGTCACTTGACGATTATATTTAAGTGGTAGTTTTCATGGTGCTTGACGTTTGGGTGGTATCGTGTTGAGCTCTGATTCTCTGTGCTAAGTTCATGTCTTTGGTTAGAATGAAACCTTTTTGTGTCTATATCGTTCAAAGAATAGTTTTTTGGCTCATTCTTCTACATTTTCTCCTGTGCCATTATGTTTTCAACCTCCTTTGCCTATGACCAAGTGGGATATTTGAAGTCTGTTATGCTGTGCTCCTTGGAGTTGCAATTTACACACAAAGTTCCCATGCAGTTGTGGCCTTCTGAATTAGTCTTTCCAAATTACCTCTGTTGGACAGTATTTGACGGTATACCCTAGTCTGTTCTACATCTCTTCGGGTTGGAAATGTATGTCCTCATTTCAAACTTCCTGAAACCTACGTGACTTTCGTTGGTGGCTCTAGCTGGTCGAAAGTAATTATGACCAGCTCAAATGCTTTTAGTGATTTGTTTGGGATATTTTTTCCATTGGAAGGGATTTTGAGTATCCTCTTTTGGTTTATACATCTATTACCGGATGAATGACGACAGTCCTTCCCTTATTTCCTCATCCGTCATGCCTAACAGGTCTGGACAGAAGATGACAACCTTATTGCAGTTGAGAGACTCATGTCTTCTCACCTCCCTCTTGTAGTCACCAATTGTCTTGGACCTCAGAAGTTTTTCTGCTGTGAGTGTGTCTTTTACTTGTATGTTAATTTATACCTTATATAACTATACTTATCTCCTTGTTATAAGTTTAGGGTCGTGTTACGGAAACCAGACCGTACAACATTTCTATGAATTGCACCGCCGCGACCTGTAACGATGTCCGCTCAGACAGGTTTCTACACTGCCATGGTCTCTGCGGTGTGTGCTTCCATCCTAAATGCGATGGTCTTACAGGAGGCTTAGCGGATATTATTCAATCTAAAAACTCAGGTGTCTAGTGGTACTGCTCTATATGCCGTAAATTCTCCCTTAGTGCTCTTTCCTCACACCTCTTAGAAATCAGCACGGTTCTTCGTAAGCTCAGTTCAACCCCCACAGACTCGGCTGCCATCCATGCTGCGCTTTTAAACTCTTTTGACCCACCGAAGTAATTTGATCCCCCGAAGCCAGGAGCCCTTGCCAGGACTCTTGCAAGGGTGTTTCTTCTACTTCAACCCGGAAGATCCCAATGCCATCTAAAACCACGATGCTCCTAGATCTGCCAAATCTGCTTTATCCCTTCCACAGGGAGCTTCACAAATAGCCTCTTCTCCCCCTCGCCCTTCTAGGGCTAATACATCCTTCCCGACTCAGCCAAATTCCAAGCAACATGTAGCTCTCGCAGCCACTAACGACTTCTTTCCGCAACAACTTGAAATGGCTGCTAGCAATCCTCCTGCATCAGTTAATATGGTAACTCCTGCCAGCTGTTTCTCTTCTGTCCTAGCTAGGAATGCTCTTTGCCCTTCCGTTCATCCTATGACTCAGTCAGTTGTCTCACTAAACGTGGCCCCAATTAACGATCTCCCTGATAACCCAATTCCTTCTACTCCAACCAGCTTGACTGATACCTCGCTAGTCAAAGTTGCGTCTCTCCCCACTTCTACACAAAGTCCTTTTTCGACTTTGAGGACTGTCCCTTAGGCCAGATCCATCTTTGTGACTGGGCTTGTTCCATCGAAGTCAACGGATGAGTCATTGGAAACTTCATCGTGGATACGTAATTGCGAACAACATAAATGTCATTAAACTCGCGGAGGGGAGATGCTCTTCTTTCAAGATCATCGTCCCTTCCGTCCTCTTTGACCTTATCCTCTGCATGCGCAATTGTCCAAAGAACGTCTTTATTAAAGAATTCCTCCCAAGGAGGCACACCGTTTGAAAATCTAGTAATGCAGTTGTTACTCCCCCGGTTACCATTGCCAAAAAAACTTCCTGCCCTCTGCATCTACCAAAGCGAGAGAGGGCTTAGGACTAAAACGCACTCCACCTTACGCTCCTCTCATATCTTACCCTACAACGTTATCTGCCTGACAGAAACCTGGCTCTGCACTAATATCAGTGACCTTGAGATCTTCAACCACGAGTACAATCTATTTCGAAAAGACCGCTGTCAAGTCAATCCTAATCGTCGGGGCGGCGGTGTACTAATTGCTGCCCGCTCTACCCTCAATGCTTCCGCGTTACTAAATCCCTCCGTAGAACCACTCGAACTTCTTTCCATCAGGATCTACTACCCCTCTTACAACCTTGTGCTCTCGACTTGCTACATCCCCCCTCGTTCTGACGAAAGCGTATTCACGTTCTTCTCTGCGGGACATGACTATATTGGAAACATGCAAACTATCATTTACATACTGCTCATCGGTGACTTCAACCTTGCTCACACTACTTGGTCCCTGACCACGAATCCAACTGTCTTAATCCCAAAGTCACAATTATTGACTCCATTACCTGTCACTCCCTCTCCCAAGTCAATCCCGTCCTAAACCTGAACCAGCGTCTGCTTGACCTTGTCTTACCCACCGACTCGGGTAGTGTGCTTGTTTCCTCCAGTCCTAGCGCCCTCTGCAATATCGATCCTCACCATCGTCCCCTCTCCATCTGTATCTCTCACTCTACTAACACCCTCTGTCAATCTCCCCCCTTGCCAGCTTGATTTATTTTGCGCAGGACAACTTTTGATCTTCTTCTGGCTAGCCTTAGTGGACTCTGCCTTGAAATGCCATTCACAGATCACTCTGCGTTTGTCGTTACCTCCAAATTCTACGACGCCCTGCGATGTTCAATCTTTTCTTCTACTTCGTTCTCTTCGCCAGCTTTTCCTTATTCTTCGCCTATATTCACTCTGGTTCTATAGTAATTTTGCGTCTCTTATCAACTCCCGTTATAAGGCTGACTTATCCACTGTCCATCGCAACATCACTTCGAATCTACATATTTTCTTTTCCTTTGTGAACTTCAAACGGAAACACAGAGGGGCTAGCTACCATCTTTCTATTTCTTACCTTGGATCGGAAAGTGATGACCCGTAAACCATCGCGAACCTTTGCGGAAACTTCTTCTTATCCACCTTTATGGATAGTCATTTCGTGTCAGAAGAAGAATACCTTACCTCCCTGAACCTACCCCTTCTTCTATATCTCTCAACTTCCCTGATCTTTATATCTCCGAGGAAGAGGTCCGCTCAGAGCTCTTACGCCTCAAGGGTGACTCCTTCCCTGGTACTGATGGTGTTCCACCTGTGTTATTAAAAAGATACGCGTCTCTTTTTTCTGGACCGTTATCGGGGATCTGCAACAACTCCACCCAGTCAGGTATATTTCCTGACTGTTGGAGTTCTGAATTATTATGAATATCTAGGGAACTTGCAAACTATCATCTACATACTGCTCATCGGTGACTTCAACGAAAATATAATCTGTATTTAATAACAAAAATTAAATAATAGTAAAAAAAATACTCGATTTTGCTTGTTTTCGATATTTTTATGATTTTATGTGAACGTGTTTAATACGCTTTCCATATAATTAACGCATCCTACCGCAACAAAGTAAAATTACCAATGAATACTCACAAAAAAAAAATTAATATTATTTGCAAGAACTTATAATTCGATCTAGTTTTTGATATTTCTTTATTGACGTCATCACGTCTTTCCCGGTGCCGATCAAGTGTCAGGGCTACGGCAGCGTCGAAGAAGAAATGAAAAAACGGCGGTAAATAATATACTTGTCATTTATCTACTCTGTCACCGTACTACTCTATACATTCATTCTTTTGACGAGATTGATTTAAGTACATACTTATAGGAAACGCTTTAAGTTTATCCCGAAATTTTCACGGAAAATCTACGGCGCGGACCTTAACTTTGCCTTTCAGTTTTTTCTGATAAAATTCGAATTAACCGCAAAATTTGCATAAATGGGTTGATTGCGTCATGTAGGTATCGTGAACTATCTTGCCCATCTACATGTGAAAATATAAACTTGTGTGTTCGAGACACAATCGCAATGGATTGGCTTCGTTCATTTTTATAATTTTATGTATAGTATAATAAAATAAAATATTTCCATAATATAGAAATAAATGTCTCTAAATTTTTCGTTTTAAATGCAGAAAAAATATATATATTCATACATATATTACAAGTTGTTTAACTTTCGTGAAATATGTAGATGAAAAAAACATTTTCATTTATTTGCGTTTTATTATTATAGTTTGGCTGTAACTACATTGTACTAGAAATTTTTATAATTATTGCTATTTTCCAAATAATAACAGAGTCGATATTTCCACAATACTCGTATATGGAAAACAAAATATTTACACATAACCATTTTGATGGAATGCACCGAATTGGGAATTTTGTGAAGTAGATATAAAATCTACGCAAATTAGTTACAAGAAAACTTATTAACGAAAGTAGTACTTTTGACCACACAAAGGAATTGCTATTAAAACTATCTTGTCTTTCTGCACATTCTCTAGCTATATTTATTCAAATAAATATATTATAGGAATAGACATTTTGTTTTGAAGTTACTGGTATCCAAAAATAAGATTATGTTTACTTTCCATCTGGAGGCACATTGACAAAATGCCCACACATACCTTCTTTTTATCTTTATTAATTACTCTGCTTTATTTAATAATAATATGAAACATTTAAATTATATATATTTCAACATCTAGGCGCAAAGGAGTCGACAATGTAATAAAGCTTGCCCGTATTTATTTTTATTTCCAATGAATTGCTGTATGTTACGCTATCAAAATAATAGTGCAGGTGTTGAAAATGGTCATAAGTTCAGTTTTGTCAATATAATAATTTTTTCTGTATGATTTCAGTGAAATTTTATATGATTTCAGTGTAATAATAGTGAATATTACAATAAATCTTAAAAATTGTTGCCTTTTTAGCTAACTAAAGCCTAAACGACAAATTGTGATTTATCAAGTTCACTAGATTTTCTGTGAAAAATTGTGATTTACCAAGTTAGATTTATCAGCAATTATTTCAAATATGAGAATGATATTGTTATGATATGTAATAAAGTGCACGTGTTAACTTAAGTACGCATAATATGCATACATAAAAACATATTAAGCACAAATAATATCAAAAATTGTTACTAATAATAATATTTACGAAATGAAAGTAAATATTATTGTTAGTAACAACTTTTGATATTATTTGTGCTTAATACATATGTTTTTATGTATGCATATTATGCGTACTTAAGTTAACACGTGCACTCTATTACACATCATAACAAAGTCATTCTCATATTTGAAATAATTGCATAGATTTTAGTAGATACAGAATTTGTTGAATTTTATTTGCATAATCCACTTCTATGCTTATATATATTTCAATAAGATTCAGCATTAAGAGCGGATAAACAAAAATGAATCATTTATTAGTTCAAATAATTTCAATTGATTGACCTGATCATTTTTGATGAACTTCGATCATAGAGATCTCTACGTTCACGACAGTAATTATTGTTGAACTAAATGATAGTTATAAATAGATTAAAAGGGGATAAATAACCACCGGAAGTAACTTTTTATTATAAAAATTAGAATTAAGGAGTCTAAGGCACAAGTTGGAAGAAACAATTGATAAAATGAAGCAACATTCTACAGAGATTAAAAAAATTTAATTATGATTTATTAAAAACTGCTCCAAAAACAAAATTCAAGTGGGATTATATATGCCAGTCTTAAACATTAATGTTACATTCTTATTTTACGTAAGATACTCGTATAATATTAACGTAATGATGTTTTTTCATCATATTAAATGAAGCTTGATATTGTTTTTGAATACTTAACGCCGCCTACGTTTAGCTGGAGTTTGTAAGAAATGTTTGTTTTGGATAACTCATTGTCCTTTTTGTCGCCCTTAATGTTATGTTGTAATTTTTTACTCTTCAATTTACTTAACCTCGTAAGGAAAAACATTACAACAAGTATATTTCTTATTCCAAAGTCTAGGCTTAGGCGTTTTCTTATGTATTACTTCCATTAATCGTTACAATTCTCCTCATAAACTATTACAATTAGTCAGTTACAATTTTCTTGCAATACTTACATCTATCAAATTACTTTTACTTTATTATTATTACAATCTTTACTTTTATTACTTCTACTAATACAATTCATTTAACTTTGTCCCGACTCGTGCTTGATGCTTCTGGACCCCTTTAGCTCGTCGTTTCTCCTGCCGGTAGCGAAGACGTTCGTTATGCAGTTTCTGCAGCTCTTGGCTCCTCGACGCGCTTTGTTGGCTCCCCACAGCCAACATTAGGTTCCTCCTAGCATCCTCTATCAGACGACGAAGCCTCGCCTCTTCACCCAGTGGGTTTTTCTTCGCAGGTGTCTCTGTTCCAACCTGGGGCTCCGATCTACCCCTTTCGCGACGGCCTGTTTGCCTATCCCGGTACTCTTCAAGGGTTATAGGTCGTGGTCCTGCTTGAGGGTCTTTCTGTGGCGCCTCTTGAAGGCGTGAATCACTCATTCCTTTCGCCGACTTAAATTAAAACTGATTATTGTCCATTGGGTTCTTTCGAACCGTGTTTGGGACCTCAACGGTGAAGAGTTAGTTCATCCGTTATGTTTTTTGCTTGTAAGTGCTCACCTTATTATTGTTCTCCCAAGAAGGTCCAGTGGTTCTCGTGGCCAATACAATCTCCTAGTTGTTGCAGGATGAGTTAAGTCTTGGTCACACCTATCTTCAGTTTGAATGTCCAATTGGTTCTCAATTTCCTGTCGTCATTTTGCAATATTTGCAATATTTGCAATTTTTCCAAATTGCGTTTTTCCCTTTCGATCATTGGTTGCCCCCAATTCTTTTTGCCGAATTGCGGTATGTTGTATATCCGTTGGTCTTCGTTCTTGCTTGATCCAAATCGCTGAATTGCAATATGCATTTGTGTCTTTGCTGGTGGTCAATATATTTCGCCGAATTGCATTTTTCATTTGCGCTGGCCATCTGCCGGACACTAGTGTATTGCATGTGTCGGCAACGCAGTTTTCGTCGCGTTGCAGATTTATTCCGCGTGTCGATCGCTGTCTGTCAGATTGTTTCTGTCAGGTTTTTATATACTAATCGTGTTTCATTTTAGTTTCCTGATATATATATATTAATGGGTCGCCTAGTCCTAATTGGAAACAATCAGGTATATCGTGGTTTCATAATTTTGGCTTATGTTTGTTTTTTAGTTATGGGGCATGACATTAACACATCGGCTTTGTGGATAATCACGAAGTCTTTTAATCTCTTGTGCTTCAAGATATGATCAACAGATAGTTGTTTAGTAGGATCCACTTTAAATTTTCCTTTTATTTTGTTCACTAGCCAGAACAGAATATGGCAAACCAGAACAGAATATGGTAATGTTCCAGTTATTTGATATTTAACCTATTGTTACGAAGTAAATAATTTTATTCACAATCCTACCTACTATCGGAACAGGACATCTGTTAAGCTCCAAATATAAATTTTGCTAGCATGAGAATCTTAACACTCGGTTATCAAAACATCGGGAATCACATATAATGTTGTTCCACATTGCAAGGACTTTATAGATAGGGTTCACATCTGTGAATGAAATCGCGAAAACCAGCTAGCCAAAATTCGGTACAATTCACAAACACAATCATAAGATATCATTTTTGTTTGGCTCTGGTTAGGTGAAGTTGTAAATACGTGTTTTATGATTTTCGTAAATTTGAAAATTAAGTGCATTAATATCCAAATTTATGATGTAGTTGCATTCTCTAGCAGATAATTAATGTTCCCTGCTAGATTTGACCTCATAAAAATGGTTAAAACTCAAAAAACAAGAGATGTTACTCGTTCAACATCCACGACCATGAATGATGAATGCGACACTCCGAAAAATTCGGACACACACACACTAAGCCAACTTAATCTCGGAATCCACATCGGGATAGGGATTTCTGGTCGACTGGCCACTCCTCTCTTCCACTCACATTACCTTCACTTTCCTGGATTTTGCGATTCCATTCACAGATGTGAATCCTCGCATACATGTATACGAATCTATTTAACCAAAACCCTCTGTAAGTATTGACAAGCCATGAAGTAGGTTTTATTGATATGTGATGTGAAGCCGACGTCTCTCGATATTCCGTGTACTGAAGTACGGGAAATTCATCACGTTTCTTGTTTTGTCCGCGAATTTAGCGTAATTTTAGTGTTTAAAATGTGTATTTTATATATGGATTCATAATGAGTGCTAGCATTAAAGTATTTTTGATCAATATAATATAAATTAAATATCGGAAAACCCGCGAAAAGTGTATAAAAGTGAACTTTGTCGGCGGTATGAATTTTTACATTTGTTTGTTTTGGTCAAAATCAAACGCAATTATTCATTAAATTCAGTGTATGAAACTGAAATAGTGAAAAAATATTATTAATAATAATAACATTACAATAATTAATAAAATAATAATTTATTGTGATGTTTTGAAGACAAAATAAATTAAAGCAACATGTAAATTGCTAACAAGAAATAATTTTTATATTCTGATATTGTGAAAATATGAAACTATTTATATAAAATGTTTATAAATGTAAATTGTCAAAAATATTTTGTGAAATATATAATTTTGTACCTAAAATAAAATAATATGTGTTTTTTATTAAATTTTTCACGCATAAGATTTGTTTAAATTTTATTTTTATACATTATAATTTTTATTTTTTTATTATTTTTTGTTAATTTCTCGTTATATTGTTTTATATTTCCTTTATTTGATTGCTTTTTGTTGTTTGTTTGTTATTAACGCACTTTTCTTATTAAATTTTTGTATATCTGAATTCATTTTCCAATATAAAATCATTTTATTCTAGTTTTCAATATGTAAATATATATTAATACTTATTTCTATACAAGTGTATTCATTTTCTTAAATAAAAACATTCATTAAATTAGTAAAAAAGTGTTTGTCATTATAAAATATATGAGTACTTAGAAACTCCCGCCATGAAAATTGCATTTTTCATATGAATTTTCATATTCTCCGATGTGGCACTCCGCATGCGCGGATTCGAGTTTCGGAGCAGATCGTGTGTACTGTCTTCAATATTCTCAGGCATAATGGCGAACCAAAAGCTGAAGTATTAAAATCACTTTGTTTTTTTAGGGATAAGTATGAATTCGAAACCCTCGCAACTTGATAGTGTTTTGAAAGTTTTGGTTAAGTAAATATCCTTTGAAAATATCTCCACTTTTCTCCAATTTTCGCGGTAGTAGTTTTTTGAACAATGGAGAAAGTTTTTGGTTGACCCAGAGCCGATTTACGGACTGAAGGAAAGTTAGAGGCGGTTGCCAATTTGACGATTCTTGTAAATGGCAACTTAATATCGCGATATGACGAAATATGGCACACCATAGCTGCAGATTTGGGAGATAGGCTCAAGCCAGAATCAATATGGGCTGATTCCAAGCATAAAAGGAATAATTTGTGCTCCCGATATATGCAAATGATGGGTCCCATCGAAACTAAAACCGAGGATTTTGAAATAAAGTTTACGGAAGCTGAATGGAGCAAAATCAAACCATCCGTAGAGAATGTCCAATACACCCTTGCGGAAGATTGGACGACTACACTCGTAAAATGTATTCGGGACACAACAAAATATTGTTGTTGCCTGAATTTTAAGCATGGATTGGTTCGGAAAAACTACTTGGAAATCTAGAAGCCTTGGCTGGAAGTTGACGGTTATTGCAGAGATTGCGGGACTACACTTAATGGCTGGATACCCGCAGAAACCGACGTTGTGCCAGATTCACGTTATCAATCGGAGGCCAGAAGTTGATTACAAAAGCACAAAGAATTTTAGCGGTGATTATCGTGAAGTGTAAAAGGACGAGCTGCGGAACCAAAAACTGCGGAACCAAATAAATAGTAAGGAGGAACTTAGTTGTTGAAAATATGGAATATGGAGATACATTAGCAGCACATATCCCAAATCTACCAGTTTTGCAAATGGCCAGAGAGCAAGTTCAAGACGAAAAGTAGGACTTAGACAAAGGAGACACTATTTGGCAATCATTGGGAAAATTCAAGAGAGATCCAACTTTAAGAAAATACATAAGAGATGTAGGATTTAATAAGTCCCACATCTCTTATTGGTCACCACAGCAGGTAATTGACGACAGGTTATATGTTAATATTATACGAAAAAATCTACAAGTAATTTGTGCCCACGAAAAAAGTTCCAAGTAAATTTGGTTTTTCTTTTCCGGGAACCTGGGTATGTTTTATGACAGGAATGAGTGTGTTTGATACGATTGAAAGGAATTTCGGTGTTTTCGCGGATTCTGATCTTTTGCTGAAATTTCTATTTTTTTCCGCAGATATCACTATATAACAGCATAGTTACCATGTGGGAGACTCCTATTTCGATCGACGCCATCGGAGGACTAATTAGAAAATTGGGAAGGCCAAGAGATTATAGTTCGGCTATGTCTCAACATCATACCGGTGGCACAAATGATTTCCGAGAAACATACGGCAAATTTCATCCAAGACTGAGTGGATAAGATCGGGTGCGAAATCCATTGTTATAGATAGAAGTCAAGCTCTTGAAAACGCGGTTTCCTTAGCTTTCAACAATTCCAGTTTCATGACCTATAACAATATGTGTTTGAATGTTCTCCAACGCCAACAGAACGCGATCAGACTCTACACTTGGATTCGACATGATATTATGGTGGATCCGAAACCACCTGGATCCACCAGCGAGACGGAGATGATCCGTCGATCGAAGGCGTCGCTCCCTATCTTACTTTCCCTCCTCTTAATTGGAATCCTTCCTCATTTTCTTACTCCCTAATCCCAGTCCTGGAAGTCCCTATTATCCCGTTCCCTGGTCCATTATTCCTTCTCTCCTTCCCCCTTCCGTCTCCATCGTTTCTCATTCTGTCCCCTTTCCCCTCCTTGGTGACGCAGCGGAATTCCCTGATTCTTCCCTGCTCTTTACAGATTTTTTCCTTTTTTTGCTTCTTTTTGTTTTTTTTTCTCTCTTCTTTGCTTCCTTTGGGGAACACCTGGTACCTTTGGTATAGCCACACGAACCTACAGGACGTGTTAAATCTTCTTCTGTAGTTCGGCCCGGCAGTCAGGCTCGAGCAAGATCCCACCCCATACAGCCGAACTAGCTAGCGATGGCAAGCCAGAACACGTCCGCCACTCGATTGTCTAACAGGGACTTCGCGCCAGAGCGCACAAGCCTTCACGGCTATCAGAGCTGTCCCGAACAGCTCGTCCCTCTGCTGACGTCGTTTCAGACGTCAACTCCAAATCACTAAACCGGATCCTATGAAGGAAAGGAGGTGAGTTCAGCATCGCCTTTGCCTTCCCTCTTTAACAAGTCGTTTAGCGACTTGAAACATTTTTATTTTTGCTCCCCTCGCAAATTCATATATACTCCAATATCGGCCATTTAATGAAGTCTGTATCTCAATAGAAATGCTTCCCTAAAACAAAGAAGAAAGTAAAATACTTTTTCTGTCTTGCTATTGGCTACTTGAGCACGGCGGGGGTTTTCAACACTTTCAGAAAATCGGACGAGCCATAAACACTGTCGGCACGATACCAGAAATTGACTGGCATGTCGAAGAGGCTAGAAAACTGCTTATTTCCCATCTAGAATCCTTGGATCAGAGCCGAGATGTGAGAGCGTTGATTGAAGAAACAACTCCGTCTCTGACCTCAACACTCCAAGACAATGAATAACACTTCTTAAAGAGTACAGGGCAAACCTCGAATCCAGGGCCAGGGAACTTGCAGTAGATGGGCCAAATGGGATCTTTCTTATATAGACTAATGCCGGTTGAGGCCTCAGCAGCGAATGATTCTCTAGATTTCCAGGCAAGAGATAACGAGTATTACGTGGAAGAATTTTTGTTTTCTTTTGAAGAAATACTCAAACATTTTCCTTGCTGGACAATCGTAATGAAAGCGCATTTCGTGTCAAATGACAAGGTTGCCACTTCAGCAAGATCAGAAGCAAACTTTAAGAACCTAAAAACAACAATGCGTGCAACCAATACAAAAGCACTCAGGATGGATAAATTTTTCGCTTATCATGTCGGAATAATCGATGCAGACATCAATGAGGGATCCGCGGCATACGAACGGGCCAGATGTACCCAAGAGGAATAAAAAGAGCAGAAAATACGTAAGTTGGAGGCTTTGACTACGGAACATTTAAGCGCTCAAGAAAATAGGCGCAATCGGGTTGAAGAGCCACTTTCTTAAGTTCCACTAGATGATTCAGTTGAAATCCAAAGTCAGAATGAAACTGACGAATCGCAGGCTACTGCATCCGTGAACATCGAACTTGAGAAGGTTGAGAATACGTCATCTCACCAGGGACCATGCAAGAAAAGGGACAGATATGTCTCAGCAGATCCAGAACTGAAAGTAAAATTGAAAGCTAGTTTTCTGAGAAATGGAAATATACATATCTTATGCCTCTGAGGCTGAATTCTATGAAATTAGATGTCCGAAATACGTGTGCATTCCATACTGTTAGTGAAATACTTGTAACTGCGTCCAACAATATCCGTGAATTTCAGAAATTTACTCAGGAAAACAGAAAAAGTACACTAGAGCCGTTGATAGATTTCCCCAGCTTCAAAGAGGTGTATTCTGGAGAGGACCCCAGTGCTTTATTATTACTTTTACTTCTTTTGTTATTCAGGCCAGTAAGTGAACTACAATTCTTGAAAATTCAATGCTGGTGTTTATTTACTCTCTTTGATAGCTCTTTAGGTTATGTTCGTTGATTATTGATTCGATACAAACGATACAAGTTGTAAAGCACTTTCTGACATGGCGGGTATTTTTGAATACGAAACATTTTCATCAACATGCTAATGTTTACAAACGTCGAACCTACATTTTATATTATTTGCATTACCACGTCGGGGTTTCATTACATTGCACAAACAGTGTCGCCACCCTTTTTGAAAAATTAATGCCTGAAGTGGGCCCGCGACAAATAAATATTTGTGCAAGTAATGGTTGCTCACAAAGTACCCAATACTTGCCCGTAATCCAGGTAGGACTTACTGCATTATTTTCCCGGGGAGTAGATGTATTGCAAGAAGTGGTGTCAAACCTTCTTGTTCCACAGAAAGGGCTGTATTGCGAATACTGTGGTCAATACTCGCGAGAGAAACAAATAGAAATAGACCATTTTATGCGTTTCGATATGCGACATTATTGCATCCTGCTAGGTGGGAGAGATTTCTCCAGTACACTTGAAGTAAAACCATCGAGTTTAAATTAAATATCGGTGTCCTTTTTATGCGAAATGCAGCAGTTAATATATATTCTGGGCTTGTAAAAATATTGACTTATTTGATAAAGAATAATAGCCTGTTAAACGAGGAATATGCGTTTTATTTTCTTTCCTCAGATTCTCAACAATAATCCAAAAACTCCATTTTCCATTTTGAGCGCTTCAAATTTTGTATTCATTACCACATGCACCTTTTCAGTTTCGAACGATTCGATAAAGTTTTTTGGACCTTATTGACGTGATACTTTTCTTATAATTCGCGATTCCGCGGATCCCTCTGAAAATTTGGGGATCTCGAAAGCATTATTTCCATTTTCTTGTGTGATAGTTTTCTTCTTTTCTAGTTTCTAAGTTCTGAGTTTCTTGCATTTGCTAGCATTTACTTACCAGTCGCCTAGTACACCCCAAGTGATTTGCACTGTTTTGAGGGCGTTTTCCTGTTTTTTATTGGTGTTAATGGTTACATCTAATCCTTCTCATGTTATCATTTATAGCGCCCTTGTAGTGATCTTCGTTGCATTCAAGTCGCTTCCTACTGATTCTCTGGGGGTTTCCTGTATTTTGAAGTGAAAACGTCTTTCTTCTCGTTGAGTATGTACATTGGTAGCCAGTCTAACATTCTTGTGCTACAAAACACCGTCATTTTTCAATCGCTAATAACTACGAGACTAATAACGCGATAACAACGGTTGAGGTCACAGTGGATAGAACATATTTCCACGTATTACCTGTGTGGTGCTCGTTTTTCCCGTAACGTCATCGGGCTAGTGCAAGCGCCCACGTTAGATTGTTGTTTTTTAGCGTTGTGTGAGGTAATTTATGAGAGTAGCGTGAGAACGCGTTAAGGTAGGACGTTGATTGGGGTATCATTGTAAAACGCATGAAAAGTGCTACCAGGACCTGAAGCAAAACAATAAAAATATTTTCCGAAATATAAGTAAATATCGGCATGAATTTGAAAATCGAAAAAATATGGAAGATATCGTCTCATATGAGGCGTAAATATGCACCGAACTGTAAAAACCTTAAATCAGAGAAAACCGGCATAAAAACGGATATTAAAAACCAAAAATGTTCAGTGCCGCGCAAGTGTGAGAGCCACGTTGGCATCGAAGAAGAAATAAAAAAACGGCGGAAAAAAACAAACTTGTGATTTATCTATTCCCTAACCATACTACTCTCCATAATCATTGTAATTAATAGTTTGATAATTAAGGTACATATTAGTACGAAAAGTTTGTTGTAATTTCTTTGACGTTAAAACGTTTTTTCGCTCGTTGTGTGAACTGACAGCCAGTCAAACTTTCATGTGGTACAATATACAGTCAGATTTCAATCGCCAGTAGCTACGAGGCTTATAATGCGATAACAACTGTTGATGTCACAATGGATAGAGGATTCCTGTACGTGTTTATCGTGCAGCATCGGTTTTGCGCTTGACGTCATCGGGCTAGTTCACTTGCACATGTTTGTTGTTAATAAGCGTTGCGTAAAATTATAAATCAGATTAGCGTGAGAACGCAATTATGTAGGACGTTCGTTCGGGTTTCATTGTAATGAGTTTGATAAGAGGTACCAGGACGTAAACTGAAACAATAAAAATATTCGCTTAAGTATAAGTATGAATTGAAAAAATATATAGAATACCGGCTCATATGAGTCGTAAATATGGGCCAAATATAATAAAACGTAAATCAAAGAGAGCTTGCATCAACTCAAAATCAAAAAAACCTAAAGTGTCCATTGCCGAGTAAATGTCAGCACTACGGCAGCATTAAGGAAGAAATGAAAAAAGGCGCGAAAAAATAAACTTGTGATCTATCTTTTCTGTCACCGTATTACTCTATATAACAATTGTATAAGAGACACTGATTTAAGTACGTACTAATAAGAAACACTTATTATAATTTTATCCCCAAGTTTTCACGGAAAATCTATGGCGCGGACCTTGACTGGGCCTTTCGCTTTTTTATTTGTGTTAAAGCCTTTTCGTGTATTTTAGGTATAAGTGATCCGCTTGTTTCAGTACCTTTTCTTCCAGTCCCTTTCAGCACTATTGCAGGAATCGGTCTATAACTTTTACTTTAGAGGATGACAGTACACACGATCAGCACCGAAATTCGAATCCACGCATACGCAGTGATCGATTGAAAAATGCTAAATTCGCTGGCCTTTTTTTGATTTTGGGAGGTGTGCAAAATGACTTTAGGGGTGTGCAAAACTCTTCTCCTTTCACGGAATCAAATAAGTCCTGAACCATCCCGAAAGGATCATTTCCACCAGAGAAAATCGCATTTTTAAATATAGACATTGCACCTCGATTTTTGGGAAAATAACGAGTGTGCAAAAAATGAAAACACCTGTGCAAAATTCTGCGACTTCAGACGTTCCCAAAACACGTTTTACTTTTTCGGAATTCATATTTTTAAAAATTTTGGCTGGCTGAGATTCGACAGCTCAGCGAAGTACGAAAAATTCAACGCGTTTCTTGTTTTGTCCGCGAATTTGATGTCATTTAAGTGGTTTACATGTTCATTTTATATATATGGATTTATAATGAGACTAAAATCATATCATTTATCAACATAGTGTTTGTGACGAAGTGGATGCCGACGGGTTCTGTTTCAAAGATAGTCTCTGGAGTAGAATTTACCTTCATCTAGAAATAGTCCCTGAACCAGAATCCGTCTGCATCCACTTCGTGACAAACACAATGTTGATAGAATGATATGATTTTTGTCTCAAAGTTATTCATTTTCAAATATCAGTAAGTGTTTTGAGGAAGTACATAGCATTTGTATAGTTTATTTAACAAATATCCATACTATGCTACTGTCACAAGCCAATACTACCATCCATCCATACTACTGTCACAAGAATTAGAATATACCAAACAGATTGTAAAATATTGAAAATGAGTAAATTGTAAACATCCAATGGCAACATAAACTAATTTCATTCACATATTCAAATGTTTCGTCTATTTAATAAAATAGAAGTGAAGTATAGTCATTGTTTTCTCTGTTTTTTGCCTGCAAAAGTAGTAAAAGTCTTGAACCCTGGCAACAAATGTAACCAAAATTTATGGTGATATTTTTAAGACAAAGTAAATCATAGCAATAAGAATATTGCTAATAGGAAGTTATTTTTATATTTTGAAATTAAGAAAATATTTAATAAATCATGCAAATAAATGTTAATAATGTTTATAAATGTAGGGTCTTAAACGTAGTTTATATAAATTTCAAATTGTGATAATAAAGAAAACATTAGAAATAATAAATGTTCAATGAATTATAAAAAAAATTGCTACAAAATTATCGCTTCGCCATAAACCCAGGATATTGCACCTTAGTATTAAGGAATGGATTATCACGTCGTGTGAAACCAAAGATATTCCGACTTAGGAAATTTGTTATCAACATCTGTACCGTGGTTTTGGATCGGAAGAATTATCGCGGAATAATACGTATCTAAAAATGGACAAAGCCAGAACCACGCAACAAAGGAATATATGCGCCGTGGGACTATATATAAGTTTGCCTGGGTAAGACGGAGGACTGAGTCTTAATTTGATTTTGGGAGAAATAGAAACTTTATAAAATTTGAACATAGTAAGTGTTTCAAATGTTCAATAAAAATTTCAAAAACTTAAGCATTGGTGCATCGGCCGGGAAGCCGAAAGTTTTTGTGTATAAAATTTTTGCGAATGTGAGAACATTTTGGTGACGTTGCAATTAAGTATATTTATCGCGGATTAAGAAAACTGCAATTAAGTATATTTATCGCGGATTAAGAGTGAGATCATCGTGTTAAATTTGGTTTCTCAAAACCATTTTCGTGACATCGTGTTGTGTGACAAACAATTGAAATATAATTCGATTTCTTGCAAAGTGATATAGTAGTCAATATTCAACGAACTTTAACGTGAATTTTCGCAATTTAGTAAAAAAAAATAAGAAAAAAAACCAACATCTTGAAACCGAAAGTGACAAAATTGGTAACTCAACAGACCAATCATTTCACTGCCATGCGTCGTATGATAGCCCGTAGGAAAAAGATGGCCAGAGAGCATTCAAATATTCTGACAGTTCCCATAATTCGTGCAAGACTGGAACAATTGGAAAAGTATTGGAATGAGGCACGCGTAGCTCATGATGAACTTTTTGGAATCAAGAAACCAGAAACTGAAAACTATATAGAAAGCGAGCAGTTTGAAGAAATGGAAACCGAATATGAAGCAGAAAGTGACAATTTAAAAGTACTGCTGTATCATCGGACAGATTCTAGTGTACTCTCAAGCCTCAGAATTAATCAACACCATGTGGCTGTACCACTTTCAAGCAAACTTCGACATCTAAAATCTACTCTACCAACATTTTCTGGAAACTATGAAGATTGGGGTAACTTCTCAGATTTGTTCCTGTCAATGATTGATGGAGATGCTACGATCCCACCGATTGTTAAGTTGCAATACTTAAAGCAATTTCTTAGTGGAGAAGCAGCTGATTTCGTGAAAGACATCAAGGTTGAAGACAACAATTATCAGCCCACTTGGGATGCTTTAAAAAATCGATATTGCAATGTTCGCCTATTGATTCATACCAACTTTAATATTCTATATAAACTTCCGAAATTATAAAAGGAATCGGTTACCGAACTAAAAAATTTCATTGATAAGACTCGACAGGCTGTTCGCTCGCTGAAAAATATTGGACGCAATGTGATGGGGGATTGGCTGGTATATCACACTGCCGAAAGGTTGGATCCTTGTTCGCGAAGAGAACGGGAGAGCGTGCTCAGCAAGAAAGCATCACGACCTGGCAATGAGGAAATTGAGCATTACGAAGATCAATATCTGAGTTTTGATGAACTGGCGATGCACTGAGAATTGATGAACTCAATATCTGAGTTTTGATGAACCTTGAATATGGTGGAATCATGTCGTAATACGTCAACTCCATTTACAAACATATCAACTTTAAAGTTTCCACAACAAGCAAAGGTAGTGAAAAGATCCTTCAATACAATAACCACCATGACACGATCTCAAACTTGTCCAAAGTCGCTGCCGAACATTACATCGGTCGCTGTCCGAATTTCAAATGTCTAAATTTCTTGGAACGCCGAAATGAAGCAAGAAGGCTTAATTCAGCTGTGTTTCAACTGTTTGGGGCCTCATCGAATTAAGGACTGTAAGTCCAAAGGTCGTTGCTTTGAATGTAATCAACTCCACCATACATTGTTACATCGACCATCACTCTCAGAATCAATCAAGAAATCCAGTTCAGAAAACTTACCGCAATCCAATACACAAAGGGTTCATTCTTGTACAACAGCCATTTCAACTATCAAGCGAAAAGTTTTATTAGCCACAGCATGTGTGGGGTTGGAAGGACCTAACAATAACACAAAAGTCCGCGCTATGTTCGGTCAAGGCTCTGAGGTATCATTTGTTACAGAAGAGGTCGCAAAACAACTTGAATTACCACGCTTTATAACCAATATTACAATCGTTGGACTTGGAAATCAATGTGTAGGAAAGACGCACACGAAGACTATGATGAAGTTGAAATCTTTACACGATCCTGCCTACCAACTAAATATCGAGGCCTACGTGGTTCCTAACTCAACTACTACTCTTCCTAGCGGAAAACTCATTGAAATCGATTTGGAATGCCTCAAGAATGAAACATTAGCTGATCCATACTATTATCAACCTGGGACTATTCAACTAATAATAGGTGCAGATTATTATGGGCAATTGTTACGTCCAGGACTTTACCAGATACAAAATCCAACAGTAACCGCTCAAAACACAACTCTAGGTTGGATAATTTCGGGACCAATATTCAATGAGGCATCACGGCGGGCGGTAGTCCCTACAATCACAGTTATGCATTGTGTTCCAGTGACATTCTTCAAAACGAGTTGCAGCGCTTTTGGGAATTAGAAGAAATTCCATTACTAAACCGAGGTCTGAAACCAGACGAAAAACAATGTGAGTTACATTTTCAAGAAACTCACGCTCGGACTCCTGAAGGTCGATATCTCCTACGTCTCCCACTTAAATCTCAACCACCAGATGCTGCTGAAGAAACTCGCAAACTTGCTCTTGGAAGCCTGCTTTCCATGGAACGTCGATTTCGGAATGATGCACGGCTGGTCCGGGCATATCAGGACTTCATGGCGAGATACGAATTAGATGATCAGATGGAAAAGGTCCCAGCAAATGAATTAAATTATTCCACTGGAAAACCAGGTTGGTATCTTCAAGCTGATAATTTGAATTGGAAGTTTCGAGTAGTATTCAATGCATCTCGAAAGACGTCACAAAACCAATCAATCCAATGAATCAATCAGTATGGTTCTTATGAATTGGCGGAGGCACGAATTCGTCTTTACCGCTAATATGGTCAAAATGTATCGGCAAATTCTGATAGATCCGGAAGACCGTGACTTGCAGCGAATTCTTTGGCGATCGCATCGAGATGAACCTCCAGTGGAGTACCGACTCAAAACAGTCACATACGGAACAGTCTATGCTTCGTATATGGCGATACGAACTATTCATCAGCTGACTAAGGATGAAGGGGATTTGTATCCGTTAGGAGCCAAGTGTTTGAGGAATAACATCTATGTTGACGACATTTTCGATGGTGCGAATGAGCTTTCAGAAGCTCAACGAATACGAGATGAAGTTATTGCACTGGCAATGAAAGGAAAGTTTGATCTGGACAAATGGGCCTCAAATCATCCTGAATTGATTCCAAACCGAAACACGTCACATTTTGATCACACGCCAAAGCTCATTGACAAAAATGAGGTCGTAAAAACTTTGGGCATACTTTGGGATGCTCAGAAAGATCATTTTTCATTCAGTATTGCTGAAGAAACCTTGAGACCACTAAAACTAACAAGAAGAACCATCTCATCTTGTGTTGCAAAATTATATGATCCGTTGGATTGGATAACGCCGATCACTGTATTTGCCAAAATAACTCTGCAAAATCTTTGGATTTTAAGAATTGATTGGGATCAGCCAGTACCAAATGAATTGCAAGACAGTTGGACACATTATACACAATCATTGATGCATCTATCTAGCATCAAGATACCGCGATGGGTAGGAATTGCATTAAATTCGCTGTACGAAATTCAGCGTTGTGGAGCTGCTCTCCTGGTGAAACTTCTTGAACATGTCAGAAAGCTGCCCTTTCTGCATGATACGAGTATCACTGCTTGGTCGGACAGCCAAGTTGTGTTAGCATGGCTGAACCAACACCCTTCTCAATGGAAAACTTTTGTGGCTAACCGTGTGTCATACATACAAACGGAGCTGCCCTCCACGATTTGCCGACATGTGCCAACTAACCAAAATCCAGCTGATCTGGCAACAAGAGGTGTCCAACCTGAAACCTTGCGAGATCTCTCACTCTGGTGGCAAGGACCTTTCTGACTTTCAGCTCCTAGAGAAGGCTGGCCCTCTCGATCACCAACCAAGCACGAGGAAGAAATTATTCAATCCTTTATCATAAGGAAACCGTTGATTGAAGCTGATCTAACCAGATTTTCAAGTTTACAAAGACTGCATAGACTGTGACTGTATATTGCTTACGATTTGCAAAGAATTGTCAACACAAAATGAAAGGGAAACCTAGGACCCTGTCGTTTCTCACTCCAGCTGAACTGGATACGGCTCGAATAAGTGTTTTCGCAATGGCGCAGGCTGAACCTTTCGGAGAGGAAATTTCTGCACTACAATCAGGACAATTCATTTCAAGACAGAGCATTTTACGGAAATTTAATCCTTTCCTTGATAGTCAAAACATACTTCGGGTTGGAGGAAGATTAGGAAATTCTTCGTTAGGCTTTTCATCCAAACATCCACCCATTCTACATAAGCAATCTCCAATAAGTAAGCTTTAGGTGGATCTGGCTCACAAGATCTCTTGTCATGGAGGTTCAAAATTAATACTCAGTATATTACAATCATTAGTCTGGATTATTGGAGGAAATCAGTTGGTGCGGCGAATTGTTCGTCAGTGTGTACGTTGTCATCGAGTGAAACCTTAATTTCCTCAACAGTTAATGGGGAATTCACCAGCCACGAGAATTGAACCATCTCGACCATTCACGAACAGTGGACTAGACTATGCAGGCCCATTCCAAATACGAACGACAAAGGGTCGTGGTCATCGTTCCTACAAAAGTTATGTCGTAGTTTTTGTGTGTTTTGCGACAAAGGCGATTCATTTGGAGGCTGCCAGTGATCTTATCACTGCTACATTTTTAGCTGCTTTTCGAAGATTCACGAGTCGCGGAGGATTATGCCAAAGACTGTACAGTGACAACGGTACAAATTTCGAAGGTACTAATAAAAAACTGCGTTCTACGTTTAAAGCAGCATCAGCATTTTATTCTGAAGTGGCCTCTACTTTGGCCAGTGACCAAGTAGAATGGCACTTTATACCACCAAGTTCACCTTATTTCGGAGGATTATGGGAAGCTGGCGTCAAATCAACGAAATATCAACTAGTCCATTTATTGAACAACCACAGTCTGACTTTTGAAGAATTTAGCACCATCCTTGCTCAGATTGAAGCCTGCCTCAATTCAAGACCGCTGTGTGCTATATCTACCGACTCTGAAGAATTAGCTCCTCTTAATCCCGCACATTTTCTGATAGGAAGTCAACTGTCGTTAATTCCGGATCAAGAACCTCCAAATGTCCCTGAAAATCGGCTGGATCGATACCAACTATTACAGAAAATTCAGCTAAATTTCTGGAAAAGGTGGTCTAAGGAATCTTTTCAATCTTTGCAGGCCAGAGCCAAGTGGTGTCGTGCTACAGCAAACATCAACGTTCGGCAATTAGTACTTTTACGTGATGACCGGTACCCTCCGAGTAAGTGGCCACAGGGTAGAGTCACCGAAGTACAGACAGGACAAGACGGATTGGTTCGAGTTGCGACGGTGAAGACGGCGGGCGGCACCTTCAAACGACCTGTGGTGAAACTCAGCCCGTTACCAGTTCCAAATTAAAAATTAATCAAACCATACGAAACGACATTCAACATTAGATAATTTCTTCCAGAGGACGAGGCGGGCGGAATGTTCAAGGAATTATAAAAACAATTGCTACAAAGTTATCGCTTCATCATAAACCCAGTATATTGCAACTTAGTTTTAAGGAATGGATTATCACGTCGTGTGAAACCAAGGATATTCCGACTTAGGAAATTTGTTATCAACATCTGTACCGTGGTTTTGGATCGGAAGAATTATCACGGAATAATACGTATCTAAAAATGGACAAAGCCAGAACCACGCAACAAAGGAATATATGCGCCGTGGAACTATATAAAGTTTACCTGGGTAAGACGGAGTTCTGAGTCTTAATTTGATTTTGCGAGAAATAGAACCTTTATAAAATTTGATCATTTAAGTGTTTCATATGTTCAATAAAAATTTCAAAAACTTAAACAAAAATTGTTAAAATTTTATTTTTACACCTAATAATTTTATTTTTTTTACTATTTGTTATTAATTATTCGTGTTTTTGTTTTATATTGCTCATGTTCTGGTTGCTTCTTGTTGTTGATTTGTTAATAACGTAATTTTGTAATTAAATCTTTTTATATCTGAATTCATTTTCCAATATAATTTAATATTATTCTAGTTTTTAATACATAAACATATATTGATACTTGTTTCTGTACAAGTGTATTCAGTTTCTAAATTAAAAATATTCATTAAATTAATAAAATAGGGGTTTTCATTACAAAATATTTGAGTTGACCACTCCCGCGTTGACCATATCATTTTTCATCTGAAATTTCATATTCTCCGATGTGGCAGTCGTCCTCAGTTGACCTTATGAATGTGGTAATAAGAAAGTCCACTTCGTGGCTTGTACTACTGCAAAGGGTTTTGAATTAAGGTGCCTACCGGCGATCATATTTCAATGATGTTCCATCATATATATGATGAAAAAATATGATGAAGCTGTATACACGTAACGAATACATATGACGAAAATATATGACCTATGTTTATGATGTTTCGTCATATATATGACATAGAAATATGTCATATTATATGATCGTGTGCACAGTTCATCATATATATGACATAGAAATATGTCAAATTTTTCTTTTCCATTTTCGATGGAAAAGAAATCTATGATGAAAACATTTGATCAAAAGTGGCGCCAGTTTTAAATTTTGTCTGTTTGTTTTGGAAATAGTTTTGGAGTTCAATTTTCTGTCTAAAAATTGAAACTATATTATATTTATGCCGCAGGTAGTTTCTTTTTAAATAAAATGGAGTGTGGTAATCAGGAAAATAAATTATAATTTTTATATATATTTGTAGTTTTGAAACACTATTTTATTTTCATCACTCATTTTATTACCAATTTGCTAACTTATATTCTTCATGAAAAATAATCTGTGTATGACATCTTCGAACAACACACAACATTAGATATACCAGGTGTGTAAGTATGAAACCGGAATTTGCCTACAGATGGCCCTGGACGCGAATTTACTATCGTCTAAGCGTGCCTATGTTCACTTCTAATGTTATTGGTATCTGTCAAAGTCATACAGCTTAGAAGAGTACCAATTTATTGAAAGAGTTTTATAGAGAATCGGTTTTAAAATGTCTAGTTTTGTGCCTGAAAGTCACGATTTGCGGGCAGCGTTGATTTTCTGTTACCATCTAAAGAAGACTGCTGCAGAATCTCACCGTTTGCTTGTTGAGGCTTACGGAGACCATGCTCTAGGGAAATCACAATGCTTTGAGTGGTTTAAAAAGTTTAAAAACGGTGATTTTAACATGAAGTTTTTGGTAGGATCAAAGGGGTATAATATATTATGAGCTGCTTAAACCCGGCGAGAGCGTTAACACAGAACGTAACCGACAACAGCTGCTCAAATTAAGTAAAGTTTTACAGGAAAAGCGGCCACAATATGCAAGCAGACACAATAAAGTGATTTTACTCCATGACAATGCACCATCGCACACAGCAAGAGTGGTCCAGGACACAATTGAAGGGCTTAAGTGGGAGACACTTCCACATGCGGCTTATTCCCCAGACTTGGCTCTTTCAGATTACCACTTGTTCGCGTCAATGGGACACGCCGTGGCACAGCAGCAGTTCCAATCGTACGAAAATGTAAGAAATTGGCTGGACGAATGGTTTGCCTCAAAAGGAGAGCGGTTTTTTTGGCAAGGCATTCATAAATTAACAGAGAGATGGAGGAAATGTATATGTAGCCATGGGCAATATTTTGAGTAAAACATATGTTCTTGTGTTTATAAAACAAATGCCTTTTTCTTAAACAGAAATTCCGGTTTCATACTTACACACCTGGTATATGTCATATTAAATTGTGTGGTGTGTACAGCCAAAATCGCTTTGTCATATTTTTGGTCATATTTTCAAAAACGTGTGTGTACAGTTCATCATATAATATATCATAGACATGATATGATACAACTATGTCATATAATATGATGTATTTTTCTATGATCGTCTGCAGGCGCCTTTAACCTAAAGTCTGAAACTTTCATCAAAGTTTCTTCGTCGTAGATTTCATATTTTATATTTCGATGTGGGATGCCTACAGATCAAATTTTTTATGTAAGCCCTGTAATAAATCGAAGCATAAAATTACCTTCGTTATTTAAATATTTCACTGTGTGACACATTAGGGGAAGTTTTATATATCAGGATAAAATACACAGCAGCTACAAATTTCACACCGTAAAATTCACAGAAGAATTCAGTGTCCTTCCTTCCTGAATTGCACTAACAAATCATCAAATTCCTCACTCGAATGCACAGAAAATTGTTTTCAAGTTTTTCCTCCAGAACAATAAGAACACCAGCGTCGTCATTCCTGTAACCGTAATAGACTGCAACTACACCCTTCAGAAGCTCTCCTCTCGTTTTGCGATGCGATGGTGGTGGTTCTTGTTCACAAAGCTTTCTAACACCAGGTAATTCTTTTGCAGCTCCAAAATATTTATATGTTCTATTACCTGGAACTTCCCTTCCTTCAGCATCGAATATATTCGGACAATATAGGCGGTAATGAGGTCCATTCAAGGGTAATATTTGATTTTCCAAATGACGCTTTTCTGTTAATAATTTATTTATTTCATCATTCAAATGCCTTGTTCGAAATTCTCCATGAAGACCATCTGTCAAAGAACTAGTGAACAGAGGATTGAAAATTTCGTTATTTTCACACGTTCAAGCGTTCAATCTCACTCTTTTGTATATGTGCCACTTTCTTTGATATTTCTTTGATTATTTACTTGTACAATCTGTACTTTTCACATCTAAACAAATCCATGCATTAGAAAGCAAAAGGTTTTCTACCTTTTTCACAGCTTTCTGCTTGTTTAGCTGCCACCGTGGGCAAGAGTGGCCCTATTCAAATATGTACAAATAATGAAACATAAGGTCTGTTCCCGTACTCGAAAATCTTACTACTTTTACTACGTTTATACTGCATTTGAGTATTTTGCGTTCTCGTATGAGAGAAAATAGGGAGAACTATAACAGATTTACTCGCGCAAGCACTTCCCGTCTTTACTACATTTTACTAAAAAAATTTGGTGTAGTAAAAAGTTGAAAAACTGTGAAGTGCATGTATTTGACAGAGTACATTTGTTAATTTGATTTTAAATTTGTTTTATGTAGATGTTTTGTAAATTTTGCAGTAAATTAATTATAAGTATCTAATAGATTATTGATTTCTTATATTGTATGTGTAAACAATTTTTATGTTTAGTTTATTTTTATGTACAGTCCATATCAAAATTAGACAGTTTTACTGCAAGTTGCTGCAATTCCGTTCCCGTACTTTTCTCCGTTTATCGCTCACAAGTGTAAGAGTTACGCTCTTATTACCAAAATTTTAGAGAATACTGATTATGACTACAAAAGTACGGGAACAGACCCATTAAAATCTTCATGCTTTCTCTGCTTCACTAGCCTAAATATAATTTTATTAGTTCATATATATTTTGAAAATCCAAACATATACCTTCTTACTACAATAAATCAATTTTGTGAGTGCTGATTTTAAAATCTTGAACAAACAAATGTCAAGTATTTGAATGTAGCATTGAAGTAATAGACCAGGAATGGCCCTAACGTATTCATATTGAATATGTGGGTGACGCAAACTTTGAAAGAACAAAAGTGTGCGTTATCACTCAAACACTGATGTAAAGCGTGGTAGCGCTAGTCAAATTCCCTCATCTATTGGGAAAATTCTTGGGTGAGTGCCTCATCGTTTGGTGTATTGGTGAGTATTTCCCATGTGTTTTTGTTATGAAATTCTACATATTAATTTCCTAAACTTGAAATGTAGAATTTCTATTATTAATTTATGTATTTATTTCATATTTGATTGTTATATTTACTAATATTTCTTTATTGCATTACTTTTTCATTCCTAATACAATTTGGCTAATCCTTAGTCATTATACAATCCAACTAATTGTTATTTGTTATGCTATTGGCTTTACACTTAGTCATAATACAAGTCAACTTGTTAGTATTTGTTATGCATAATACAATTTGTCTCATTCTTAGCTTCCTTACACTTACTACACTTGATTTCTTGGGTCTGGGTCCAGCTGCAGGATTCTTCGGAGCTTCTTCCACTTTTAGTTTGTCCTACTCCTTTGTTCGACGTTTATAATTGCCTGTCGTCTACTTGGACGGTTCAGGTCTTACCAGGTAGCCGATTGTTTGATCGGGTTACCTTTTTACCAATTATCGTCGACATTCAGTCTCTGACTGCTTGGCCGGGTTAGTCTCTTCTTCTTCTGTTTGTCTTCTTTGGTTGGGCTGGAACATGTCTTCCTTCAGTGGGCTGGACTCATCTCCTCCTCGACGCGTACCGCTGCCCCGGCGCACCCAGACTGACCGCTGATGGATTTCATTTATTTATTCAGTGACTTAATTTACATGTACTTATATCTAAAATGAATAACTTCTATACAATGGTATTGACTAAATCGTACTTAACAGCTAGTTTAAATCTAACTTTATCTAAGTACCTACAACTGACCGCTGATCGATTCTAGGTTCCTATTTATAGCACCATTAGTGCTGATATGTCGCTTTCCCACGATCAAAAGTTCCTATCGTGGTCGCTGATGTATCAATTTTCCTGATCGAATACTCCCAGTTTCCATCGTTCCCGGATGCACGTCTGAGGTCAATGAATTTTTTTCTCTGCAGGTCACTCTCTCACTGTGAATTGTTGTTGTGATTCATTACATCGAACACTCACCCATTAATTAATTGCTTTCCCATTTTCTCCTCAATTAATGAACGTCCCCGTGTAGTTGTTGTTTTTTCCAGGTTTCAGGTTTCATCCTCCGTCGTAGCGACCGGCTGTCCCTTATTTCCGCGTTTCTGCTGAATCAGTTTCGTTTAAACAGCGTGAATGAAGATGTCGGGTAGCATTCATGCGGCAAATGACCGGCGGTCGTTATCACCGCGATTTTGCTGGGTCAGCAATTTTTGCTGACTCGGCGCGAATTCCGTTGTGGAATGTTATGATCGGACCATGCTTCCATTTTCATTCGAACTTTTATCCAAGGTCAGATTTATTTACAAGCGGTGACCGTGACCATTTGTTGACGTCGTGATGTCACTGGGGATTCCAGTTTTGAATGAAAGTATATTTGGTGGTGTTTTGGCGGGTTTTTAGGGCATTTTCGGGGGTTTTTCGACGTATTATCCTCCTCTGATGATGTAGCTTCTTCGTGACGTCATCTAATTGTCTTTTTGGGCGCTTTTTTCAGTTGTTTTTTAGGTCTTCCTGGGTCCTTTCGGCGATTAATCTCTGTAGGGACTCTTTTGGTGGCCTTTGGTGGTACTTCGAAGTTTGCTGAAGAATTTCTGGGTCATTACATCTTTAGAATGCCTTTGCATTGTTGAGTTATAGCTAGTTAAATCAAAAGTATTTGCGTGGTACAGCTATGCAAATTACCATTTTCATTAGTTGCCATATAAGTGTCGCAAGCGTTTTGGTATTTATTTATGAAATTCACGCTTCTTATTGGCTTAGGCGTTGAGTATTCCTACCACAAATATATTCAAATTCATGATGTAGGGATAGTAAATAAAGTATAAAGTTTACTCCTCGTGCAATCGGAAATCAGTGCAGTATTTGTTCGAGGGGTAAGTGTAAATTAATAGGTTTGTTCCCGTACTCGAAAATCTTACTGTTTTAGTTCAGTAGAGCTCTGAAAACCGTCATATTCATGTATGTATTTAATCTTAGACAATTGTTTATTTGACTAAAAATTTGTTTATTAATAGGTATTTTGTTAAATTATTAGTGACTAATAAATTATTGATTTTTGTAATATTTTGTGAAATTTTTTCAAATTTTGTATGTTGCGTTTATAGTCCATATCAAAATTTTACGTTTTTACTGAAAGTTATTGAATGATCTAGGTAGCAAAATTTGACAGTTCTTAGATTTTTACGTATTAAAATTCACAAGTTAATAATTTTCATAAGCAAAACCATAAGGGTTCATTACTTTGCGCATGAAATATAATATGATTCCAAAAATTTTGTATTATTATATCACAATTTAAAATTCCGCGCTCACTGTTTAAATAATGCCCCTTTGCTTTTTACTACGCCTTTGAAATTACAACTACATATAAGCGTACTAACGCCATCATACAAAATTTGTATATTTTGCTTCGACTTTTCTGGCTGTGGTCCATTCCTGGTCTATTAATTCAATAGAAGGTAGCAAATTTTCTTTTACCAAGATAGCGTTCGTTACTCAAGTAACTAAAGTTCACTGATTTTAACGTGTGCAATTATGCACAGACAACAAATTTTTCATGATTTTCAGTTTCATGTGTAATTTGTATCTCTCGTTAGGTATTGTTATGCATCTATAAATTCAATTGTTGATTACTACACATTTATAAATAAAAGAAATAAAAAACAATTTTAGTGTTTTTTTCACATACATATTTCCGAAATTTACACCGATTGATGAATGGTCTCGTAATATGTTTTTATTTACTTTTTACATTCAAAACTAGAAATTTAAAGACATTTCAATATCATAATACACACACTTATTTTATTATATATACTAATACATAAAATTATAAAAACGAACGTAGCCAAACATATGTGAATGGTGTCTCGAACACGCAAGTTTATATTTTCACACAGAGGTGGCCAACATCGTTCACGCGCCTACAGGAAGTAACCACCCCGTTTATGGAAATGTTGAGGTTAATTGGAAATATATTAAAAATACAAAAAACTAGATCGAATTACGAGTTTTTGCATGTAATATTAATTGTTTTACTTCTGAGTATTAATTGGTAATTTCTATACTTTTTTGCTGTATAATGCTTTAATTTTAGGAAAACCGTATAAAACACGATCACACAAAATCATAAAAATATTAAAAACGAAGCAAAATTGAGGAATTTTCCTTCTAAAGACGTGTGTGAAACGATCTCAATGGAGCTGAATTTACTTGCTGAATTGGCTAATTCTAGTACTTCTTCGTTTAGTGATTTTCCGAGCATGCTCAACTTGTTCAGAGGAGTCTAAATTTGGTTGTTGTTCTCTCGAATAGTGAGATTGACGCGTCTTATGAATATGTAAAAAAAAGAGAAATTTAAGTTAAAGTTTTTTAAAAAAGATTCAATTAATAATAATATAAATAATTTTAAGCATAGGAATGTCATTCTGCAAATCTTGTACAGTTCGCCTTTTCGCCTTAAATGCGCTGGAGCGCGCGGAAGTCGTCGAAACCATTTCCACTGACATGAGAAAGGCTTTCGACAGTATCTCCCAAAGTCTAATAATTTTAAAGCTATCTAGATTTTCCCTCTCCCATAGCATAACTGCTACTTCCGGTGTTCCTCAGGGTAGTCACATCGGTCCACTGCTATTTATTACCGCCACTAACGGCATGTAAAGTGTCATTTCGAACTCCGCGTTACTTTCGTGTGCTGATGACACCAAGTTATACAAAAAAACTCTGCCTGTTTCTCAGACAATCGGGACATTCAAATTGATCTCGGTCGTCTATCGATGTGGTGTTCCAAAAGTAACTTAATTCTAAACGTCTCTGAGTGCAAGCACGTTTGCTTCAACCGCAAATGCATATATGGTCTCTGTATGCTTTTAAGCATATTTATTATCCAGTACGTGATGGTGGGCTTATCCATTAGTGCCATCCATTAGTGCCTATTTCATTGCATTGCTCTTGACGTTGTTGAACGCTCCTTTTACGTCCAGAAACGCCCCTAAAGCATATTCCTTATGCTGAAGGGATTCTTCAATCGTCCCGAATACTTCATGTAGCGCGCTTTCCACCGATTTACCCTTGAGGTAGGCGTGCTCTGCTGTGCACTCCTCCGCTATTTTTGTCCTTTGATTAATGTTTTGATCCAAAAGCATCACCTTTGTCAGTAGCAGGAATGGGGAGAGGCTTATTGGTCTATAGTCCTTTGGTGTTGTGTTGCTCGACTTACCCCATTTGGGAATGAAAGCAACTCTCACCTTTCTCCACGTTTCTAAGATGTACCCTTATGATAGACAACCCTGAAAGATTTTCTTCAATTCCTCCGCTATGCTCTGTATCGAATTTTGCAGCATGGCCGGTGTGATTACATCCGGTCCCTCAGATTTGTATGGTTCGAATGATTTCACAGCCCATATTATCTTTTCCTTGGTGATGATGTCCTTGATCGTTGTTTCCCTTGGACAAATCCTGGCTTCTGGGCATTCCCGTTCTTCGCCCCATGTTGTCAGGCAGCCGGGGAAGTGAGTCTCCATCAGCAGCTCTAATGTCTCCTTGATCGACTCTGCCCACGAGCCGTTTGGCCGCTTCAGGTTTCCCGTAACTGTAACGTCTTTGGAAAGAATTTTCCTGAACCTTGAAGTTTCACTCGTGATCTCTCTGTAGAGCTTAGGTAGTCGACCAAGGAGTTCCACTTCGCTTTTCTCACCTTACCTTTATATTCATTTAAACTGCGCTTGTACTTTGCCCAGTCCTTCTTCTTTGCTCTTCCTTGTCTTGTTGTAAGGCCTTCTAGTGGCGTCCTTCAGTTGCTTGAGCTCATTGTTCCACCACTTGTTGGTTGCCATATTGGGAAAGTTTTCTGGAAGGCTTCAAGCAAGATCTCGCTCAGTCGTCTTACGGACTTCTCCAGATCCTCCACCGTGTGGCAGGCACCAGACGGCTGTGAGTTAGTCTTTTTCATTGCCTTCTCCACTTCGGTGGAAAATCTGATTCAGTCCGTTTTCCTTATGTTCCTTAAGGGTTGTCCTACCCGATCCTTCCGGTTAATATCTTCCGGTTAATATCAAAGAGAATTCTCCCATGATCCGAAAAGGAGTGCTCGGGAGAAACTCTCCAGTTTTCCACGTTTAAATCGAAAGTGTTAGTGGCCAATGTTAGATCTATTACCTCCTCCCTAACTCTGTTAGTAAGGGTGGGTGTGTCACCTCGATTATTAATTGTTAGGTTCGTAGAACTTTTAAACTTTAAAATTGACTCACACCTTCTGTGAATGCCTTTTGCTCCCCAATTTGACGTGATGACCGTTCGCGTCGCATCCCATCACCATATGCCAGCCTCTAGTTTTTTGGGTCTCCTTCTTCATACGGCATGTACGTTGAGGCTAGGAGCAGATTTGCTTTGCCCCTCTCATCTAGTACTACCACCACCATGTCATTTACCTGTTTGCCCTTTGTTTACCTGTTGTGCTTGAATGAAGCAAACTATATATATTTGACCTAAGTCCCAGGATTTTGTCCCGTGAGCGCCACGGTTCCTGGACTAAGGCCACGTCTACTCCATTTGCCTCCATATACAGCGTCAATGATGACCACGTAAATAAAGTAATTCGAAGAGCGGGTGTATTGTTTGGGTTTATTACAGGGTGGTCCAGTGTAATGTATGTATCGAAGAGAGCAGTATTTCAGCCTCACCATATTGAAGTGCTCAAATTGTAAGCACCGTCCAAGAAAGTCTGAGGAGGAACAAGATAATGAAGAGCACTGGAATGGTGTCCTGTTATTATCAATCACAAAGATAAACGCTCTTTTACTGGCTTTTTTATATATATATGAACATTGTGAACTTAAGTTAATTCACCTCGTGTGAATCGAATCATGTGAACCAGAAACGATTGCAATCAGAATTGATTGCATACAAATTTAATTAGAACATCTGTGCAATCAATTCTTCACACGTCCATGATAAAGTTCAGAGGCATGTGTTCATATTTCCTATTTGTTTCAGAAGCACAGGTAAGCATCTATGTTTTGATATATGTCTTTACCAATCCTATCTATGATCATTAGTACTAAACTTGTCTTAGATAATGTGTCTGTGCTAGCCTGTCTTACTAATGTGTCTATGCTATGATCATTAGTATTCAATTTAACTGTCTGGGCTAGCTTAACTATTTTATTAATATATAGGGTGATCTCTACACCAGGAAGGTCTCTGACCAATACGTACATAATATCCTTTTCACGTCCCTCGTCCAACATAGGGAGAAGGGGAAGTGTCCGTACGAACACTTTTCTCACAAATTTTCCACTTTTTTCCGTACGGGAATACAAATTAACAGGTCTGTTTCTGTGTTTTTGCAGTAAAAATCAGCTTTCTCACAAACTTTGATACCAAGAGCGTAAACCTCTCAGCATGAAAAAAGGACTGAAAATAGTACGGGAACGAAATTGTAGTAACTTGCAATGAAAATGTCAAATATTGATACGGAGTATACATTAAACACAAAAATGTTCACATAAATGGCAAGAGTACAGTTAGTTAGGTCTCGGAAGGCGCGCACTTAATCGACATGAAACCTGTACAAATATAATCTATATTTAAAAATAAAAATTAAATATCTAAAGGAAAAATCCTCGATTTTCCCTCGTTTTCGATATATGTATGATTTTATGTGAACGTGTTTTTTCGGGTTTTCAGAAAATTCACGCATCCTACCGCAACAAAGTATTGAAATATCAAATCAACACTCAAGAACAAACAATTAATATTATATGCAAAAACTCACAATTCTATCTAATTTTCTATATTTTCGTATTTTAAATATAATTCGAAATAACCTCAAAATTGACATAAATGGGGTGGTTGCGTCATGTTGGTGTCACGAACGATGTTGGCCACCTATGTGTGAAAATCTAACCTTGTGTGTTCGAGACGTCATTCACATATGTTCGGCTACGTTCGTTCTTATTATGTTATGTTTTAATGTTTATAATAAAATAAATGTATATTATTAATTTGAAATGTTTTTAAATTTATTATTTTTAATGTAAGAAAATAAATAAATATATATTGCGCAAACATTATTCAATTTTTGGACATATTCATATGAAGAAAACCCTTCCATTGTTTCTGTTTTATGATATTTGTTTCACGATAATTTTCCTGTTAATATATATTATTAGAAATTTTTGCAATCATTATTATTATTTTTCAAATTATAAGAGAGGCTATATACCATAAAAAGCATAAAAAACAAAATATAATCACTTTGATGGAATGAACTGAAATCAAAGGATATTTTTGCGTTTTGTAGGAAAGTTTTCAAAAAACTTATTTATGACGTTAAAAACATCAAAAGTTTGTATGGTAAGATGAAGTTTAATCTTGTTAGAAACTTATTTCAACTGTCCATTTTAGATTGGCAAATTTAAATTGTTCATTTTAGATTGACAAAAAGAGTGTTTGCAGATACCAGCTATTGAAAATATAGAAAATCTAGTTTATGCATTACCAACAAGTGGTGGTAAGACGCTAGTGGCGGAAATACTGTTACATGAACTTATATACCACGAGAAGAATGCGATATTTATGCTGTCTTATGTTTTATTTGTCCAGGAAAAGGTAACAAGAGAATCAGTCAGTATTGTAATTTACATGTTTGAGTATATCTTTGTTTCAGGTTACTGCAATAGGGCCTTTTGCTTTGAATTGTAATTTCCTTGTTGGAGTACACAGCAAAAGAACAGCACAGGAAAGGACGTTGTCTATCACCAAGTAGAAGAATGAATCTTTATTTATAGTATCTATTGAAAAAGCTTCAATATTATTTGATAGCTCATGTTATCAAGAAGCCGCATTGAAAAATAAAAGTAGTCTTACACAAACCTTGACACTATTCGTTTCAAATAATTTGAAATATTCAATTCAAAGGAAGTCTTTATTTGCTCTCTTTTTTCATGTGCTTTATACAAAAAAGCGTCTCACCTTATAACTAAAGTCTACTGAGATTTCTTCTCATCTCCTTTAGCCTTGGTCTGATCGTCTTTAAAATGCAGGAAGACCAAAGGAAACAGGAATACTCTGATCATCATCAACTCAAAATTGATAAACATAACATCACTGATGACTTACAAACAGATCCAAGATCTGTATACTTACGCACAAAACATGCTTCACAAATTTTTACTTTCCAACTTAGTTCAGTTACGGTTACATGCAAATTCGATGATCGTCATGGAACTGACTGTTGTCCAAGTCCGCAGAACTGAAAATGTCCAAGACGAGGGCTTAGATACTAATTCGAATGTAGGCTTGTTAATAGATAATATATGACGCTTTCCACAGAGTTCAGTTGAACAGAAGCAAATGTGAATTCCTTTATGAAAACAGGCCAACAAAACGAACAGTGTTTTCAATATGATTTTTCAAAAAGGACCCAAAGGAAATCTTAACAGGACCTTGGAACGGACGAAGCTTGTATTCAAAAATATTTATTTGCAGATAGTCAAAATAAAGTGGACTTCAAAAATCTCAGACAATGTAAAGCTTAAGACCTTTATAAAATCACAATATGTTTTGGAATGATACTTATATGATTTACAAATTAGCACTAATAATATCAACGTTATACTTGACACTGAACTCATACAGTTCCTTAATCATAGCTCTCAATTCCCTGTCAACTGCTTCGCCCACTCGCTCATACATTTCTTTCGACAAATCAACCGCCTCTTGGTACTTCAAAAACTCCTCAACGTCGAAATCGTCCGGCTCATGGAGATTCATTAAAAACGTTGATGCGATTTGAATACCATAAATGTAATATTTAGCAAATTCTTTGATGAAGTTTTCGTGGCTAAATATGAAAATAAACTAAATGTTAAACATCAATTAAGTGAGTTAGACGAAGTACCTCATGAAATCTGGAATATCATTTTGTCCAATTCCCATTTCAGTACAGTATTGTTCTACTAGAGAGTTGCGGTAGCACTGAAAAATTTTATCAAAATTGGAAGATCTAACATCAACTCCAGTGGAGTTTGCAAGAAATACTGATAGATCGATCATTGGTGAAGAGTAACGTAAAGTTTGGAAAACAAATATTAGCACATCCACAGGTAGTTCCTTATCCTAAAGCACACCAGAAGTGAATAGAGGCATGGCTGTAAAATCAGAAACCTTCATACCTTTTCGTCATATTTGAATGCCAAATTGTTTCTTAAGTAATCGCCATGGCATATAACTGTATAGGGTTCAATTGGTTTCACCTTTTCTCTCCAATAAGCAAACGCATTTTGGAAAGCCTTAGCTAACTTCTCCACGAAATCCGATGACATACCCAAATCATGTTGACTAAAATTTTATTATAAATGTTATAAAGTATGTAATTCAACAAACTTGTATCTACCTTTCTCTAGCAATTTTAATAGCTCGTCCAGTACCATGTTTGATAACCTCGGTATACACACCTGTAGGATCGTGAGTAAAGCGTGACTCTACTAAGGAGTCTATAATCCTTTTGAAAGTTTCTGGACTTTTGCGCTTTGTCGCGTAAAATGTACCGTGGAATCTTCCGAGTTCCTTTACTATAAAATTACAATATTTCAGAATGTATTTATAACAATGTAGACTTTGGGAGATGAAGATGACAAATTATTTCTAACTCGGTAGTGATAAAGTTGATGTCATACTTCCATAGTGTCATTATTTGAAGATTACAAGATTACAAATGCGCTAGCATATTATGGGAATGCACTTGGTATGAAACGTTCGTACTGTGTATGCTCCAATAGTCTTACTGAAACCTGCAAATAATGATAAATCATGTGAAAATTCTCAAGATAATTTAATCGATAAATTTTACCTGTATGGTGCTAGACAGATGAATAAAGCCTACATGGTCGTAGTCCACTTTGAATTGATACACCCCATACACATTGGGAATTTTGAATTTAGCCTGATATTGGCCACCGTTCACATTTTTCAGGGTAGTGCGGACGAATTGGAGTTGAACTTCCACTTTCCATCAATAAGTTGCTCGATAGCAATTTTATAAACTACAGGATCCGTGATAGTGTAAGCTGCTGGTGGTTGTTTCTCTCCTTCCTTTTGATAATCAAGTAATGCTACACGCAAACGACCAGTTTCACCGAATACCCACTTACTAATGGATGTTGCTACTTTTTGGTTTCCTGACACTGGATAAACTTTTGTCGATTTTGTGTTTTGAACACTTGATGTGAATTCTTCATCTGAGAAAAAGTGAAGGGACCCAGAGAAAACTACACGGGCATTATTTCTTGCTTGCAATCCAGCAATGAGCAAAGTACCCCGACCAACTGCATATGGAAATTCTTTGATTGTATTCTCTGGGTCGTAACTGTATGCTACAGGATTTTCTTTGTCGGCGAGTAGAGCTGGTCCAGGGTAAAGGAGAGGATTTACGTCTTTCTGCCCTACAATTATTGGAGCATCAATAAGATTCTTTCCTGCAGTCAAGATTGTTGAATGATCTCCAGCATCGGAAACGTTTAAGTTTATGTGATCAATGACAAAAGCATCTGCGTTATCTACTTCGAAACCACATTGAGAAGTTAGTTCCCTCACAACATCACCGGTCTGTGGGTTTCCAGCTACCAACACGGTACCCGCGTCATCAATAAATCGTGTTATTCTTTCCGCATTCAAATCGCCTCCGAATTCGCCAACAGTCGGTGCAAATATAATTAAATTTTTATACAAATACTCTCCATATTTCGACAACAAAAGACTTGAATCATCAGCCAATTTGTATATAACCGCGTTCTGGAAGAAAATATAATTTTAATTTCCCATTTAACTTCTCAGTAGGGAGACGTTACTATCCAAGCCGGCATTTTGACACTTGAAAATGTATACTTATTGAAGTATTGAAATATTGAAGCTTTTTCAATAGATACTAGGTCTGTTCGCGTACGTGCTCGGAACATATTGCAATATATTGCAATATGTTTCAATCTCGAGATTGGCGTTCGCGTACTTTCTCAAGCTGAATTTTTGAGAGAGTTTCGCGTGACGTCATGGAGGGGAAACGAGCTCGAGCTTGAAAAATGTTACTAGACAAATTTGGTCGAGTAAAGTCGAGGTGTTTGAAAAAATTCATTGACAGCTGTCAAAGTTGTCAGATTTTCAAGTAAACATGCTTGATGTTACTCGAAAGCGTTTTCTTACTATTCGAGTAACAGAGCGAAATCGTTCAAACCTCTCATTTTTCCTCGAGTAAAGTCTAGTAAAGTCTAGTAAAATTCAAAAGTACGCGAACAGACCTACTATAAATAAAGATTTATTCTTCTACTTGGTGATAGACAACGTCCTTTCCTGTGCTGTTCTTTTGCTGTGTACTCCAACAAGGAAATTACAATTCAAAGCAAAAGGCCCTATTGCAGTGACCTGAAACAAAGATATACTCAAACATGTAAATTACAATACTGACTGATTCTCTTGTTACCTTTTCCTGGACAAATAAAACATAAGACAGCATAAATATCGCATTCTTCTCGTGGTATATAAGTTCATGTAACAGTATTTCCGCCACTAGCGTCTTACCACCACTTGTTGGTAATGCATAAACTAGATTTTCTATATTTTCAATAGCTGGTATCTGCAAACACTCTTTTTGTCAATCTAAAATGAACAATTTAAATTTGCCAATCTAAAATGGACAGTTGAAATAAGTTTCTAACAAGATTAAACTTCATCTTACCATACAAACTTTTGATGTTTTTAACGTCATAAATAAGTTTTTTGAAAACTTTCCTACAAAACGCAAAAATATCCTTTGATTTCAGTTCATTCCATCAAAGTGATTATATTTTGTTTTTTATGCTTTTTATGGTATATAGCCTCTCTTATAATTTGAAAAATAATAATAATGATTGCAAAAATTTCTAATAATATATATTAACAGGAAAATTATCGTGAAACAAATATCATAAAACAGAAACAATGGAAGGGTTTTCTTCATATGAATATGTCCAAAAATTGAATAATGTTTGCGCAATATATATTTATTTATTTTCTTACATTAAAAATAATAAATTTAAAAACATTTCAAATTAATAATATACATTTATTTTATTATAAACATTAAAACATAACATAATAAGAACGAACGTAGCCGAACATATGTGAATGACGTCTCGAACACACAAGGTTAGATTTTCACACATAGGTGGCCAACATCGTTCGTGACACCAACATGACGCAACCACCCCATTTATGTCAATTTTGAGGTTATTTCGAATTATATTTAAAATACGAAAATATAGAAAATTAGATAGAATTGTGAGTTTTTGCATATAATATTAATTGTTTGTTCTTGAGTGTTGATTTGATATTTCAATACTTTGTTGCGGTAGGATGCGTGAATTTTCTGAAAACCCGAAAAAACACGTTCACATAAAATCATACATATATCGAAAACGAGGGAAAATCGAGGATTTTTCCTTTAGATATTTAATTTTTATTTTTAAATATAGATTATATTTGTACAGGTTTCATGTCGATTAAGTGCGCGCCTTCCGAGACCTAACTAACTGTACTCTTGCCACATAAATTTACAAAAATAAATAATATATAAGTGACTTATAATTTACCAAAATATTTATATGCAAACGATTTCAAAATGGAATAAAAAACTGTCAAATGTCAAATACCGGCATATGACAGTTCTTCAACATTTTACTCCACCAAATTTTTGCAATAAAACGCAGTACGGAGGGGAAGTGGTTGTAAGAGCAATTTTCTCAAACTTTTCCTTATATTCTCCAAATGGGAACGCAACATAGTCAAGTGCAGTAAAATTTGCGAGGACTGGAACAGATCTAGTCAAATGCAATGAACAGGAGTAAACAGCCGTAACATTTTCGATTACGTGAACAAATCTTTTGTCAACGTATAGTTGATTGCGCATCCTTGTAGTTACCTATTCGTAGGTTCGATTTGTAGTTCGAAAATCGTGATTGTAAATCATGGCTTTGTTCGAAGGTTATGCAGTGAGTATATATAATGTGACGCTTGTTGGGAGGGCTGAGAAAATTTTCTAAATTTTAGGAATATTTTGCTTTCGTGATAGCGATTTATGTATCCATCAAAAGAGAAACTTTTAATTAATTAGATTTAAAAAAAAAGTATGTTAAAGCAAGCAAATTTTGGTCATAATGTCATATTGACTATGATATATATCATTTCCCATTAAAGTGTTACTGTGACATAGATAATTATTAAAATGTTTGACGTGTTTTATAACAAATTCAATAATATCTGAGTATTGTATTCTACTAAGTAGAGAATTTTTATGCACTGCTTCTAGCTGTTATTACATTTGTGATGAATTGTAATTAAGTGCAAAAACCGTAAAATACTATTTTGGCTCTTCGAAATTGGGAAAGTTTAGTCCTACATATATGTGGACCGAAATGAAATTCTTAGACTTCCACATGCAAGCGTGCATTTCCACGTTTTCTTATTAACAATGAGTGATGACAGCTTTGATGCCTTTAATATAGATTAGACGAGGTATGTTTTTGTGGATTCTTGTCAACAAAATACGTATATTCATTTGTCAACTTCATTCTGCGACATTTCAATATATATATGTAGGACATCAAAGTTACTAAGGATATATGCCGTGTTGTCTTGCAATTCGCTATCGAGTGCAGTGATGCAAATTTAACCCAATTATTATCGAGTGCAACGACAAATATATGGGGTTTGACAGTTCTACCACTCGATGGCAGCAAGAAAACAGTTATTGAGCTGTTAATCGATAAGGGTAGAGTACACTTAATTTTTTATTAGTGACTAAATATGTGCTTTTTTTTTAAAAAAAAAATCTAATAAAAATTCCGCAAGAGTGTACTCTACCCCACTTCAACTAATTTTTTATTAGTGGTTTTTTTTCAAAATTCGTTTTTATTTAGGGGACAGTACACTTAAGGTCACTTTTTATTAGTAATTTTTTTCAAAAAAGAAACATTTGGATATATTAGACTATTCTGTGCATTTTAAAGGGTGGACAGTTTTTTGACCCCCCACTACCCCCCGTATCTTTCGTAAAAGGAAAAATTGTTTGATTTGTACTAGAACTTTGACAAATGTCAAATTTTTGTATGAGCGTCTAAACATATAAGCCGTGTTCTTTTGGTTACTCTAACAGAACAGAACTGTCAAATCCCATGCATTTAACAGAACAAGGTTAATTCTCGATAATACCTGGAACTAATTTGCTGTTCTGAACAGAATAGTTGAGCTAGAAATGTCCAGATGGCGACATGGATCATTTTCCTTGACGCGAACCTAAATTTTTCTTTAAATTCAACAAAATTATAATTTCTTCAAAACTTTCAGTTAATTTCATCTGAAAATTTAAATTCATGTAATATGTGAGGAATTTATGCAACCAAGGGCTGACAAAATGGAAAAAAATCGAAGAAAGTTCATATAAATGGTAAGTGAAGTTGGTAAAAGTTTATAATCTATCGAGAACAAGTCCGATGCGTTCTTTTGCTACTCTAGTTTTGTACTCGATAGCGATGACCAAAAGAACACGGCTATAGATAATAATCACATCTACCTAAATATGTGCTTTTTTTGAAAAAAAAAAAACCACTAACAAAAAATTAGTTTAAGTGTACTCTACCCGAAAAGACAATTTGGGTAGAGTACACTCTTGCGAATTTTTTATCAGTGATTTATTTTTTTAAAAAAAGCACATTAATTTTTCCACCCCTTAAATATAGATAATGGGGACAGTACACTTAAGGTCACTTTTAATTAGTAATTTTTTTCAAAAAAGAAACATATTTGGATATATTAGACTATACTGTGCATTTTAAAGGGTGAACAGTTTTTTGAACCCCCACTACCCCCCGGGCCTTTTGTGAAAGGCACATGTGTATGATTTGTACTAGAACTTTGAGAAATGTCAAATTTTTGTATGAGCGCCTCGCGGAATAAAAGTCGATTTTTGATATAAAATACATTCGCCCACCCCTTAAATGAAAGATAATGAGTATATCTTCCTAAATATGTGATTTTTTCCAGGAAAAAATAATAAATACGGAGTGACCGTAAGTGTACTATAGCCAAGATAATAAGGGTACAGTACACTTTTTTGTTAGTGGTATTTTTGAAAATTCTTGTTTATTTACATATGTTAAACTATTCTGTGCATTTTTAGGGGTGAAAAATTTTTTGAAAATATGACCGATTTTTTGTTCACACGACACAATTTAATATGACATATATTTCTAATGTTGCGTGTTGTTCGAAGTTGTCATACACAGATTGTGTTTCACGAAAAATATAAGTTATCAAATTGGAAATAAAATGAGTGAATTTGGTTTCGTCACAAAAAGAAATATTGAAGTCCGATAATCGGGGCGATTCTGCCCACTTTCGTTAAGTTAACAGATTTCTGTTAAGAAAGTTAAAAGATTTGGTTTCTAACAGAATTCATTAAGTTGGTATTCTGGACAAAATTTACTCTAAAATCTGTTACGAAACCGGTTTTGTTCCAAATCTCTCAACTTTCTTAACAAAAAACCTGATACGATTAAGTTGAATTTCGCGCCTATTACGGTAAAGGATTTTTAACAAAAATCTGTTAACTTTTGGCGCCCAGAATACCAATTTCGACCGTAACTAAACTTTTCGAAATCCAACAAAAATTTACACGGCCTGTCAAATTAACGGAATCTGTTAAGAGCGTACAGAATTGCCCCGATTGTTTCCAAAAGAAACAGTTAATATATAAAACTGGCGCCACTGTTCATCATATATTTTCATCATAGATTTCTTTTCCATCGAAAATGGAAAAGAAAAATATGACATATTTATATGTCGTATCTATGATAAATCGTCCCCACGATCATATAATATGACATATTTATGTGTCATATATATGATGAAACATCGTAGAAATATGAATACAGCTTCATCATATTTTTTCGTCATATATATTATAAAACATCATAGAAATATGATTATCTCTAGGCAACTTAATTACTTAGAAGCCATCCTCACTGATTATTTCGTTTTGATGTGCATAACTTGATACACTATGCCTCAATTTGACACAAGCAATCAAATTATAGCTAATTTTGTCGTATTCTGTACTATTCATTTCACAGTCTGGCTTTAGTACACTTAACTCCACTTCCTATTTATCGTTTTTTTCTGAAGAAAAATCACATTAAAATAAGATATTGATTTATTGAAGTCAGATAAGATTACATTACATTTCTGATATATGTATATCATACAAATTATAAACTCCTCAGAAGAATTATATTCCTTGGACGAGGTACTGACGATATACATAAATCTAAATAACTTAAAAATAAAAATATACTTATGTCGTTTTCGACTGGGCACAAAAATCAATTTTTAAATCAATTTTTTTGATCTAGATCAAAAAATAATGTTCGACTGGTCAGAAAAATTGATTTATTTTTTGATCTAGATCAATTTTTCGAGATCTGGATTTATTTTCAGATTTACAAACACATACACAAAACTGTTATTTGACATTTGTCAAAATTGTGTTGTTAAAAGCAGTTTTGCGTTTGCGAATTTATTAGAATTTTTTTTTATAAAAAATATTAATCATAATATCAAGTAGGAAATTTTCATTAAATTAAATTAAGTAAATAATAAATAATTTTCAATAAATAAATACAAATAATTTTCGAATAAAAGTGTCGCTTCACTCACACAAAGAAGTTCTTACAGATTGACGTTAGCATGTTCAAGACGGGTTAAAAAGATCAATTTTTAAATCAATCTGTAATTACCAGTCGAAAACCACATTAATTACAAATAAATTTGTTTCTTTTTTTGCCAACAGTATTTCAGCATTATGTTTGTATTTTCTTATTCCATTTTTGTAGCCATTCTTTTAATTTACTTTTTATCCTAATTTCTGATGAATTTAGAATTTTTACTTCATTTGGTAGCATATTAAATAATTTGATAGCTCTAACTGAACTATTTTGAACTCCAACGGTTTTTGATATTTTAGGTAAGTTTAATGTGTTGTTTCTCGTAATACTATTAGAGTTTAACTATATATTTTTGAGTATTTGATAACGATAAGATAACGATTCACATCTAGTTGCAATTTTTAGAGGCCTATTTTTATTTAAAAGAGTATTTTTGCTAATTATTTTTAATATTCTATTTTGCAGTGCTTGTAGTTGATTCAGCATCTATAATTATTATCTTTAATTTAAGGCAAAAATTGGTTTTCCCGTTCCAAAACATTTAATTTTCAATCTTATTCCTTGAGACATATGTCAAAATTCTGATACAAATCGTACACTTCTGTCCTTTACCGATGGCACGGGGGGAGTAGTGGGGGGTCAAACAATTTTCCGTACCCTAAAATGCACAGAATAGTCTAATATATCTAAAGGAAAAATTGATCAATAGGAGGTGAAGTTAAGTGTATCGTCCCCCAGTCTTAATATGAATGCTGAAATCACACAATCGATCCGATCGCGATAAAGTTTTTAATAAACGTTATTTTTTCAGATTCCATAGCGCAACATAACACCGGAAATAACGCGACTTTCGATATATTCTCCAATTGCAATTTGCTTAATTAAGAATATAGTGTGCTTCTACCGGAATTTTACAGATCCAATTAGCTTATGTTGTACCATTGTTTTGATAGATTGTACTTAAATTTCTAGAAAAATCGTAAAATATGTTTAGAAACACAAATGGTAACAGTTTTTGGTTGTGGCTGTAAGTTCATAGCCTGGAGAATTTTGCTCGCTAGTTCATGATTGCTCCCAACTTTCAACTATCAAAACGAAACAAATACAATAATGCGTAAGTCTGTGCGAATAAATTCCACGCAATCGGACCCTCCTCGTATTATACAAAATACAGAAGTATCAAAATTAGTTGCTATGCCATCCATACCAACAGCGACAACAGCAACTTTGGTTTTGCACACGTCTTCCCCATCAAGTCCACCGATTACTAGGTCGAAAAAAAATCGATTCAACTTTGGCGCAAGTGACAATATATCTGATTTTTCCAGAAGTGATAATAGCATGTGTATGGAATTAATAGATACAGCCGCTGACCATCCACCAACTGTTTTGACTACAACCAAAATTGACCGTACACCATCAGCGTCGAAAATTGATCAACATCTCACCAAGGTGCTATTGGACAGTCCCTCTCAGTGTTCGGTAACATCACCTTCGTTGAACGTTATTTCGACAACTAATCAAGAGTCACCATCATTTATAAGTCAAACCTATTCATCGGGTGGAATTGATTTGGTTGATCGAGGCCTAAACAATGAAACAGAGTCAAAAATGGGAGGTGGTTGCGGAACCAAACGAAAAATAAATTATGATAAAGGTGTAACACGAGAAACTTTGGAAAGTAAAAATACTGCAATATTTCATGGTTCATTGGCATGCGGCGATTCTCGGAACATTCATGAATATTTTGATAAAACGAAAAATGACAATTTAGAGTTGATTGGTATGAAAACAGTTTCATCAAAGTCATGCAACGAGAAAATACAAGATTCTCGAAAAGTTGAGCCAATTAAAATAAATTTAAATCGTGATATTCCTAAAAGGCGAACACATCGCCAAAATGAGAAACAAATACATGACAAAGTTGATAATAAGAACTGCAATCAAGAAGATAAACAGCAAATTGATTCAGAATTACTCTTAGCAATCACAAAATCTACAACGACTTTGTCTTGTCATAATTATGAAATCAAGTCCCACGATGACGATAATTTCACAAACTCAGAAGTTCTTGATGCACAAACATATTCAGAGGCCCATATTTTACCAAAGCTCACGATTCGTACTAGTGACTGCGTAAATGTAACTGGGTGTTGTGATGTAACTCACTCAGTCGTACCAAAATTAACAATTAAAATGGACGGTTGTAACTCACCTAATTTTTCGTGTAAAGAGAAAGAGTCAACAAACGTATTCGATAATGTATACTTCAATGCATCACTTTTGAAATCAAAAACTAAACCAAATCATAACCTGAAACCACAAGCTTCTACACAGCTGTCACCAACATCATCAGCTGTATCGAAATCATCAGTTTGTCCTCTTTTCGAATTAAGTAGAGACTTTTGTCCATCTCAAAAGTCGGACGTTCATCAGGTACCTCGGAAAATGGCAGTTAAAACAAGTTCAAAATTTACACCTGTAGTAGCGTGTACATCCTATTTGTCACAATCAACTGAAAATGGGGCTAACTCACTCACAGTTCCTAAACTCACTATTAAAGCCATACCAACTCTTTCGCCAACACGATCGCTGATATCTGTTTCTGACAACATTATTGAAAATGTCGTGGACATTGATCCTTCTGCAAAGAAAGAAAGTACTGCAAGTAACTCTGATGTTCATTTGAATCGAAAGTTTTTCACAAGAAACGTAGAAGATCATGCAGGGACTAAAGGCATTCCAAAAATAACCATACGAACAAACAAAGAAAGTGTGGGCTCCATGTCTGCCACACGTCCTGAAGCTTTCCCGAAATTTATTATCAAATCTGTCGATGATGACAATGTTCAGTCCATCCCAAAACTAACAATATCACTCAATGATTACTGTTCTACAAAAACAGCAACTGGTTCTTCCCTTTCATTCATGGAAGCAAACCATACAGACTTTACTGACGTGAGTAACCTTGAACAATCAACTGAGAATGAACATATTCCTTCGTTAGATCATTCATACTCGGAATTTAATGAGAAAGTGCCTAAAATAACCATAAAACAACGGAAAACTGTAGAAATAGATAATAAGAAGCTTGTTAACAAAATTCCAAAGATTATGATCAAACATATGCCATCAAAAGAGATTATATCCTATGATAAATATAAAGAATGCCCCAATTCCATAAACGTGACCATAGATCGGAATTCTCGTCCTGAAAATAATAGTGGTCATATTCCGAAAACAATGATTAAATCTACGAAATCATCCATCTCGGATTCAAACTCAGATGAGGACGGTAATTCTGAAACCAAAACAGTACAACACCGGAGAAATCGATTACGAGTGCCAGTTTTTCTTAAACAATCGTCGGAAGTGAATTCAACGAAAACTAATGCGGTGAACAAAGTGCCCAGAATCTATATAAAAACTGTCACAAATTCTGATGTATCAAAAACCAGTTTTATGTATAAACCGGAAACTGAAAAAAGCCTTGATATAACAGCAAATAAAATCTTTCCATTAGGAAACGATAGGGAAACCGTACCATACGGAGTGAAACCGAGAGATTATGTTGAGCGTGAAAATCCAGGGTATAGTACACTCCATAATTTTACTTGCGAACGAAGAAGAGACGTTCTTATGCCGTGTCCAATGGACATAGATGAGTCTTGTTCTGGTATCGAAGCTGTGGAAAGCTCCAGGAAACGTGAAACAGGGGATTTAGAACGGTTTGATGGAGACAATACAACTCACAAACTCAGTCACCAAGACTATACGTTGGAGCATAAAGCGCTAGAGCACCATAGTAAAATAATAACTTCAACTGGTTCAACTGACGAGCCTCCTTTACATATTTGCGATAATTCGGATAGCATTCTAGACAGTTGTGCTTTTCGACAACACAGTAAACAAAAGCATTCTTCATTTTCAACTGAAAATAAAAGTAGAGATAATTTAATAAGTACATATGGTGTACCACATTTATCATCTCCAAGTTTAGATATCCCTCACCTTACTCATGCGTTCGTAAATGAAAAATTCGAAGAAGGATCACCCACTGAACATCAAAACAGTTTTAACAGAATTGATCTGAAAACTGATTTAAAGATATATGAGTTAAATTTAAAAAAAAAAGGAAATGATTTTGCGTGTCCTACTGACGTCAATGTCATGAAAAGTGAATTATCTGATTTTGATAAATTATGTTCGAATTCCGATGTTTCTGCGTGGACCACTGCAAGTCACGAAGTAATTGAAATAGTCGATGATATTGACAAAAAAGACTGTGAAAATAATACATTTACTTTGGAAAGCAATGACACACCCATTAGAAAAAATAATATTTTACAAAATTCTTCATCGGTGAAGTTTTGTGAAAATACTAATAATTTAGATGCATGGGGAATACCTTTTACGAAACCGGTTGGTCAAAATCTATCTGAAAACTCTACATTACATTCAATTTTATCGAATTCGAGAATAGATACTCGAGGTGCGAGCCTAAAACATTACACGTCGTCAGATTATTTGACCGCATTTCGTAAACGGATTATAGAAGCTGCTTTAAGCCGGCAATTAGGCTCTGCTAAAACTCGAAAATACTGTGAAAACGTTGAAAACCAAATGAGTGTGAATTTGTCATCTAATTACGACACTTTAGGTTCGGGGAAATCAATAGATGATAATATAGCAATATCTATGAATACAAGTTTTCCTGATGTTGACGATGATGTAAACGTGAGTATTGTTACGTTCAGCAAAATAGTTCTTATATTAAACTTTAATTTGACTTCAGGAATCCCTCTCAAGTAAAGCCAAGAATACAATTTTGCAATTATCTTCGAAATATATTTCAAATAAGGCGGCTAAACTAAATCTAGCGGGCAGCACAAACATTGTTTCGGATATTAAGCAACTTAAACTACCGAACGATTGTGAAATTTCCATAAATGCACAATTCTATTCAGCCAAGAATAATACAAATTCAGTTCTGTGTCACTTTAATGTTGGTTCTAGTAATACTTTTGAAAGCCAAAACAATATGCATATAAACTTAAGAAATATGATATCTCCATCGAAAACGGAAAATAAAGGGTTGATAACCGGTATTGTGATGGATGAAAAAAACCAAATTTTGTTAGAAAATATTGACCGCTCTGTTCTTAACGTACACGATAAAATCAATCTAAATTCAAAGCAATTATGTGAGTACGATTCCGAACCAAAAAACGAACAAAATTCGTCAAAACGCAGCGGAAACTTTCACAGTACATCTTGTAAAAGACCCCGTGGAAGACCCAGGAAAGATGGACAACCAGCGGGGAGTGTTAAAAAAAATATATCGGAACAAAAATATCAGCAAGATTGTTCGCTTAATATTGACTCGTTGGAGCATCAAGATTCACAATCAACATCGATATCATCCATTCAAAGAAGTTCAAATGATTGTAATGGTAAGTTAACAAAATAGACTGAATTATTTACATGTGAAGTTTATTAATACAGTCGTAAACATGAAACACTTGTACTACACCAAACGATACGTGCAGAGAGGTGCACGGAGAGGTTTTAGAAGCGGTGCAATTACCCGTAAACGATTCTGCGGTGGAACCCGACCACGTTGTATTGGAGGTCTTCAACATTCCTCAGAAAAATTTCGTGAAAGTTTTACTTCCTCTCCGGTAAGTCATAAGGCTCATTCCAGAAGTATCCTATACTATTTTGTTTCCAGGATCAAAGAAAAAATGTGAAGCTAGAAAGAAAAAGAACATTGGAAGTTTTTGAAGAAGATACTCGAATGAGTGCAGATTCATCAAACATGCGGCCAAGGTAAGAGTCAATGTGAAATAATAGTTACTTAACCACAGTAGATGGTTCATTGAAGGAGAAAAATATAACATCTCCAGGGTATATAGTTGGCGCACAGTGTATATATAGGTGAGACCGGCAAACACTTGGGGGAGAATGTTTTCTCATACTGGCTTACTACATGACTGTCGAAATATCGATTTTGGATTTTGTACTATCGATTTTCCTTGTTAATGGTTTGTGCGAAGCCGTGCTAAATATGATCTAATTTCTAATTTCATTGGAATTTTTTCAATGTGTTAGACGGGCTGTACGAATTATTTCCTAACTAAGCAATTGGAATGGGGGAAATTTCAGTTCGTTCAAATTTTCCTGGAGAAATCAATTTAACAACTCAAACTTAAAAATAATGATTTCTGAAATTGAAATTATTTATATTGATGAAATAATCCAGATCGAAGCTAAAATCAAATTAATATAGAACTATGAGCTGTTAATGTTTAGACTATTGGAATTTGACTATGAAAGCTAGCAAAAATGCTAAACAGAGAAGTACTAGAATTCGCCCATTCGGCAACCTATTTAGACAGTTGCGCACAAACCCTTAGCCATCGAAGTATTGTCAATTTACATTTCGCATCTCTCATTTTATATGCATGAATTTTCGCGTGAAAATGTTCTAAATGTATTAAATGTATTGCTAGGTCTGGAATGAGTTTGATTTTTAATTGAATCTCCAACTGATTAATATAAAACAACCTAATAATGTAATATAATTGGTATAGGCATCTAGATATATTAAATAATGACGATACACAGAGCTCAGCATTGAGCAACTTCAGTTTCGGTGATGGCATAAATTATCATATGAAAAAGAGACCTAAAATGGAGGTTATAGCTCCAGAAGGGTAAGTTTTTCGCATATGTCATTGGTTCAAGGACTTAATAATTCTTCATGATAATAGAATATCAGAATATAGAGTTGATATGATAGCAGAGTATGATTGGCCGCCGCCTAAAGGATGTTGCCCTGCACGAAATCGTGATACATTTATGATCCAAGAGCAGATCGCTCAATACTTAGGTATCAAAAGCTTCAAACGAAAGTATCCGGATCTACCAAGAAGACAAATTGATATGGAAGAAAGAAACTGGCTGCAAGAAAAAGGTCTCGTTATGGAAAAAATGTGTGATTTGGGTATTACTGCAGTGTGGGCATCAGACGTTCTAGATATAATGTGTATTGATTTCTATGATAAGTATGAAGAGTACAAAAGCTATTTGCGACAAAAGCAGGTTCGTAACACAGAAGCACGGCAGAGAGCCATAGCAGCGGAAGCAGTCGATAGAGGCTTACAAGCTAGGGAAAGAGCCGTGGAATCAGTTGCAAAATGGAACAGTAGTTTAAACAAATCGTAAGAGTATTGAATGAAGTATGATTTTCTGAAAATAATTTACTTTTTTAACAATTAAGACGACAAGAAAATCGTCGGCAATGCGTAGATCTTCAAAGTTTGACAATAAATGTTCCAGATTTAGTGAAGAAGAAATTGAGACACATGAAAAAATTTATCTCTACTAGTAATTATCCCATTGCCCTTGTTCCAGGACAATTCTCAGAATATTATAAAGTATATTCATCGGATGAATTAAGGTAGTATTGTGTCTACATAGGTACTTTATTTATTAATTAATTTTATATGAAAATAATTTGCCTCAGATTTTATCCCATAAATACCGTGACTGAAAATCCACTTTTACCAAAACATAAAATATTTCACAAAGATGATCAACTAAATTCGGATTCAGACAATAAAAGTTGTTGGACCGACGCGGATGATTCATCAAACAGTGATTTTAACTCTAGCTCCCAATTTTCAGTAAGCTTACAAATACAAAAATTTAGTGCAACTAATAGTGTAACTCACCTTAAGAATTCCGATTCGAGCTCATCGTCAGACGAAGAGGAGATTTCCAACACAATATATAAATGTTCCGTTTGTCTTCAAAATCAAAATAAAAATCTCTTTGGTTACCCAGAAGCCTTTATTAGCTGCTGTGTTTGTCGTAAAAGAAGTAAGCATAGCTAATATGATACTATATTTTTGTGCATATGTATGTTTGTGTATATATATTTACATGTTGTATTTCATGTAGCAAATTTTTGTTTCAGGCCATCCTAGCTGCATCGAAATGCCATCGCGAATGGTATCTAGAGTAAGAAATTATAGTTGGCAATGTGCAGACTGCAAATTTTGTGCTAAATGTAAGAAAAAGCAAGATGAATCTAAAATGTTATATTGCGAACAATGTGATCGAGGGTACCATATATACTGTATTAAGATCAAAAATATACCGGAAGGTAAATATAATCGAATATAACGTAGATCTTAACATAAAATTTGTTTCTTAGGCCGTTGGCACTGTGATTTCTGTGCGATATGCGTTCTTTGTGGCTCGGATAAGCCCGAAGGTAATAAGTCGATATTATTGACACTTTCGCCATCCGTTCAAAAACCTTGTCGGTACAAAAAAGCCAAATGGACTCATGAGTACCGAATTAATCACATCACAAAGCTTCGTGAACACTGCTCTACGTTGTGTGCAGCATGCGTAAGAACACTGGGTAACAACTGTCGCTAAAACGAAATATTCAGACAACATAATGTGGAATTTCAAAAATGGTTCAAATTCTAATGATTTAAACGAAAAAAGGAAACATATCTTGATTTGATATTTGACTGATATACTATCAAGACTGCACTTTAAGACCGCATTAGCAAAATGTCAAGTGAAAATAAAACGAAACGTGTTTTGACTAAAACTTTTGATCTACTTGTATGCTCTTTCAATCTAATTTAACTTTATAGTAGTTTAAAAGCATCTGCTCTAAGTACACAGCTTGGTGATGGATCCTCAAATTGTTTTCTCGAGGTCTTGACCGCGACTATTATGATCGGTCTATCTAATGCTGGCTGAACACCGGTTATAAGCTAGAAACCATGCACTTGGAGAAATATTGTCTTTTGTGAGCAGGACGAGCATTCTGAAGCACATCTTATGAGTGTTCTTAGTCCACGTTGAGATTAACTGGTTTCTTTTGGCAGTCGATTTCGAACAAAACGTGTTTCCGAATCTTCATTCAACGTTGTTCGGCTATTATCAGTATAATTTACAAAAACGGTAAACACTAGATGTGCTTAACGGCAACTGCATTGAGCCAAATAAATAGAAAAACCATAGTGACCGAAAAAAAATTTACTTTCTTTTTCTCTTTCACTTATCAATAAATAAATTAAACAAAAGTAAATGGCGGACACAGGTGTCCCAGAACACAATGAAGGCCACATTGGGAACTTAAAAGGATTTGATGTGGTGAGTACTGTTACCCATTTCCCTACCCAAGAACAAGAACTAACAATGGTATCAGCAATGATGCCACCACAAGACCAACTACAATAAGCACCACTAATGACAAGATACACAATAATGAACTCCTCAATCAAATACGATCATTGAAGGAGGAAAACGAACGGAAAAAGGCACCAAACAAGGAGCTGCCGGGAACACTCCAGCAACTTCATGAAACAATTAATGATCTGGGTCAAATAAAAAAAACCTAAAAAAACTCGAGTTAAAAACAAACAAGGGCAATTATTGTGTCGCGAGAACCTAGATATCTCAGCGAGGGTTCACATCTGTCGATTACATCCAGAAATCCAGCCAGCCAAAATTCGGTACAATTCACAAACACAATCATAAGATATCATTTTTTGTTTGGCTCTCGTGAGATAAAGTTGTACATACAGTGAGTAACATTAATATTCGGTTTTTTAATAATCTTTGCTTTAAACCGTTGTATCTCACAAAATATTCATTCAAATCGATTGCATCCTTTTAAGAATCAAAACAATGACTTGTTAACAATGCAAAAACATAAAATTTATTTCATGAAATTATTATTAAAACTATAAAAATCAGGAAACAGAAAAAAACTCTTAAAAAATACGCAACATTAATATTCGGTCAGAAAAAAAAAATTTTTTTTTAATTGTTTTAAATTAAGATGAATATTTTGTATGCAAACCTTATGCTTCAATTACATTATGTAATCGCTTCGGCATATTTGAAATGATTTTTTTTTAAATAATTAATATCAATTTTATTCCATTCCTCTTGAAGCCTTTCTTTTAAATGGTTTAATGATGAAACTGGTTTCGTTCGTAGACGACGCTCCAATTCATCCCACAAATTTTCAATTGCGTTTATGTCTGGTGACTGTGTTTGTGTCTGGTGACTGGAGTTTCTATAACTTTTGGACAGTTATAAAGTAACCAACTTCTTACTATATACGCTTTATGTTTGGGGTCATTGTCTTGATACAGCTTAAACGAGTCTTCTATGCCCATTTTAGCCGCACTTTGCCGCAAATTATTCTTTAAAATATTTAAATAAATTTCCTTTGTCATTGTAGTGTCGATAAAGACATGATTTCCAACCCCTTTCGCAGATATGCACCCCCAAACCATGACACTGCCACCTCCGTGCTTGACTGTTGATACGATATGTTTTGCTCGGAATTCAGTGTTGGGTTTACGCCAAACCATACACCTTCCATCGCTTCCAAATAAATTGTACTTACTTTCGTCCAGGAATATGACATCGTTCCACCAAGTTTGGTCCTTCAAAATATGTTCTCTAGCAAAATTCAATCTTATTTTTTGATTCCGTTTAGTTATGATTGACTTTTTACGCGCAACACGGCCATTGTACCCATATGATTTGATGATTCTTCTGATTGTTTGTGCAGAAACTTGTTTGCCATATTCTGATCGTACTTCTGATGCAAGTTTTGGCGCACTTAAACGTGGATTATCTTTGATTTTTCTGACGATACTGTGTTCTTCCCGTGTTGTTAATTTTTTAGGTTTTCCCTTTTGTTTGATCGAAGCCACTCTCCCCTCATTTTTAAAACGTCTGATTATATCTCCTACTGTACTTTTTTTCATATTCAAAAGTTCAGCAATTTCTTGATATGTTTTTCTTTTACAATAATTGTTTATAACTAATTGTCTTTCTGTGATTGTTGAATTCGACCCTTTACGTCCCATTTTGTAAAAGTGTAATTAATTTTCGTACCGAGATGTGCTTTGTCCACTGTTTTCATTTAAAATGAACAAAGTAATAATCAATGCATTGATCTGTACGCGTGTTGTTGAGTTTTTGATAACGGGACAATCTCTCCCGACATTTCAAATCAAAAGCAGCAAACAAAAACCGAATATTAATGTTGCGTAGTTTCAAGAGTGTTTTTCTGTTTCCTAAGTTTGAAACTATTGAAAAGAATTTCATGAAATAAATTTTATGTTTTCGTATCGTTAACAAGTCATTGTTTTAATTCTTAAAAGGATGCAATCGATTTGAATGAATATTTTGTGAGATACAACGGTTTAAAGCAAAGATTGTTAAAAAACCGAATATTAATGTTACTCACTGTACGTGTCTTATGATTTTCGTAAATTTAAAAATTTAGTGCATTAATATCGAAATTGCATTCTCTAGCAGATAATTAATGTTCCCTGATAGATTTAAACTCATGAAAATGGTTAAAACTCAAAAAACAAAAGACGTTACTCGTTCAACATCCACGACCAGAATGATGAAAGTGACACTCCGAATAATTCGGACACCCACACTAAGAAAACGAAATCTCGGAATCTACATCGGGAAAGGGATTTCTGGTCGACTGGCCACTCCTCTCTTCCACTATCCTTACCATAACTTTCCTGGATTTTGCGATTCCATTTACAGATGTGAGCCCTCGGTAAGGACAACACAACGGACAAGAAACAAAAAGAAGACGAAAGCGCAAACCTATATGGTAATATCAGGGTAAGCAGAACCTACCTTCACTGATTAAAATTTAACAAATGATACCTACACTAATCGAAAAGAAAACGAAAGCAAATTAACACCTCCCAAAAAAACAAATAATTCAATAACAACCACAAACAAATCAACTAAGCGGACAAACAGCAAAAACACAACGGTCAGTCCCAATAATTCTAGGGGAATGGACAGCCATATAAATGTAAAAATAACAATGCAAAAGTGACAGTGGCCAAAATAATCCACATAGGAATTCAAATTATCCTAAACGATCATCGTCAAATAACAAAACTGTTCAAAGAACGAAAAATTGAATTTCGTACATACATACCTTCTCCATACTTGATGACAAGTAGGCTTGTGTAGTTCGCGAACGAACTAGGTCGTTATAAGGATCCTACAAATGAACTATGCGAACTAGATCCCAGATCCCTCGCTCCTTAGTTCGTTAGTTCGCTTGATAACTGCTGTGTCCCATTTAACCGAAAAGTAATTGGGAAATGGAATCTACATTTTAGTACAAACTAAGGTAAAATGGCAAAACCTAACCTACACGTTCTCAGTTTCAAGTTTTTTTTCGATTTTATTTGTGTTAAATATATATTTAAAGGATAAGATTTCGATTGAGTTGACTTCAAACTTCTCTATAAAAATCTTAATAAACCAAAAATGCAAAATAAACAAAATCCATTTATCGGAAAACTGACGCGTTACTACCACTGGCAATCTGTTCGCGTACATGATTGCCATCAGGTTTTGAAAATATGACGAAAAATGTGACGAAAATTTTCTATGATGTGAAAGTATGACAAAGCGTTTTTTTGCTGTGCACACGACACAATTTAATATGACATATATTTCTAATGTGTGTTGTTCGAAGTTGTCATACACATATTGTATTTCACGAAAAATATTAGTTAGGAAATTGGAAATAAAATGAGTGACGAAAATAAAATTGTGTTTGAAAATTATAAATAAAATATAAAAATTATAATTTATTTTCCCAATTACCATGTCCATTTTTGTTTACAAAGAAACTACATGCTGCATAAATATAACATTGTTTCGTCACATGAAGAAATACTGAAGTTCAATACTGTTTCCAAAAGAAACATTTAAAATTTAAAACTGGCGCCTGTTTTCATCATATATTTATGTTATATATGTATATGATGGATCGTCCACACGAACATATTATATGACATAGGGAAGTCGAAAATTCAAAAAATATCGATATGTATCGTATCGCTACTTTTTGGAAATATTGAAATCGATATTTATCGTTTGCAAAAAAAATATCGATATATCGGATCAGTTCATAAAAAAATGATCGCATTCTAAGAAATAGTATATTTATACTAACATACGTTAATCACATATTTCTTGAAAAATTAAATTCTATTTTTCTTGATATATTAATTTTTCCTTATTCACGGTAAAAGTAACATATATGTCGGTCTGAAAAAAATATCGTTTTATACGTTTTCGATAGTGAGAATTTCATATCGATATAGCAATATATCGGAAATTAAATATCGCTAAAAAATATCGATATAATATAGAACAAATAATATCGATATTTTTTCGACATCCTAATATGACATTTTTATATGTCAGATAACACATGGGCTGAAAAGTCCCGAGCCTAACTGTTGGAATACAACAATTTAAAATTGGCGCTATATCAGTATACGCAGTACGCAACCATTTTGATTTCAATTGTGCGTCGAACCCAACTTCACTTTTTTTTGTGTAAAGTGTCACGTCAGTAGTATAACTAAAGTTGAACCGATTATTTAAATTTTAATTACCAAAATTAAATCGATTGTAACTATATACATTTTGGTTCCTTAAATAAATCCACTGTAACAACAGGTTATGGGCCCAGGATATAGCTCAGTTTGACACATTTTAAGGCAAACCACGAATTCATTATAATCAAGTTCCAGCCGCGCGGTAAATTTTGGAGGTGAAACATGGCGGATGTGGCTAAGGTTAGCGTCACTAAGCTAAACAACGACAATTACCAGATTTGGAAGTATAAAATGGAACTATTGTTGATTCGTGAGGATTTATGGACAGTAATTTCCACTAATAAACCTAAAGATCCAGCTGAAGCAACCGAATGGGCAAAGAAGGATGACAAAGCACGTGCTACGTTAGGTCTATTCGTCGAAGATTCCCAAATTATACATATTCGTAAGCAGAAAACTGCAAAAGAGGTTTGGACAGTTTTAAAAAATTACGACGAAAAATCTACCTTAACGTCTAAGGTTTATTTATTGAGACAAATTTGCGGCTTGAAACTTTCAGAAGGTGGAGATATGGAAGAACATATAATTACCATGTCTAGTCTCGTAGACAAGTTAACAGCACTGGGAGAGGAATTAAAGGACCATTTAGTCGTGGCAATGATTTTGAGCAGTCTTCCAGAATTGTATGGAACGCTTATAACGGCACTCGAGACTCGTCCCGAACAAGAATTGACAATCAATTTGAAAGGAAAGCTGATTGATAAATTCAAAAGAAGAAAAGGAAGCAACACTAATAATGACACAGCATTAAAGATTGTACAACGTCAAAAAAAATCACAAGGTAATCAGAACAAGGTTGTAAATTGTTTCTTTTGCAAGAAAAGTGGACACTTTAAGCAACAGTGTGAAAAATATAAAGCGTGGAAGACTAAAAGAGATAAGAGTTCTAGTAAACAAAAGGCCAATCAAGCAGTAAGTGAAGAAAATGCAGCCGATTTATGTTTCAAAATGGGGCACCACACTGGCAAAAGTGTGTGGCATATAGATTCTGGTGCAACATGTCATATGACAAATGACAAAAACTTTTTCACAGAATATACAGAAAATCCGATGCCAGATGTGATATTAGCAAATGGGATTGGTGCAAAAGTCATCGGATACGGTTCGGGCAAATTAATATATCAAGATACAAATAATCAGGAAGTAAGCTTACTACTCACAAACGTACTTCATGTACCAAACTTAAGGGAAAATTTAATTTCGGTAAAGAGAATTAGCAGATAAAGGATTCACAGTGTTATTTAATACCAACGAATGCAAAATTCCCAAAGGCAACAAAGAAATTCATAGTGGGTAAAGTACTGAAGAATTTATATGTTTTGAGGGACCCAGATATGGCTATGATGACATCAGCCCAGAAACATACAAAGGATTGCCAACACACTTGGCACAAACGCTTTGGTCATCATCACATCAGAGGAATCGAAAAGCTTGCAAAGGATTGTCTGGCTACAGGCACAACTATTAAAGATTGTGGAATTAAAGAAAAATGTGAGAGCTGCTTAAAAGGAAAGTCATCGAGAAAGCCTTTCCCACAAGAGCCAGTCACTAAGTCTAACAAAGTCCTGGATCTAGTGCATACACTGATGATTATCGCTGATGATAATGTTGTTACAATTGATAACAGCGCACTCGAGTCAGAAGATATATCATTTTATGATGTAGATGGAACTTATGAATTCGAAGGGGATCCAGAACACCTGAGAAATCTTCAATCAAGAATATCTGAAAGAACAACCAAGGGTAAAGCACCAGACAGGTATCAACCATCTGCAAAAATCGCAAAAGGGAGTCTAGAACCAAAAAGTAGGGAAGGGCCACTATCTGGAGCAGATAAAAATTTATGGATCAAGGCCATGGATGATGAGGTAAGGTCATTAATCGACAATCATACATGGATACTAGATGAAATTCCAAAAGACAAGAGAATTGTAGGGTGCAAGTGGATTTTCAAACGGAAGCAAATTCCAGGTAGTAATGAGGTAAAGTACAAAGCACGACTCGTCGCGCAAGGGTTCAGCCAACGGTTTGGATCTGATTATAATGAAGTGTTTGCACCAGTGGCACGACCAGTCACTTTTCGTACGCTTCTAGCAATAGCAGGAGAAAGAAAAATGCATATACAACATTATGATGCAAAAACAGCATTTCTGAATGGAAATCTAGAAGAAACTATTTATATGAAACAACCCGAAGGCTATGAAAGAGCAGATCATAGAAATGTAGCGTGCAAGCTACTTAAGAGTATTTACGGATTGAAACAAGCAGCCAGGACTTGGAATAAATAGCTAGATTGCACACTCAAAAATTATGGATTCAAAGTCAGCACTGCCGACAGATGCTTGTACATCAGAAGACCAGTGAAGGTGCAATATACATTATAGTACACGTTGATGACATGTTGTTGGCAAGCACGAAGATGAATTTAATCACAGATACTGCTAAAAAACTCCAAACGGAATTCAATTTGACTAATTTAGGAGAACTATCGAATTACGTGGGAATTACAGTGGAGAAAGACAGGGGCGTAGTGAGGTACGGGGAGGGTGGGGCAGCTGCCCGCCCCCCCCCCTAGAAGAAGCATCTTATTTTCAAGAATGCTAACAGACCAATTTCATAAAATCGTACTTTGTGAAGTTGTACATTGTATAGGAGTTATACATTGTATTGTGCTACAGTGAATTTATTGTGTTCGGTGACATCAAAGACACACTGATTCAAGGGTTATTTGTCCCGATGCCGATGGTTTATGGCATAGATCGGGGGTGGGTCCTTCTTGTCGCCGATCGTATGGAGTGAACCTTCAAATACTTCCGACCAATAAAGGAATTTTTGGAAGCGATCGATTGTCATTCCTTATTTAGATTTCCTAATGTCGGCACTGGAACATCGTTTTGGTGATCAAAACCTGCCTGCATTCGGATTAATGTCGTTGCACAATGTTGAATAGGTCGTTAGTTGATTTCAAAGAAAAAGCACAACGTTTCTGCGAATACTACGATTTACTTAATCTTAATCAGGAAGTCGAACTATAGTATAAAAAGTTGCAGGACAAGCTGAACAAGGTTATGACCATAGAAGATCTCGGAAAATTAGATTTTACTGAAGTGTTGCAGGAGGCGAATATTTTCTTTCCCGCAACAAAAAAAGCAATGCTTATTTCCTTGGCACAACCTTGCACTACAAGTAACATAGAGAGGTCCTTTTCTACACTGCGTCGTGTTAAAACGTGGCTGATGTCTACGATGACTGAAAACCGTTCGAGCGGCCTTTGTATGCTCAGTATACACCGAACCATGGTACAAGTAAATAAGAATGCCATTGAATCTGAGGTATTGAATCGGTTTTGTGAGGAACTTAGTCGACTACTTTTTTTGTAAAATAAACTGAGTCACTAATATATATTTCTTTTTTATTTTTGAGTATATTCTTGTTTCTTCTGAGCCTGCCCCCGCTGAACAGAATCCTGGCTACGCCCTTGCAGAAAGATGTCGATGGAATATTTTGTATTCATCAAAAACCATATACAGAAGAAATATTAAACAAATTTGGGCTAGAAGATGCAAAAATCTCAAGTACCCCCATTGATATTGGATATATAAAAAGACAACAGGATAGTGAAGCCATCCCCGTGGATAACCTACAATATCAAAGACTGATTGGAGCTTTATTATACCTATCAGTAAACACTAGACCTGATATAAGTAGCAGTGTGGCAATTTTAAGTCAGAAGAACAAAAATCCATCAAAGAACGACTGGATAGAATTAAAAAGAGTGGTACAGTATTTAAAAGGAACCAAAGAGCTGAAATTAAAACTAGGAGGATTATCACACACCAAAGGAAAATTAATTGGGTATGCTGACGCAGATTGGGCAGAAAATCGTCTTGACAGGAAATCCAATAGTGGATTTATATTCTTGCTCAATGGTGGTGCAATATCGTGGGCATGCAGAAAACAAACATGTGTGTTTATCAGTACTGACATTATCCAGTACTGAAGCGGAATACGTCGCCCTTCCTGAAGCAAGCCAGGAGGTCGTATGGATTAAAAGATTAATGGAAGACTTTGGGCGAAAAATTAGTGGAACCGATCGTAATCTTCGAAGACAAACAGAGCTGTATTAAACTGGTGGTCAACGATCAATACAGCAACAGAACCAAACATATTGCTACAAAATACCATTTCGTAAAGGAACTTCTAGAGAAAGGAGTGATAGAGCTGAATTATTGTCCAACTGAGACGATGGTAGCTGACATGATGACAAAACCTATCGGGACGAAGAAATTAGAGACATTCAGAAAAATTGCCAATCTATTCAATTGTTGAGAGGAAGTGTTGGAATACAACAATTTAAAATTGGCGCTATATCAGTATACGCAGTACGCAACCACTTTGATTTCAATTGTGCGTCGAACCCAACTTCACTTTATGTTTTGTGTAAAGTGTCACGTCAGTAGTATAACCATTGAATTAATAGACCAGGAATGGCCCATAAACAGAAAAGTCGAAGCAAAATATGCAAATTTTGTTTAATAGTGTTAGTACGCTTGTATGTAGTTGTAATTTCAAAGGCGTAGCAAATCAGAGGGGCATTATTTTTATATTGAGCGCGCTTGTTTTAAATTTGATTTATTCATAAAAATTTTGCTCCGGAATTTTTGCCAACATATCTTATTTCATAAACAAAATAATACAAAATTTTAGTTTTAATAATGTGCGTTTAAATATGTTCAAAATTTATCATCAACGGCCTCTTCTTTTTTTAACCGGGCTTGGGACCGGCTTCGGCAGAATTACGGTGATGGTTGGACTTTTTATTTATTTATCTCAATGGGTGCGAGGTACATCATTGAGGCTGAGTTGATATGTTGGAGAACCATCTGCAATAGAAATTAGCAATAAAGTCTATGGTAAATATCTATACAAAGTTTTCCTTACATTTTCATCATATTCTCCACTATTTTGTGAGAGGTTTATAGAGTCCGGAGATGGTTCTGTTTCGTGAATTATCTAAGATATCAAAAATGAATTAGTAATGTCTCGAGGCCTGTAGTAATATTTAGCTTACACTTTCACCAAACTTTGGGATACATTTTGAGGGCTGCACACATGGTGTTTGGTCTTGGGGAATCACCTAAAAATATTATGTCAATCATCAAGTTCAAAAAATGAAGAAAATATTCAAAACTAACATATTTCTCAGGAACTGCGGTACGACCTAGATGAACTCTATTCCCAATACGTATGAAGTCGCTGCTCTTGAAGTGAGCAGAGCATATCCGAGTAACCCTGGTCAATCTTAGGTTACAAAGCCCCAGCGATTCCATCCAAAGTCTACTTCGGGCAGCATCCTTGGGAAACCTGTAAACATAAAAACAATTCAATTTACATAACTTACTCCCTTCTAGTTCCTTAGTAATCCGGTGTTGATAGCCTGCAAATGACAAATGAAATTTATTAATATAAAATACAAACTTTTGTATAAAAATTCGAAACTGAAAATATATTTTATTGTAAATTCGAACACTTACCCTTCTTATGACGGCTGCACTGGCATCAAAGTTTACGTGAGTAAACAGTAAACAAACTAGCAGCGCGCCAAAAAGTAAACAAAAATGTCAACACTTCACAAATCATACCGGAAAATTTATGTTTTTCGATATTTTTGGCAAAAACAAACGCGACGTTCTCCAAGAAAATGTTGGAGACGAAAACAGTTTACTTACTTATGGAATGATATTCCATTTACACAATTTTCATGGTTATTTTTGCACTTTATTACACAGCACTTCATGTTCTTTAGAAAAAGACACTTTTTATCACGAAAAATATTTTATAAAACGAAATGAATAACTCTAAATGCACAGAAAAAACTTTTTCAAATAAAAATGTATTCTTTTTGCTGGAATATTTCACTTTTTCACAAAAATTTACAGAAACTTTCAAGAGCACTTTGAAAATCGATTATTTCAAACATAAATGTTTTAAATGAAATGATTAAATGAATACATGCTTATGTGTGTGTTATGTTTCACGTGATTCCAAATGAACCAATCAAAAGCATTGGTTTGTAGAATTATCAGCACATACCCACACAAATTTTGGTTTTACAAACCAATACCACACCATCTGACATAAGGGACCAGAAATACAAACAAAATTTTGGTACCATGAACCAAACCGGTTCGATTTGACAGCAGGGACCGGGAATTATTGGTTGTATAGGGGGGTGAAGCCTGGGGGGAACGCATTATTTTTGGTTCTCTCACGTACACTGTGCGTGTGAGTTAGTTCCATTCCTGGTCTATTAATTCAATGAGTATAACTAAAGTTGAACTGATTATTTATATTTTAATTACCAAAATTAAATCGACTGTAACTATATACATTTTGGTTTGCTTAAAGAAATCCACTGTAACAACACTAACAAAGAAAACAGGGTTATTTTCGTTGAAAATTCGCTTTATTCATCAACATAATCTCCATCAAGAGTAACACAATAATTCCAGCGCAAATACCACTTTTGTAAAAGGATTTATCTTTTGCTTCAAAATAGGGCTCAGTTTCCGCGATAACCTCTGCATTGGAGCAAAACTTCTTTCCGGAAAGCATTTTTTTGAGGTCTGCGAACAACCAGTAGTCGCTGGGTGCCAAATCTGGAGAATACGGTGGATGCGGGAGCAACTACAAGTTCAATTCGTGTAGTTTTGCCATTGTTTTGATTGATTTGTGACACGGTGCGTTGTCTCGATGAAACAAAATTTTTTTCAAATGGGCTGAAAAGTCCCGAGCCTAACTGTTGGAATACAACAATTTAAAATTGGCGCTATATCAGTATACGCAGTACGCAACCATTTTGATTTCAATTGTGCGTCGAACCCAACTTCACTTTTTTTTGTGTAAAGTGTCACGTCAGTAGTATAACTAAAGTTGAACCGATTATTTAAATTTTAATTACCAAAATTAAATCGATTGTAACTATATACATTTTGGTTCCTTAAATAAATCCACTGTAACAACAGGTTATGGGCCCAGGATATAGCTCAGTTTGACACATTTTAAGGCAAACCACGAATTCATTATAATCAAGTTCCAGCCGCGCGGTAAATTTTGGAGGTGAAACATGGCGGATGTGGCTAAGGTTAGCGTCACTAAGCTAAACAACGACAATTACCAGATTTGGAAGTATAAAATGGAACTATTGTTGATTCGTGAGGATTTATGGACAGTAATTTCCACTAATAAACCTAAAGATCCAGCTGAAGCAACCGAATGGGCAAAGAAGGATGACAAAGCACGTGCTACGTTAGGTCTATTCGTCGAAGATTCCCAAATTATACATATTCGTAAGCAGAAAACTGCAAAAGAGGTTTGGACAGTTTTAAAAAATTACGACGAAAAATCTACCTTAACGTCTAAGGTTTATTTATTGAGACAAATTTGCGGCTTGAAACTTTCAGAAGGTGGAGATATGGAAGAACATATAATTACCATGTCTAGTCTCGTAGACAAGTTAACAGCACTGGGAGAGGAATTAAAGGACCATTTAGTCGTGGCAATGATTTTGAGCAGTCTTCCAGAATTGTATGGAACGCTTATAACGGCACTCGAGACTCGTCCCGAACAAGAATTGACAATCAATTTGAAAGGAAAGCTGATTGATAAATTCAAAAGAAGAAAAGGAAGCAACACTAATAATGACACAGCATTAAAGATTGTACAACGTCAAAAAAAATCACAAGGTAATCAGAACAAGGTTGTAAATTGTTTCTTTTGCAAGAAAAGTGGACACTTTAAGCAACAGTGTGAAAAATATAAAGCGTGGAAGACTAAAAGAGATAAGAGTTCTAGTAAACAAAAGGCCAATCAAGCAGTAAGTGAAGAAAATGCAGCCGATTTATGTTTCAAAATGGGGCACCACACTGGCAAAAGTGTGTGGCATATAGATTCTGGTGCAACATGTCATATGACAAATGACAAAAACTTTTTCACAGAATATACAGAAAATCCGATGCCAGATGTGATATTAGCAAATGGGATTGGTGCAAAAGTCATCGGATACGGTTCGGGCAAATTAATATATCAAGATACAAATAATCAGGAAGTAAGCTTACTACTCACAAACGTACTTCATGTACCAAACTTAAGGGAAAATCTAATTTCGGTAAAGAGAATTAGCAGATAAAGGATTCACAGTGTTATTTAATACCAACGAATGCAAAATTCCCAAAGGCAACAAAGAAATTCATAGTGGGTAAAGTACTGAAGAATTTATATGTTTTGAGGGACCCAGATATGGCTATGATGACATCAGCCCAGAAACATACAAAGGATTGCCAACACACTTGGCACAAACGCTTTGGTCATCATCACATCAGAGGAATCGAAAAGCTTGCAAAGGATTGTCTGGCTACAAGCACAACTATTAAAGATTGTGGAATTAAAGAAAAATGTGAGAGCTGCTTAAAAGGAAAGTCATCGAGAAAGCCTTTCCCACAAGAGCCAGTCACTAAGTCTAACAAAGTCCTGGATCTAGTGCATACACTGATGATTATCGCTGATGATAATGTTGTTACAATTGATAACAGCGCACTCGAGTCAGAAGATATATCATTTTATGATGTAGATGGAACTTATGAATTCGAAGGGGATCCAGAACACCTGAGAAATCTTCAATCAAGAATATCTGAAAGAACAACCAAGGGTAAAGCACCAGACAGGTATCAACCATCTGCAAAAATCGCAAAAGGGAGTCTAGAACCAAAAAGTAGGGAAGGGCCACTATCTGGAGCAGATAAAAATTTATGGATCAAGGCCATGGATGATGAGGTAAGGTCATTAATCGACAATCATACATGGATACTAGATGAAATTCCAAAAGACAAGAGAATTGTAGGGTGCAAGTGGATTTTCAAACGGAAGCAAATTCCAGGTAGTAATGAGGTAAAGTACAAAGCACGACTCGTCGCGCAAGGGTTCAGCCAACGGTTTGGATCTGATTATAATGAAGTGTTTGCACCAGTGGCACGACCAGTCACTTTTCGTACGCTTCTAGCAATAGCAGGAGAAAGAAAAATGCATATACAACATTATGATGCAAAAACAGCATTTCTGAATGGAAATCTAGAAGAAACTATTTATATGAAACAACCCGAAGGCTATGAAAGAGCAGATCATAGAAATGTAGCGTGCAAGCTACTTAAGAGTATTTACGGATTGAAACAAGCAGCCAGGACTTGGAATAAATAGCTAGATTGCACACTCAAAAATTATGGATTCAAAGTCAGCACTGCCGACAGATGCTTGTACATCAGAAGACCAGTGAAGGTGCAATATACATTATAGTACACGTTGATGACATGTTGTTGGCAAGCACGAAGATGAATTTAATCACAGATACTGCTAAAAAACTCCAAACGGAATTCAATTTGACTAATTTAGGAGAACTATCGAATTACGTGGGAATTACAGTGGAGAAAGACAGGGGCGTAGTGAGGTACGGGGAGGGTGGGGCAGCTGCCCCCCCCCGCCCTAGAAGAAGCATCTTATTTTCAAGAATGCTAACAGACCAATTTCATAAAATCGTACTTTGTGAAGTTGTACATTGTATAGGAGTTATACATTGTATTGTGCTACAGTGAATTTATTGTGTTCGGTGACATCAAAGACACACTGATTCAAGGGTTATTTGTCCCGATGCCGATGGTTTATGGCATAGATCGGGGGTGGGTCCTTCTTGTCGCCGATCGTATGGAGTGAACCTTCAAATACTTCCGACCAATAAAGGAATTTTTGGAAGCGATCGATTGTCATTCCTTATTTAGATTTCCTAATGTCGGCACTGGAACATCGTTTTGGTGATCAAAACCTGCCTGCATTCGGATTAATGTCGTTGCACAATGTTGAATAGGTCGTTAGTTGATTTCAAAGAAAAAGCACAACGTTTCTGCGAATACTACGATTTACTTAATCTTAATCAGGAAGTCGAACTATAGTATAAAAAGTTGCAGGACAAGCTGAACAAGGTTATGACCATAGAAGATCTCGGAAAATTAGATTTTACTGAAGTGTTGCAGGAGGCGAATATTTTCTTTCCCGCAACAAAAAAAGCAATGCTTATTTCCTTGGCACAACCTTGCACTACAAGTAACATAGAGAGGTCCTTTTCTACACTGCGTCGTGTTAAAACGTGGCTGATGTCTACGATGACTGAAAACCGTTCGAGCGGCCTTTGTATGCTCAGTATACACCGAACCATGGTACAAGTAAATAAGAATGCCATTGAATCTGAGGTATTGAATCGGTTTTGTGAGGAACTTAGTCGACTACTTTTTTTGTAAAATAAACTGAGTCACTAATATATATTTCTTTTTTATTTTTGAGTATATTCTTGTTTCTTCTGAGCCTGCCCCCGCTGAACAGAATCCTGGCTACGCCCTTGCAGAAAGATGTCGATGGAATATTTTGTATTCATCAAAAACCATATACAGAAGAAATATTAAACAAATTTGGGCTAGAAGATGCAAAAATCTCAAGTACCCCCATTGATATTGGATATATAAAAAGACAACAGGATAGTGAAGCCATCCCCGTGGATAACCTACAATATCAAAGACTGATTGGAGCTTTATTATACCTATCAGTAAACACTAGACCTGATATAAGTAGCAGTGTGGCAATTTTAAGTCAGAAGAACAAAAATCCATCAAAGAACGACTGGATAGAATTAAAAAGAGTGGTACAGTATTTAAAAGGAACCAAAGAGCTGAAATTAAAACTAGGAGGATTATCACACACCAAAGGAAAATTAATTGGGTATGCTGACGCAGATTGGGCAGAAAATCGTCTTGACAGGAAATCCAATAGTGGATTTATATTCTTGCTCAATGGTGGTGCAATATCGTGGGCATGCAGAAAACAAACATGTGTGTTTATCAGTACTGACATTATCCAGTACTGAAGCGGAATACGTCGCCCTTCCTGAAGCAAGCCAGGAGGTCGTATGGATTAAAAGATTAATGGAAGACTTTGGGCGAAAAATTAGTGGAACCGATCGTAATCTTCGAAGACAAACAGAGCTGTATTAAACTGGTGGTCAACGATCAATACAGCAACAGAACCAAACATATTGCTACAAAATACCATTTCGTAAAGGAACTTCTAGAGAAAGGAGTGATAGAGCTGAATTATTGTCCAACTGAGACGATGGTAGCTGACATGATGACAAAACCTATCGGGACGAAGAAATTAGAGACATTCAGAAAAATTGCCAATCTATTCAATTGTTGAGAGGAAGTGTTGGAATACAACAATTTAAAATTGGCGCTATATCAGTATACGCAGTACGCAACCACTTTGATTTCAATTGTGCGTCGAACCCAACTTCACTTTATGTTTTGTGTAAAGTGTCACGTCAGTAGTATAACCATTGAATTAATAGACCAGGAATGGCCCATAAACAGAAAAGTCGAAGCAAAATATGCAAATTTTGTTTAATAGTGTTAGTACGCTTATATGTAGTTGTAATTTCAAAGGCGTAGCAAATCAGAGGGGCATTATTTTTATATTGAGCGCGCTTGTTTTAAATTTGATTTATTCATAAAAATTTTGCTCCGGAATTTTTGCCAACATATCTTATTTCATAAACAAAATAATACAAAATTTTAGTTTTAATAATGTGCGTTTAAATATGTTCAAAATTTATCATCAACGCCCTCTTCTTTTTTTAACCGGGCTTGGGACCGGCTTCGGCAGAATTACGGTGATGGTTGGACTTTTTATTTATTTATCTCAATGGGTGCGAGGTACATCATTGAGGCTGAGTTGATATGTTGGAGAACCATCTGCAATAGAAATTAGCAATAAAGTCTATGGTAAATATCTATACAAAGTTTTCCTTACATTTTCATCATATTCTCCACTATTTTGTGAGAGGTTTATAGAGTCCGGAGATGGTTCTGTTTCGTGAATTATCTAAGATATCAAAAATGAATTAGTAATGTCTCGAGGCCTGTAGTAATATTTAGCTTACACTTTCACCAAACTTTGGGATACATTTTGAGGGCTGCACACATGGTGTTTGGTCTTGGGGAATCACCTAAAAATATTATGTCAATCATCAAGTTCAAAAAATGAAGAAAATATTCAAAACTAACATATTTCTCAGGAACTGCGGTACGACCTAGATGAACTCTATTCCCAATACGTATGAAGTCGCTGCTCTTGAAGTGAGCAGAGCATATCCGAGTAACCCTGGTCAATCTTAGGTTACAAAGCCCCAGCGATTCCATCCAAAGTCTACTTCGGGCAGCATCCTTGGGAAACCTGTAAACATAAAAACAATTCAATTTACATAACTTACTCCCTTCTAGTTCCTTAGTAATCCGGTGTTGATAGCCTGCAAATGACAAATGAAATTTATTAATATAAAATACAAACTTTTGTATAAAAATTCGAAACTGAAAATATATTTTATTGTAAATTCGAACACTTACCCTTCTTATGACGGCTGCACTGGCATCAAAGTTTACGTGAGTAAACAGTAAACAAACTAGCAGCGCGCCAAAAAGTAAACAAAAATGTCAACACTTCACAAATCATACCGGAAAATTTATGTTTTTCGATATTTTTGGCAAAAACAAACGCGACGTTCTCCAAGAAAATGTTGGAGACGAAAACAGTTTACTTACTTATGGAATGATATTCCATTTACACAATTTTCATGGTTATTTTTGCACTTTATTACACAGCACTTCATGTTCTTTAGAAAAAGACACTTTTTATCACGAAAAATATTTTATAAAACGAAATGAATAACTCTAAATGCACAGAAAAAACTTTTTCAAATAAAAATGTATTCTTTTTGCTGGAATATTTCACTTTTTCACAAAAATTTACAGAAATTTTCAAGAGCACTTTGAAAATCGATTATTTCAAACATAAATGTTTTAAATGAAATGATTAAATGAATACATGCTTATGTGTGTGTTATGTTTCACGTGATTCCAAATGAACCAATCAAAAGCATTGGTTTGTAGAATTATCAGCACATACCCACACAAATTTTGGTTTTACAAACCAATACCACACCATCTGACATAAGGGACCAGAAACACAAACAAAATTTTGGTACCATGAACCAAACCGGTTCGATTTGACAGCAGGGACCGGGAATTATTGGTTGTATAGGGGGGTGAAGCCTGGGGGGAACGCATTATTTTTGGTTCTCTCACGTACACTGTGCGTGTGAGTTAGTTCCATTCCTGGTCTATTAATTCAATGAGTATAACTAAAGTTGAACTGATTATTTATATTTTAATTACCAAAATTAAATCGACTGTAACTATATACATTTTGGTTTGCTTAAAGAAATCCACTGTAACAACACTAACAAAGAAAACAGGGTTATTTTCGTTGAAAATTCGCTTTATTCATCAACATAATCTCCATCAAGAGTAACACAATAATTCCAGCGCAAATACCACTTTTGTAAAAGGATTTATCTTTTGCTTCAAAATAGGGCTCAGTTTCCGCGATAACCTCTGCATTGGAGCAAAACTTCTTTCCGGAAAGCATTTTTTTGAGGTCTGCGAACAACCAGTAGTCGCTGGGTGCCAAATCTGGAGAATACGGTGGATGCGGGAGCAACTACAAGTTCAATTCGTGTAGTTTTGCCATTGTTTTGATTGATTTGTGACACGGTGCGTTGTCTTGATGAAACAAAATTTTTTTCAAAAATAACAAAAGTAGCGTCACTCTTACCACACCAACTCACAAACTAATAAATGGAATGTCATGAAATTTTGACAGCTGTCGTTTAGAGCTTGGTACTAACTGAAAATGGGGTGATTGCAATACAATTAGCGCCATCCACGTGTGAGGCTCGGGACTTTTCAGCCCATGTGTTATATGTTGAAACATCATAGAAATATGCCATATTCCGTGTGTACAGCTTCATCGTATTTTTTCATCATTTATATGATAACATGTAGGCTCCTTAATGTACCACGGTATCTTAAGAATTCGTCGTAATGCTTTGTTCTGGCGTTTTGTAATTGTTTCCTGTTTGTTTTGGATGTTTTATTGTAAGCTACACTCCCATATACACTCCATATACAAGAGTTGGCATCATCATAACAAATAATTACTTGGGATACGAATTACTCCAGAATAAAACAATTATCAAGGGTTATATATTTTGTTATACTTAAAATGTCAAGTGAAAAGCGTTACAGTAGTTTTTCAAGCAATTCTATAGTTTGGGAGCATTTTTGGAAACTGAAGACGGCTTAAGTGCAAAATGGAAATTGTGTAAATCCATTATTAATACCACGGCTAGATCGAATTTAAGCAAAAGGATAACAAAAGTTTTAGCGCCGTCGTCAAAAGCTCAAACCTCTTCAGCAAAAGCTCAAACCTCTTCAGCAAAAGCTCATAGTCCTTGCGTGTCCGATTCCGTGTTCGACAACAAAGCGAATGAAGATAACGGACCATTTTCCGATTAAAAATAATGGAAGAAAGGGTGGTACGTATGACTGCACAAGACGGTCTGCCCTAGAGCGTTTTTGTAACTTTTAAAGATTTGCAAGAATTAGTTAAAGCAAAACGACAGTTTTTGCCTCCATCTTCAACATCCTTTATGAATCTGGTGGTTCGATGAAAAAATATCTCACATTTACATATAATGCTTTAAAAGGGGTACCACCTAAAAATTTAGAAGCCGAGAAGCCTGTTTTTCTTCTGTCTATATAGTAATTTGGCGAATGACACTCTAGATACGTTATGTTTTTATCGCAAACATTTTCAATTACGTAGTGCTGGTGAACCTAACTAAGTTTTTGGCTCATATCATTTATTACATCACATAACTTGCCTTGATCCTTATAAATATGTTATTTAGATTGTCCAATGTTACCTAAGTTGCAAAATTTGTTGATGGTAATTCAAGCTATATGTTAATTTATCTCATATTGATTTTGATATTAAAATACAAGTGCATTGTTTATTAATTCAGTGGTTTATTCGCCTTAGACAAATAATAATTTCAATTCGCGGGATCCTGCAAATACCGAGATCGCACGAGGTTGAAAATTTTCAAACCTGTAAATACCGAGATTTAAAATAGGCCGCTCGACTGGAGTTTAATCAATACCAAATGCCAACATCCCTTATCCAAATAATAGGGTCCTTCTTACAGGGTAGAAGGGTTCGTGTCAAAAAAGGCGCTCGTCTGTTCACACAAAAATTTATTGAAGCAGGAGTTCTACAAGGATCACCACTTTCGCCAGTGCTGTACAATTTATATACTGCAGATATTCCAAAGACGCCAAAAACTAAAATATCCCTGTTAGCAGATGACACATGCATTCACTATACTTCAAGACTAGCATGTAGCATTACAAATAGTCTGCAAAGCTACAAAAACAGGCTGACGGAATATTTCAATAGATGGAAATGTGAAATGTAATAAACCACACTCTAGTATTTATAATATACCACACTCTAGTACCTATTATTAGATGTACTAAGGCTAAACAGTAGTAGAAGCGTCACTTGAACGAAACGAGTAGTCAGTCACTACCTAACTTCCATGAGATGAAGTGGACGTCACTACACTGAATTGTATTAACATTAAATAATTAAAACGTGTACTCGTATATATACATGTATGAAACTATTACTTGTGAATTAGATTAATTATGTATACATTGAAATAAACAACATAAACAACATAAACAACAGGTTATGGGCCCAGGATACTCAGCAAACAAAGAAAAGGAGAAAAAAAGGACATCGAGAGGGTGACTCGCACATCTTCAAATAATCCCGTTATTTCCAATATAACTTTGAGTGGCCGTCTTAGTGCAAAATACTTGAAAAATTAAAAATGATGGATGAAGATCAAATAAAAGTGTGAAAACTGCAAAACGCAGACAGTTGGGAAATTTCAAATCGAAGTCGTAATAGATTCCCAAGACGCTTATGATATTTTAAATAGCGAGCTTAAGAAACCTGACCCCATTTCGCAAGATGCTGATGCAGCTGAGAAGGCTACATATGAAAAGAACCTCGCAAAATAGTCAAAAAAAAACGTAGTAGCGAAAAGGCATATAGTGACGACAATAGGCAAACATCCCATGCTTCTCATCCTCACGTGCAAAACGGCAAAGGAAATGTGGGACAAATTACACCACATATATGCAGCAATGAACACCACAAATTTATTTGCACTGGAACAAAAATGGTACACAATAACGAAGGATCCCAAAGAAGACATGCAATGTTATTTCTCAAAAGTCGAAGACATATATTGAAAATTAAAAATGCATAAAGAAAACATTGACGAAAATATGGTAATCACGAAAATACTAATGACGTTACAGAAAAATTTAATTCACTTCATATCATCATGGGAATCAACACAAAAAGAGGAAAGAACGATCGAGAACCTAAGATCACGCCTGGTTATGGAAGCAGCTCGATTTATAGACGCGGAAAACCACGAAAATGCAGCATTGGTAGCTGGTGACTCACAAAGAAAATGGAACAAAGAAAAGTATTCACGACGTTCAGGCGAAAACAAAAACCGAACACGCAATTTTAACAACGATAAGAATCGAGACGAAAACCGTCGTAAACAATGTTGGAACTGCAAAATGGTAGGACACACACAGAACAAATATTGGTTTCTTCACCCAGAATTAAGACCGAAATCAAAAATCAAACAAACAGAAGGAGACGACGAAGCTCTCATCATCAACTTATCGCTCGCAGCTAACACAATCTGTTCTCAATGGGCGCCGCACTGGCCAAGCGAATGTACATGAAATCAACTCACACAACAAGTAATTTTTTCAAAAATAATAAGGTTTTAGCTATAGCAGAAAAATCACCGAACGAAAAGTTTTTCACGATGAAGTTCAAAGTCGACAACACAACGCAAGCATACATCGGAGAAGAAAACGTTATACATAGAAACAACACAAACCGATCAACGTTATGGCACGAGAGACTGGTCACAACCCCCTGGATGTAGTAGTAATACAAGCCATGAACCAGACTTGTTTACTACTGTTCAAAAATCTCTTACCTCACTGTTTCTCACTGACTAAAAATATTTCACCGCAGTGTACCGCACTTACCTTCGTCATTACACCTTGACCGATGGGATCGTTTTACTACAGGTGCCATCGACCAAGCCTCGTCAGCGTCTTCCAGAAAGAAAAATGAACCGAGCATGCTTTCATTCATCGTCGAAATAGCTGAGTCAATTTTGCTTATTATTTAAATTCAACTATTTCGACGATGAAATAAGTACCTACTCTAGTTACTACTTACCTGTGGCAAATTGCGTACAAACAAATTATTCTTAGTATCCAAGGAGCCAATTTGCCCAGGTAAGCATTTTTAATGTATAAAAATCTCGTCAAATTAAATAAAAGTTCAGTTGTCAATAAGAACCAAAGCCTTTCACTCCTTCCTCATAATCGATCGTGTATCGGTCTTAGACCTTTGCACACTTCAACACAAGTCTTGGTGTAACACCTTGATTTGCTCTCTCAAACCTTCCCCCTTTTGAAAAGGAGTCAAAAAGGGTTAGTTAGAGGTGCAACACATTAACTAATTGCATTAAGGCACAGGCAAAAGAGTCTGCGCTCAATAACTACCACATCCAAAGCATATGCAGGCCGGCTGCCACATCGATGAATATGAAATTTCATATGAAAAATGAAATTTTCATCGCGTGAGTTTTGAAAAATGCAAATATATTGTAATAAAAATCACTTTTTAATTAATTTTGTGAATTTTATTATATACAAAAATGATTACACTTGCATAGAATGAAGTATTAATATATATTTATATACAGAAAAGTAAAATATTGACGAAGTTGAAATTTAAAAGGAAATACGAAATTTTGTGTGCGGGAATTTTAAATAAATAGAACATTCTGTGGCATAAATCATTTTTTATTCATGTTAAGCAATTTAACAAAATATTGGCAACAATTAATATACAAACTTACATGAAATAATAGCAAAAAAACATATTTCATCGTGTTTATTTAAAGTAAACAAATGCGTAATTATATATAAATGGAAAATTTATTCATATTTTTAATAACTTTAATAATAAATCCAACAATGAAAATTACAAAATCTTATATTGTAAATAATTCAATCTCTTATAGTTATAAATCATTTTTTTATTAATGTGAAGCATACTATAGTTATAGTACATAACAAAAAAGAATAAGTAACAAAATATAATAAATTAAAATATAAATAAATAACAAAAAAATAGTAACAAAATATAATAAATTAAAATATAAATAAATAACAAAAAAGAATATGTTACAAAATTGAACAAATTAACATATAAATAAATTAGAAAACTAATAACAAAAAAATTACATAGAGTGCTGCATATTAATTAAACTTTTGAAGTTTCCTTGTTTTCAATGTTAAGGATTTATTATTTGTGGCTTTCGTGTAGCTATTTAATAAAATATTGCACAGTGGCGAGCACAATTTGCTGAAAATTTCAAAATTGGTTAAACCGCAAGAGCATACTCGATCCAAGTCAACATCAAAGTTATCAGAAAGGATTGACTCAAAAATTAGAGCTCTTAAGTGAGTTTTCTGATTGGTTGTCGCTAAGAAACTTTTGGAGAATTCCATATTAGAAATTATGTACTGGAAGATAGCACACATATGGAAAAATAAAATTTTGACACTAGCTGTAGGGATGTGGAGTCCACCACGTTGCATCGCATCAAAGTATTCATCATCTATGGGGACACCTTTGTCTTCCATAACTTCGAACTTACATCTGGCGCAATCGATTTTTGGCTCGGCTGCATGTGTGGCATATCCACATGCATATATATGGGCAGATTCATCAATTTGAACACTTGCAAGATACGACGAATCAAAAATGGCCTTAAAAATTGTGGTGTCAATATTGTCTTGAACTCTATTTTCGCCATAATCTGCGATAAGGCTTTGAAAATTTGGCCTTTTGTGGAGAAAAACATTGTGAATTCGAAATTTTCTCCGATTCTAAGAGTTCCGTATAAGAAACATTATACCGACAACCAGAAAGAGACCGATATAAGTGGAATCTTCCTTCCAAATCATCGGTTTGAATTTCAAAACGTACTTGAATTTCAAATTGTTCAAGGTATAACTTACTAAGTCCAATAAAGTGGACGTAGTAAGAGCTGCAGCTTGATACGTATCAGAAGAAAATGTATTGAAATTGTTTTCTGCCTGATTGCAGGTGTGAAGCCAATTTATAAAATTGGTCAGAAATTCCACCTGGGCGCCAGATAAATTGAAAATAGGGCTATAGTAAACGTTTCTTTTGTCTCTGCCTTTATGAAGTTGCTTCACATTAACTATGTTCCACCAACTGCGAATAATTTCGCAAAAATTGGCAGTTTGGAAGCAACCTTCGGACTTCAAGGCTGCGATGGTGGAATCATGAAATATATTGTCTGCATCAAAAACTTTTTGCCTATCCAGATTGCTAGTGCCAACAGTTTTTAAATTTAATTTGAAAGCCTTTCTAACACTCAGGTTTCTTTCGCGGTTAAAAAGATTGCAGACATCTTTAAAGGAAGCTTTTTTCATTTCACCGGTCTTGAAATCACTATAAAAAAGTTGTTGGGGATCTAAATTGATCCAATTATTGTGACAGTTTTTGCATAAATGTACAGTGTCATACTGCAAAAAAACTTTTTGGTGAGAGAAATCTGGATTGGGTAAATAATTCTCTGAATTTTTTTTAAATACCTTGAACATATTTTGATTCGTTTTGCTATTATCAGTAATAAGAACAAGAACTTGAAATCGTATTTTTTGCACAAATTTGATGACTTCTGTGGTAAGTTCGTGCAAATGCTTACCAGAGATATTAGTGACCGGTACTAGTCGAACAATTTCCTTAAATTTTCCATAAATTGACTTAATAATAAATGATTGAACGGTTCCAGCCAATTTTGGACTATTATTTTCCGCCAAACCGGTAATATTATTGGATTTAAATTGTAGGCACGGTTCAACATAAATTTCGTCAATTAGTAATGCGCCTCCTTTTCTTACATTACTAAGTGCCTTTATCGCATGCTCCAAATACCGTTCGTCGTTGTGTTCATTTTTAAAATCAGGTGTTATATTAAATGACGACGAAATACTTTGAAGGTGTCTTTTGTAAGGGAGAAACATGAATTTGCGCCCAAGTTCGTATGCGGCAGCAGAATGCGTATATATCACAAAAGACATTATAATGATTGAAGAGTCGTTCTTTGACCGGGTTCTTTGAGAGAAAAAGTGTTTGAGTTGGTTAATCAATATTTCCAACTTTCCTGAATGTTCGTATTCATCATCAACCTGAGAAGCTGCCTCAAGATTGCGTAAAGCAGCCGTTAAACATATTTCGCGACTTGGCTTAGGAGTTTCTTGGCATTGCTTATATCAGCTCAAAATATTCACAACTTGCGACCAAAGACTAAGTTTTTTGGATTTGGGCAAAACCCATGAAAGATCTTGGTCGCTCAATTCAGAATCTTTCATAAAAACCCTAACAAATAGATCCTCCGAAGCCGATATTCTAACAACGAACTCGCAAATTTCAGTTGGATCTTTTTCAACAATGAAGAAAATAATACTGCCCGCATATATTTTAATAAACCAATCATTTAATTCTAATTGAGACTTAAAATTGTCTCGGAAATTTTTGAAATTGGTGATCCGGTCTCTACTGAAGAACTCTTCATTGATTTCTTCGCAATGCGCAAGAGCTTTCTCTCTGCGAATATTGGGATCTTTGCGTGTTGGGTTTAAGTCTCGTACAAAACAATTTGCAACAGATGGAGTGAGTAGTTTCTCCATGCTAGGTTTTGTTTATTGGCAGCACAATTTAATTTAGTCAGGTTAAGTCTTTTAGTCAGTCAAGTCAGGATTTGTCGCGTGTAAAACAAAAGAAAGTTTACTTTAAATAACTGAATAAAAAGATAATCAACTCTGTTTTTATTAATCAAAATTTCAAAAGGAAGAAACAAACTCCGTGAATTGCTAGTAATATTAATTAGTATTAATCAAAAATTAGTCTTTGACATAACCTCAAATTATAACATTGCGTGAACATGATGGTTCTGGTTTTGACAAGTAAGACGGACAGTTTGGGAAAAGTGAGGGAACGGCAGTTTCCGTTAACCGAATGCGTTTCAGAGGACGACCAACCTCATTGACTCGCAGAATTTCAGAATCCCGGAAATGTTGCGAGCAGATATGCGAAAATTTTGTGGGCTGCTAGTTATCACGGGGTATACTCTTTACCCAAGAATTAAAATGCGAAGACTCGTTTTTTGGAAATGAAAACGCTGAAACTGAGCCTTCTATCGCGATAGAACTGTCATAGTTCGAAGAACAATTAGGCACACAACAACGACGCGGCATTTTGAAGTAAACTGACTTCAAAAATTATGGAAATATCACAATTAATCAATTAATACAAAAAGTAATATAAATAATATATAATACTAATAAAAAATTATAAAAATATCACAATTAATCAAATAATAACAAAAAGTAATATAAATAATATATAAAACTAATAAAAAATTATAAAAATATCACAATTAATCAAATACAAAAAGTAATATAAATAATATATAATACTAATAAAAATTATAACAATATCACAATTAATCAAATAATACAAAAAGTAATATAAATACAGTAGGGCCTCGCTAGTCCGGACAGGCAAAAATCAGACCCTACGCGGATTAGCGAGGTGTCCGGACTATAGTATGCAATACATATTTTAATGATAATAAAACACCTCTTCAACATAAGTTAATATCTAATTTATTAATTATAAAGTTAAGGAGAAATTTAGGATTACTGTGTACTTATACGCAAGGCGATTGACTAAAACTGAAAACGGATTGACACGTACGCGTTTGATTATAGCGAAAATTAAAGTCAACGTATATTACTTTGGATCCATTCTTAACTTACAGAGGAAGCGGTGAGGAAAAGTTTCCTTAACGTTAAAATTTCTGACACAAAGTAACATATTTATTGATAAGGACCACCCATATTCGCACTTAACGTCTCCTGCTTAAACATACCCGCCAGCATCGAACGTCCGGATTACAGAGATCACCGGATAAGCGGGAGTCCGAATTAACGAGGTCCTACTGTAATATATAATACTAATAAAAAATTATAAAAATATCACAATTAATCAAATACAAAAAGTAATATAAATAATATATAATACTAATAAAATATTATAAAAATATCACAATTAATCAAATACAAAAATTGATACAAATAATATATAATACTCATAAAAAATTATAAAAATATCACAATTAAGCAAATACAAAAAGTGATATAAATAATATATAATACTAATAAAAAATTATAAAAATATCACAATTAATCAAATATAATATAATAAAGTAATATAATATTAATTAATAAAAATACCGCATGAACGGATGTCGCCTCGTCCTAATATATAAAAATTTACCTTTTTACAATGAAATGATTAACGTACCAGATATTTAAGAAGTCCCTCGATGTTCGCTGCTTAATCCGTCCATAAAAAGTCGCCTTCTACTAATAACAACATTTACATTTACTCATTTTATTTAATCAAAATACACTAATTCATTTCTTCTTACAAAATTTCAATATTTGACAAAGATATTTAAAAAAATTAAAACGAAACTTATATGACTAAATTCACGTATGGTATCACTTTTAGCAAAACATTTGAAACCGCGAAACAAAAACGTTCTTATTTTAGCACTATATATTTCCATTTCAATGTTTTCCTAAAGTGACACCGACGCTTGTTAATTTAATATTTAAAAAATAATACTAAAACATATTTTTAAGCACAAAAACACTCACAATTTTTAAATTTAACCGGCGTCGCGAAAAACTTCTCTGTCAATTCTGACACCTCGAATGGAAATGGCCCAATCCATAGGCCTGTACTCACACAGAGACAAAATCTGGTTCATGGCTTGCCAAGACCACTACATCCAGGGGGTTTTGGACTGGTGAACCAAAATTACGCCCACGTAAAGGAATTCCTACGCAAAAACGAGATAAAGACCAATGATGAAGCAGTTTTCTGTGACGCATGCGCATTTGGCAAAATGCACCGTATACCATTCCCGAGAAGTGAAAATAAGACGACTTAAGTAGGAGGAATAATCCATGCTGACGTATGCGGACTCATGGAAGTACCTTCTGTAGGGAACTGCAGAAACTTTCTACTGCTGAAGGACGATCTTTCACAATACAACTATATATAAGCCGTGTTTTATTATGAACTGATCTATATGGCTCTGGCTCAGTATAATAAAACGCGATGGATCATTGTTTCCGGAGGTTGGCAGCAATGTGACTTTTGACAAGTCACATGAAAACAGCTGTCTGTGAATTTCAAGTGACTAAAAGTGTTTTTAAAAGTTTTATAGTTTGAAATTGAACTTGCATGTAGTTAAAAGTGATTTTGTAATAATGGGGTCTATTCTGGCCGGTTATAACAGATTCTGCTATTTTGACAATCTGCTATTTCCCATAGCATTGTTGTTGCCTTTCGTAACTTAACGTAAGTGACTTAAATTGTAAAAATAGCAAAAAAATCTGTTATAATTCTGTTAAAAATCTGCTATCGTAGCAGCCTCAGATTTAGCTGCCTTTATGATAAAGTTTTCTGCTATCCCATATAGAAAAGTATATAAATTCATACCTAAATGATAAAATTTAATGTATTTTGTTAAATTTGCAGATTTAAAGAAATTTTTCTTAAATATGTTGCCATGTTTCAAGACATTTACAATTTTTGCAGACGAAAAACAGAAAAAAATCACAATTACTCCACTTATACAATATTTCATTAAATAGACGAAAAATTGGAATATGTGAACAAAATTTGTTTATTTTGCCTTCTTGATGTTTACAATTCATTCATTTTCAATATTTCATCATTTGTTGGGTCTATTCTAATTCTTGCGAAAGAAATATGTATAAATTTGTTAAAAATGCTATACTAATACTATATATTTCTCAAAAATAGTTATTGGTATTTGAAAATAAATAACTTTGGAACAAAAATCATATCATATTTTGGACATAGTGTTCGTCACGAAATGGATGCAGACGGATTCTGGTTCAGAGATAGTCTCTGGAGTAGAATTAATCTTCATCTAGAAATAGTCTCTGAACCAGAATCCGTCTGCATCCATTTCGTGACGAACACTCTGTCCATAATATGATATGATTTTTCTTCCAAAGTTATTTATTTTCAAATACCAATAACTATTTTTGAGAAATATATAGTATTAGTATAGTATTTTTAACAAATTTATCCATATACTATGTAGTATCAAATAGTCGCTTCATTTTCTTCTGGTTCTGGTTTGAGTTGGTCATTTTGTGGAATATCATGATATAGCTCGACTCGGTTTATGTGTCTTCCATTCCAAAAACATAATCAGATCACTTTGTTTTTGTGGTAGTCCTTATGCCGTCGTCTTTTCCAAAATCCAAAGAGCCCCCTCCGTTTTGGTGATTACGAATTGACCAAATATTTCACTCAATGCACCCAAATTAAATATCTTCGTGCTTATATTGAAGCCTTTGCTATCAAATTGATTGAATTCCTTGAGTTGATGCTCTAGATATTCCTTAAAAACAGTTAATCCTTAAATATTTTGTTGCACAAACAAACTTATTTGGGTATTTTACCAAAATCCAAACCAGAAAACTGTTGTCTTTCATTAAATATTTATTAATTGTATCGTGTGGGATGCACACGATTGGACTTCACCCAACTTCACTTCGATCGAAGGAAGTTGTACGCAGCCGGGGTGATGTTTTGGATAGAGCGGATAGAAACGGAGAGTGAGATCGAACAGAACGAAAGGAAGTGTGTGAGTGATCGGACAGGACAGACGGTGTGTGTGATTGGTGGAAAGAAGAAAGGCACTATGGAAAGATTATGGACAGAGGAAAGTGATATTAGTGACAATAAATGTTGGGTTTTTCATTACGTTTTCCCAACAATAAAAATTTCGGTGTTTTTTATTTTCCCTTCTTGGTTTCGTGGGTTTTGGTCGCGAACATTTGGTCATCTTCGAGCCGGATAGTGGATCAGATAAGTATGGGAGAGAGGAAAGATGGCTGCCGTCGTTGCGTCTTCGATGTATGGACGAAAGATGAGAGTTGAACGAAAGATGAGCGCACATGTGGGTAAGTGTTGGTCGGCGTTTGACGAAAGATAAGCGTGCGTGTGCGCATGTTGCTGAGTGTTAGTAGCGTCTCGGTAAGTAAGTTGTTTTGCGCGTTTAGTTTTGTTGAAACGTGAACAAGTAAGCTGCGAGAAGATCAACGTTTTTCAAATTTGTGGATTCCCCTTGTTCAGTAACGACGGTGAGTAGAGTTAGGGAAAGAATCTTTATTGTGTTTTAGGAAAGTGGAATTTTGGATAGATGGAAAGTGAATTGTGAAACATGACACGGTAGCGTGACTCGATCGCGTTCTGTTATGAATTGGGTGGAAAGGAATATTTTTGGATAGACGACAGATAGAAATACTTTGGATAGAGGATACGATATGCATATCAGAGGAAAGCGCACTTTAAACACGAGATCGTGTAAGTGCAGAATTGGAAAGTGAATTACGACAGGATCAATATGGAAAGAAACGAAAGTTATTTGATAATAGATTAGAGATCTGTGAATTGGTGACAAGTAGGCTTATATGTCTTTTTCTTTCTTTTTTGGTAGATATTCTATTAAAATGGCAGAGAATGGGAAATACCAAAACGCTATGAACGCTATTCGCAGAGCTGCGACCTTAGTGGAAGGTGAAGAATTTAAGACGATAGGGAAAGAGAATGCTAGAGCGAGAATGGAAAGATTGGATGAATGCTGGAAAGAGTTCCTCGCACAGCATGGTGATTTAACGCCCCAGATGGACGGGGAGCAACTGGAGGATTTCGAGAGAGTGATGGGAAAGGTAGAGGACAAGTATTTTGTCGCGATAGCTGCTTTCAGGGAAAAGGTATTCGGAGAGAGCATCCCTTTTACGACAGAGGATAGGCAACCGATCGCGGTTAAAGTAAGTATGCCTTTTAATCAACACGATTTGAGGAATACGTGGGGGGAATTCGATGGGACCATAACCAAGTGGCAAGGGTTCCGGGACAGATTTTTAGCGGCAATACATAATAACGAGGAGGTGTCGGCCGCTTACAAATTTTCATATTTGAGAAAATCCCTCGTTGGACAGGCTGCGAGGACCTTAGGAGAGTGGCAACTTACAGAGGAGGGTTACATAGAGGCTTGGGAGAGATTGAATGAAATATATAACAGAAAGTACGTGATTTGTCGAGAGCTTCTCCGTCAATTTTTTAGGCTGCCGGTACTTCAAAACACGCCCACGGCTAGCGAGCTACAACGAATGGTGAATATAACGCACGAAAGTTTACGCCAGTTGCGCGCCCAGGGTTTACCTGTTGAACATTGGGACATGGTTATAGTCCACAGCCTTCACGAAAGATTGGACAGTGACACGGCGCGTCAGTGGGAATTACAGCGTACCTCTGAAACGCCAACTGCGGGAGATATACTAGCGTTTTTAGACAAGCAAGCTGCCGCTTCGATGAATGTTCCTGATGTGAGGAAAACACGGAAAGACTCTGCGTTTGGAGCGCGAAATCAATTATCAGCCCAGAAGGAAAGTTTAAGTCGCGAGCGTTCACTAAGCGCAAATCGGATAGAAAAGATTAGAGGTACAGATACGAATAGGAAGAGGTTTCCGTGCGAAGCTTGCAATGCAGACCATCAAGTCTATCTTTGTCCGGAATTTTTGGCGTTAAGCTTACATGCGAGACAAGATTTTGTGGAAAGACGCAGGCTTTGTCCTAATTGCCTGAAGAAGGGACATAATACGTCCAACTGTTTTCAAGGTCCATGCGTACGTTGTCCAGGGGCTCCACCGCATACTAGTGTGTTATGCCCATTGAAGGAGATAGGAAAGCAAGCCCTTACAGTTTCAGATGGAGGTGGTTGGAAGGAGAGAAAGGCCGGACAGAGCAGGATCGACAAGAGAAAGACGAAGCAAGAGTGACTAGGAGAGGCATATGGAAAGAGATCAAGAGTAGAAGCGTCAACATCCATTTCTGACATTTCTACGGGACAGAATTTAGTTTTTAAGGAAAGATCAAATGTATTTCAAAGGAAAGAAGGTTTGTTGGCCGCAAGGTCGAATCCGTTTAAGGACAGAGGAGGAGATGTTAGATTGTTAGGTTCAATAAAGGAAAGAAATAGTTTGCCAAATGAATCTTATATAATGCATTTTGAATTTGCGAAAGAATCTACAGAAGTGTTGCTACCAACAGCGATGGTGAGAGTAGAATGGAGAGAAAGTTCTTATGGCCCAGTTCGTGCTCTTCTGGATACCGGAGCAGAACCGAATTTGATCGGGAACTCATTATTCGAAAGAACTAAGTGGCTCGGCACTCATACCGCCCGAAAGATGGTTGGGATAGATGGAAATCCGTTTTGTATCCGACAGAAAATCGTTTTGAAAGTTAGACCATGGTATGAGTCAGATACATCGATAGAAGAGGTGTTCTGGATTTTACCCAAGGAAAGTCGATGGCAACCGATAATGCCATCAAAAGAGTTAAGTTCACGTATGGACGACGTTTCGATGCCAATGCCGTACGCTGATCCTGAATACTTCAAGCCAGAGAAGATTAGCATATTGTTTGGTATACGGTTCTTCGCGAAGGTAATTTCGTCTATGTTCTTGCGTACAATTCATGGGACTGTTATGATGAAAACTGCATTGGGAATGATTGTTTTTGGGCCATATTCGGAAAAGATTAGCAATGAGACAGGACAAATATTATCCTCGATAGAATATAAGGAGAGCGAACAGCTGGATAGATTAGTGCAAAGATTATGGGAGTCGGATCAGGTTGATGTGCAGACGAAACGAACCAAAGAGGAAGAAGCCGTTGAACAGGACTTCATGGAAAATCATTACCGCGATGAGAATGGTCGTTTTGTTGTAAAGATTCCGTTAAAGGAGAATTTTGGACAGATTGGTAGTTCAAAAGAAATAGCGTTACGACGATTTTTCTATTTAGAAAGGAAATTGGAAAGAGACGAAAGTATTAGGAAAGAGTATGTGGAGAGAATGCGTGAAGGTATAGGTCTAGGTCATATAAGACTTGTAACGAGAGATATAGAGGCAGGAGATACTATTAATCATATACCACACCATTGTGTCGTTAAAAAGTTTAGGGTGGTTTTTGATGCAAGCTGCAAGACGGATAGAGGAATATCTCTGAACGAGATACAATTACTGGGAGAGAAACTTCAAAAGAATATACATGAAATAGTTATGCGCTTCAGAAGGCATCGTGTTGCGATCTGCGCCGACATCAAGAAGATGTTCAATCAAGTACGATTGGCTCATGGACAGTGGAATTTACAAAAGATATTTTGGAGAGAACATTCGAGCGAACCGCTTCGTGAGTATTGGCTTACGGTTGTTACCTTTGGACTGACAGCCTCAGCGTACTTAGCTGTAAGATGTGTCATTCAAGCTGCAAGAGAGGCTAGGGACACGTTTCCTGAAGCGGCAAATGCTATCGAGAGAGACTTATATATAGACGATTGTGCGACTGGTGCTGATACGGAACAGGGCGCCATAAAGTTAGCGAAACAGATAGATCACATATTGAAAGGTGCAGGTTTTGAGCTTCGTAAGTGGAGTTCAAATAGCAAGATGCTTGCTTGTGAGATGGAATCAGAGGATGGTAATTCTATGATGTTTCCGAGAGAGGATAAGACGAGTATATTGGGGCTTAAATGGTTAATCAAATCAGACCAATTCACCTTTGTCGTTAAAACGCCAGAACTGGAAGGAGAACTGACTAAGAGAAAGATTGTTGGATGTGTAGCTCAGTTGTATGATCCGACCGGGTTTATATCACCTGTCGTTATTATAGGAAAGATTATGATTCAACATTTATGGCGTCTGAACGTGGGGTGGGATGAGAAGGTACCAGAAGAGATAGGTAGAAAATGGAAAGACTATTGGACAGAGACTAGACAGTTGGAAGGATTTAAGGTTGATAGATGGTTAGGCACTTCGAAAGAGTCTGTTGTTACCATTCATGGATTTCCAGATGCATCAATGACAGCTTATGGAGCTGTAATCTATGTAAGGATAGAATATCAAAATGGAAAGATTACGTGCAAGCTACTAACGTCGAAGACACGTGTTGCACCACTTAAGACTGTTACGATCCCTAGACTAGAGTTAGCGGCGGCAGAACTGTTGTCTCGCTTGTTATCAGACGTAAAGAAGTCTATGGAATGGTTGAATGTGGATTATATTTTATGGACAGATTCGATAGTGACACTTCATTGGATCAATAAGCTACCGTGTGACTTGAAAACATTCGTGGCAAATCGCGTTTCGTCAATACAGGAGAATTCTGAGGTAAGACGCTGGCACCACGTAGGTACCAAAGAGAATCCAGCAGACTTGTTAAGTCGGGGAATAAGTCCATCGAAGTTAGTTGATAATACTCTTTGGTTGCATGGGCCAGCTTGGCTCCGTTTACCACAGTCACAGTGGCCTAAGGACAGTTTTTCACTAGGAGAGTCGAGAGAAATGCGTGAAGAGTTGAAAGTATACGTAATATCGAATTTTGAACCAGTTTTACGTATTTATGTAGAAGCAAGTAAGTCTAGCATTCCGCTCATTGAATATTCAAATCAGCTAGAGAGAATAGTAAATGTGCTTGGGTATGTATTTCGTTGTAGCAATGCTTTAAGGAAAAGAGATAGACAGACGGATAGAAGGAGTTGTAGGAAGAGGGATACGATTTACCCGCCTACGTCAGAGGAAAGAGTTTCAGCCATGAATTATTTGATACGAAAGGCTCAGGAGGAATATTACAGTCCTGAGGTGACAGCGACAGGTGGTAGATTGGATAGAGCGGATATAGATTATGAAATGCGACATCCAGCTATTATACCAAATGGGTCTAGGCTAGCATGGTTAATGATGGACAGTGCTCATCGTGCTACTAAGCATGGAGGTGTACAAGTTATGATGCAATTCATAAGAAGGAAGTATTGGACTCCAAAGTTACGTAGCGGTCTGCGAAACTTCGTACATAAGTGTGTCACATGCGCGCGTTATAATGCTCGCTTACAGGATCAGTTGATGGCTGACTTACCATCGGACAGAGTAGAGTGTGGAAAGCCCTTTTTGCATTCAGGAGTGGACTATGCAGGTCCATTTGAAATTAAGATGATCGATAGAGAAGGCAAGCAAATCGTTAAGAGGAAATGTTGGGTGGCTGTGTTCATTTGTCTTAAGACGCAGGCAGTTCACATCGATGTGGTTACAGATTTAACCTCAACTGCGTTTATAGCTTGCTACGAGAGGTTTATTGCAAGGAGAGACCGTTGTGCTAAAATGATTAGTGACAATGGAACATCGTTCGTTGGGGCAGAGAAAGAGATTAGAAGAGCGATAGAAAGGTGGAAAGCCGTTGAGACTTTGAGCCACTTGGCTAGGAAAGGGACAGAATGGAGATTCATCACACCAGCAGCGCCACATCAGGGTGGTATTTACGAAGCTGCGGTGAAGTCGATGAAATACCATTTTAAAAGGATAGTAGGACAGAAAACGCTTCCGTATGAGCAATTTATGACATTATTGATCCAGATAGAAGCAATATTAAATTCACGGCCATTACATCCTTTAAGTGATGACCCGAAAGATATGCAAGCGCTGACACCTGGACATTTTATCGTAGGTGAGCCGTTGATCGTACCTTTACCTTTCGATATGGAGCATCAATCTACATCTGTCGGTGCTAGATTGTGGAGAGAACGACAGACGATGGTCAGACACTTCTGGGAGAGATGGCAAGTGGAATATCTTACAACATTACAGGAAAGGAAAAAATGGAGAAGAGAGAGGGAAAGTTTGAAGGTCGATCAGCTCGTGATAATCAAAAGCGAGATTTTCCCTCCTGCACAATGGGCACTAGGAAGGATCGTGGAGCTGATCCCAAGTAAGGATGGTCTAATCCGGTCAGTCGTAATACAAACCGCTACGAGCAAGTTGACAAGGCCTGTCCAGAAAGTCTGCATTGTTCCAGTTGAGGTAGGATAGGTTGACTGAGGTCAAGGATTATATTAGGGGTGAAAACCAAGGTTTTCGCTGGCACTGTATCGTGTGGGATGCACACGATTGGACTTCACCCAACTTCACTTCGATCGAAGGAAGTTGTACGCAGCCGGGGTGATGTTTTGGATAGAGCGGATAGAAACGGAGAGTGAGATCGAACAGAACGAAAGGAAGTGTGTGAGTGATCGGACAGGACAGACGGTGTGTGTGATTGGTGGAAAGAAGAAAGGCACTATGGAAAGATTATGGACAGAGGAAAGTGATATTAGTGACAATAAATGTTGGGTTTTTCATTACGTTTTCCCAACAATAAAAATTTCGGTGTTTTTTATTTTCCCTTCTTGGTTTCGTGGGTTTTGGTCGCGAACATCAATAGTGTCTCTTAATTTATGAATTTAAAACAAATTTTTTACTTATTAACACATTTTTCACGCCAAAAAGGTATTTAAACTTATATTTTATTACATTTTAAGTTTTTGTTTACACTTTCAACCGTCAAAGATAGCAGATTTGGCTAAAAGTAATTTGCGAAATTCAGTTCGTAGCAGATTCGAAAATAGTTGGTAGCCAGAATACCAACTTATCGAAACTCTGCTACGAGCCAAATCTGCTATCGCCCGTAGCAGAAAAATCTGCTATTTAGAAAATTTCGCCAGAATAGACCCCAATATTAGTATTAAATAACATATCAAAGTGAATAAACTGTGAACTCTAAGTGTATAAATATAAATAAATATTAAGCTATTTTGAATAATAGAATAATCTGAACATGGCAAAGGCTGCAATTTTGGTGAGTAGAGTTTTCATAATAAACCCATAATATCTTGTTAATTGATAGGATTTCTTGGAAAGTGAGAGCGAATGCCACAGTAGTTCCTCTTCCTCTTCCAGCAGCTCGATGAGCTCATTTGAGGAGGAACATCTAAGAGTGGAGAATTTTTTGGAAATCATCGAGAGGTACAATGCCGATGATTTCAAAAAGAATTTGAGATTGGAATGTAAAACGGCCAATAATTTAATAGGTAATAAAACGTTGTGTTACACTATCCAAATTATTCATTTATTTTAAATTTTATCTGTAGATCTTTAATCGGAATCGGAGCGCTTCGCAGATAACCAAAATAAGGCTTTGGCCAAAATCCTTCCACAAAAGGAAATATACGTATTCTTGTGGTACAGGGCCAATACAAATACATTTAGGGAAATAGCAAATTTATTTGGTATTTGCAAATCAACTGCATGGAGCATAGTACAAAGAGTTACCATGTGGTTGATTTCTATTGGCCATAGGTATTTTTCATGGCCAAATCCAAGCGAAGCGCTTCAGAATGCGGCAGTCTTCGAGGGACGGACTAGAATTCCAAGGGTTGTCGGATGCATTGATGGAACTCATATTGCGATTAAAGCGCCAAGATAGAACAAGGAAAGCTACTGTAATAGAAAAAAATACTATAGTATTTCATTACAGGCAGTAGTGGACCACAAGAAGAAGTTTATCAATGTATCTTGCGGCGAACCGGGAAGTCTGCACGATAGTCGTGTCTTGCGGAGGTCCGAGTTGTACCGCAATTTGCATGAAAATGTCGATTCATACTTCCGTAACAACACATTCCTGCTTGGGGATACCGCCTATCCCTCGTATGATTGGCTGGTTACTCCTTTCCGGGATAACGGTGGACTGTCTACTGTAGAAAAAAAATTTCAACACTGTTCACTCCAGGGGAAGAGACGTTGTGGAGCACGCATTTGGTCTTCTGAAGACCCGATTCAGAAGACTGCTGCATTTTACTGAGCTCACAAACATAAAGTTTGTTGTGAACACAGTAATATGTGGGCGCGTCTTACACAACATGTGCCTGGAGAATGGTGATGAATATGAGACAGAATACCTTGAAGACCACATCAGCTCTTCCGAAAACATTGAAGGCAGTGGAACTCTAACCAGCAGTTCCAGGCGAGAACAACTGGTCCAGTTATTGACTGAAAGGAAGATTTTATGAAAAATGAACATTATTGTATTATAATTGTAATACAATATAATTAATAATTTGATAATCATACATTTTTTAACTTCCAGAAAATGAAAGAGTTACACTTACATTTGGATTACACTTGGGTTGCTATGACTACAGAAAATCTTTGGAGGTATATTGTGATAAATGACAAATGTTGATAAATGTTGTAACGAAAAATTTATTTTTTTGTATAATTACAGTTGGAATACTTGGATCATATGGCGGTATAGAAAGAATAAATATTTAAGTTAAATATTTTAATAAGTAACTAAAACTACATATCTTATATCTATGATCTTATGTATACTAGAAATTATAATAAATGACATAAAAACTTAAAATTAAATATAAGTAATACCTACACCTCGAGGCAATCTTGGAGGATTAAGATTTTTCGCTCTAATCTTGCTTCACGAGCCTCCCCAGATTATCTCTGGAGCCGTTGTTTTTCTGCATGATCTGCGACTTCATCCAGCCGACTCTTTTCCTTCTGCTGGATTCTGTCGCGGCGGTACTGCTCCTTGGTGTAATAGCCCTTCGAGATGCCGGGCATAGACGGTTTACCTAAAACATATTCGCTAGTCAAATGTGTGCAAAGAACATGTAGGTAAATGATTAATTATATGTGGAGGTAGCCGAAGCAGTTTGGCGACTGAAGGAACTTCGTGATGAGGATTTTGATGAAAGAGGTAAATGTGGTGCGGCTGAAGGAGCTGTGGCTGAGGGAGTTTCCAACGAAGATTGTCCAACAAACTTAATAATTACATTTGTTACTGAAGAACACACACACATATCTAAAAATTGTAAATGATTACCTGCGCAAGATGACATGTCAAGGCCAACACTAGGTGTGGGACCCATCATCGACAGCGTGTGGTAATTCGAGATTTCTGGTCGGGTGCCACTTGGACCCGCACCAGTTCTCGAATTATTATCCTTGCTGGCCTCGTATGCTCGCAGCAAGATTTTCAACTTTGCGTTGAGCATCGCAGTCGTTGTCGGAGCACTCTAAAATGTAAAAAGATATAAAATTGGAATCACAAAATAAATATTACTTACGAGTATATCCAGAGCAAGAAGATCTTCCAGCACGTTGGCCATGGCGAACTTCCTCCTTCTCACATGGCCAAACTCCTCCGTTCTATTGACATAGGCATGAAGAAACGCAATCGTTTCATCATTGGTCCAATGCCTTCTTAAACTTATAAAAATGAAACCGCACCAAACTTAAAAAATGAAAATGAAAACAATGGACAATCACGATTTTTACAAAATACACATATAATTTCCACTAAATTAACATCAACGAGACGAAAACAGAAAAAAAAAATTTTCCTCACCTTAAAATGCTCAGAATAGTCTAATATATCTAAATAAAAAAGAATTTTTTAAAAAAAAGTCACTAATAAAAAATCCGCAAGAGTGTACTCTACCCCAAGTTTATTTCACAGATTCACACGAAGTATGTCAAAACATGATGATTTTGACGTTGAAAATTACATGTCGCCAACCTTTAAAATAAAAATTCGACAGAAGCCAGAAAGTACAAACTAAAAAGTGAGTAACTCGGGAACTAAAAAATGGTTCAATCAAATTGAGCCCGATAGCTACCAAGATCACGTGTTGTTGTTGGAATACACTAAAAAAATCTAGTACGTTCGTGAGCCGTATGGATCTCGTGCATAATAAAACACGGCTATACTTCCTGAAAACAAAAAACGAGCAAACAACTGCTTTGAAAACTTCCTAAAAAGATTTGAAAAAGAAACAGGCAAGAAAGTTAACATCCTGCGAACAGAAAACGGCTTAGAATTTGTGAATCAGGGAATGCATAATTTAACGAACAAACACGGCATAAAACATCAACATACAGTAGCATATACCCCCGAACAGAACGGCAGAGCAGAAAGGGAAAATAGAACTCTTGTGGAACCGCAAGAACAATTTTAATTGCAAAACAACTGTCTTAATCTCTATGGGCAGAAGCAATCAACACGTCAGTATACGTGCTTAACCGGACAAGAAAACATAAAACATCAGACAAAGCACCATACGAAATATGGTATGGGAGAAAGGGTAACACTACTCACCTCAAAGTATTCGGAGCAGAGGTGTATTACCACATACCAAAACAGAAACGAACGAAGTGGGACCCAAAATAAAAAAATTGGAATATTCGTAGGATACGATAATAACACCAAACGATATCGAATATACACACCAAAATTTCAGAGACTCATCAAGATGTCCTATTCAAGAACGAATTACAATTAGAAAAACCAATCCCAAATACGAGTAACAAAGCCAATGATGACTACCAGATTATAAAACTTAGAGACAAGCCTCAAGCAAACGAAATCGAAACTTACACAGAAGATGATCAACCATCACAAGAGACCGATGTTAACAAAAATGAATCATATAATAATGACAATGACAATGTTCATCAAATAGAAACCTTCCTAGAAAAACTAGAACAACAACCGAAAGCCATCAAAACGTACCAACTACGTGATGGAGAAAACATCGCTGTTCCCATCAGGTATAGACAACCAACCGAAAGACAAACCTTCGATGACAACGAAAGCGAATCCCTGTTATTTACAGAAACAGATGAACCGACAAACTATGAGGAAGCCATCAACAGCAAAAATAATAAACATTGGAAGAAAGCTATGGAAGAAGAAATACAGGCACTAATTAAAACCGAAACTTGGATATTCACTAAACCACCAGCAAACACCAAAGTTTTGGAAAAAGATGGACCTTCAAGTTGAAGATCAACCCCGATAACTCAACAAATCGTTACAAAGCTAGGCTTGTTGCCAAGGGCTACTCGAAGCAACAAGGAATAGAATACAAAGAAATCTTCAGCCCAGTAGCAAGATACCTTTACCCTTTTTGGGATTTCGTTGATCGCCACTTGCTGCGAAAAATATTTCCTCCCGATATAATTCGATGTCACGGACTTCCAGCGCCAAGATTTAACTCCATCGAATTGTATGGGTCGGTGGGAGGTAATCAGGGAAAAGGAGGAAAAAAGATCGAAGGGGAAGGAAGAATCAAAATAATAATAAGGAAAAACTATGTTCAAACCGAGAAGGAGGAGAAAAAAATAAAATTCAGTGAACCCAAATATTAGGGAAACTATCCAAGAATTAACAAGCGATAGCCCCAAGCAGTGCGGAGAGGGTACGTGTGTGAATAGCGAAAAAGGTAAAATAGTGATCAATCACAGGATGTCTGGATCCATGGAGGACGGACCAGCCACAAGCACCAAAAGCTTAGTGGAAGAATTCACAAAGAAAATCCAAAAACATAAAGAAACAACAAAAAATGAAAACATAGACCAGGAAATTATAAATGAATTATATGACAATCTATTTAGAAACAGTAAAAGTATACCAAATGAAAACAGTGAAAGTGAAAATGAAGATATGCAAGTCGAAAACGAAGTAACAAATCCACCTAAATCAAAAATTGAAAAGCTAGGTGACATCATGAAAGAACAGGAAAAAATGAACAAGCAAAATAAAATAGGTGAAAAATCAAAAATAACTGAATTGGAAGGAAGACAGATAATCGAACAACTCCAGTATGGACTAAAGGAGAAACTACTTATTAAAGCCCTAAGAGGAAACAAGAAGCACATCTACGCAAATAATAAAAGTGACTACAACACTATAAAAGAAAAACTACAAAAATATGGTATCCAATACTACACTTATACCCCGAAGGATGAAAAGCCACTCTCAATGGTACTGAAAGGTATTGATAGTACTGTTCCAGAAAACGATATTCTGGAAGAACTGGAGATTCATCAACTGAAACCAATATCAGTCAAAAATCTAAAAATATCAAGGAACATGACGAGCACAAAACTCAATGCATTCCATGTTTACTTTGATCCAACAACCAAATTCACTGATGTAAAGCAAATCACGAGCATTGACTACTACAAAGTATCATGGGAGCCATATCGAAAACCGGAAGGAGGCAATAACCAGTGCAAACGTTGTCAGCGATTCGGACATGCAGCGTACAATTGCAACTATGACTACAGGTGCGTCAAATGTGACGAAAAACATGAACCATACAAATGCAAAAAAGGACCAGAAGACCCTCCAAAATGCGTAAACTGCAAAAACCAGCACCCTGCCAACTTTAGAGATTGCGAATCGTTCAAAAAGTACACAGAAAACAAAAACCAAAGGAAAAAGCCCCAAAACCCGAGAGAATCAACGATCAAAAAACCGGAACAGCAGGAGTCCCCAACAATCAACACCCAACAGAATCAACAACAATCAGCCAGCAAAATATCCAAAGGTAAACAATAATTTAATCTAAACCAAGAAATACAAAGGTTATTCAACACAAGCCTAGAAGCATTTTCCAAAAAAATTAGTCAATTCATACCGAAATACCTGACAATGCCTGAAGAAAACAAACCCTTAGAAATAATAAACCTAATTATTAACCTAAATGGAAATTAAAAAACTTAAAATAATGCAACTAAATTGCAATGGGATAAGACCCGAAAATAAAAAAATAGAATTAAAAATGTTAATAAGCAAACACAAACCCCATGTGATATGTCTGTCCGAAACCTTTTTAAAATCCAAAGATATGTTCTGGGTACTGGGTTACACCATATATAGAAACGATAGAGAAGATGAAAAAAGGAAGGGTGGAACATCAATACTTATAAAATCCGAAATCACCCACCAACGAATAAACCAACCAAATCTCAAGAGCCTAGAAGCAACCATTGTACAAATATCGGATAAACATAATGAAAAAATAACATAAATATCAGCCTACTGCCCAAAAATCCTAGATCACAGGGAGCTAACCCAACTATTTAACTTAAGCAAAAAAGTAGTCATATCGGGAGACTTCAATGCAGCTTCAACATTATGGCATTGCGCCAAAGCAAATAGAAACGGATTAATAATAGAAAAATACCTAAATAAAAACTTAAACATTCTAAACATCCTTTACCCAAAATCTCCCACAAGGTACGCTCAAATCGCAAATCACTCAGACAATATAATAGACATAACAATTACCAAAAACATATATGCGACGAAAACACCCATAACTGACGAAGATTTTGATTCGGACCATGCAGCAGTGATATCGGAAATATTCACGAAAATAAACCCAATAAAAGAGCTAGCAAAAGACAAGCAGACAAAGAAGAGAACAGACTGGAAACAATTCAAAAAGGACGTAGACGAAAAAACGAAAGACATAACATTACTTCCATTTCCAAGATGCGTAGACAACGCAGTGAATGAACTCACGCAGGCAATTAACGAAAGCATTGAAAGAAACACAACAAAGTCAGAAATAACGAGACAGGAAATACCCAAAGAAATAATAAACCTGATAAGAGAAAAAAACAAAATAAGAAGAATTTACAATAAAAACAAAATTCAGACAATAAAGCAAGTAATAAACAGATTAAACAAGGACATTAAAAAAGAATTAGCAATGCACATTAATCAAAAATTTCAAAAACAATTACAAAATACAAGAAACAACATCAACCATATTCACAAAGTAATTAAAACCAAAAACTTGACTAATATGTCACTCCCAGCGATTGTTAAAGAAAATACTATGATAAACGGTGAAAACGAAAAATTGGACGAAATAGCTTACTGTTTTTCAAAAATCTTTGACAATAATGACACTTCTCCAAAGGAACATGAAGTTACTGAAGAAATTAACAAGCTGACAAGAACAATACCTTATCAGAAACCTATAATTAAATATGCGACGGACAAAACAATAAGTAGAATAATTAAACACCTAAATATCAAAAAAGCTCCAGGTATAGATAACATTAATAACCTCACGTTGAAAAACCTACCAACAAATGCAGTAGCAACCCTGACCAAAATAATAAATACATCAATACACATCGGTCACTACCCCAGCCCGTGGAAATTCGCAAAAGTCATCCCAATCCTAAAACCGTGTAAAAGTCCTAAAAATCCCTCCAGCTACAGGCCAATAAGTCTTCTATCGAAACTTAGCAAAATAATGGAACAAATTATACTTAATCTAATAAACGAACATGTAACTAAAAACAACCTAATCCCAAATTTTCGAAAACACCACTCAACCACAGACGCACTCATACGAGTAAACGAATCCATCATCGATGCCAAAAACCGATCAAAACTAACATACATTATTTTTCTGGATCAAGAAAAAGCATTTGATAAGGTATGGCACAACGGACTGATCTACAAACTGCAACAACAAAAATTCAATCCGGACGTAATACAAATAATTGACGCATACTTGAGAAACAGAAAATTCATCGTAACAAACACGACACATAAATCCAAAGTTAAAGAAATGAAGGCAGGCGTGCCCCAAGGAGGAAAACTGTCTGCCACATTATAGTCTATTTATACCAGCGACATTCCAAAAGATGAAAAAACAGATCTATCAATCTTTGCCGACGACACTGCAATTATTGCCTCAGGATATTGGAAAAAAACGATCGCAACGAATATCCAAAAATACCTTGACGAATTATTCAATTACCATAGGGCATGGAAAATGAAAATAAACACTTCCAAATCTCAGGTTCTTATAATTAAATCCAACAGACCAACATACAAACGTAACAAGACGAACATTGACATAAAATACAATAATGTTACAATACCAGAAACAAAGCAAGCCAAATACCTAGGACTCACTTACACAAACAGATTTGACTTCCAAAAACATACAAATGACATTAAACGCAAAGCCCTATTCGCATTCCTCAAAATATACCCGTACCTAAAGTCCAAACACCTTTCAATTAAAATCAAAACAATCCTATATAAATCCTATATTAGACCTATCCTTACATACGCAACCCCTTCATACTACAAATTACTTAACGAAAAGACTAAAGAATCACTGGAAAAAACTGAAAGAAAAATACTAAGACTAATTACGAACAATTCCCAATAACGTAACAACAAACTTATAAGCAACAGAAAATTATACAATATAACTAAAATTGAATTATTGAAAAATCACATTAGATCAATAACGAAGAGTGCGATAGAAAAAACAAAAACATCCCTGAATCCCCTACTTAAACATTTAGAAACAAAATTCATAAAGAGAAAACTAAACTTATTAAAAAACAAAAAAATATTAAAGTATCTAAATGATACATCGTAAGATCCTGTAGGCTAAGTTGGTTAAGTAGGAATTTTTTATTAAAACTAGAAATATACGTATACTAGGTTTCCCCTTTTCCCTAGATATAATTTAAGTACTAAATAGCCGGTAATAAACTCAAGTAACACTAAAGAAAAAAAATAAAAATGTTCTTAGAAATAACTCTAGGCTAAGAGTTAGCATTAAGCACTAAGCATAAGTAAGTAGCCAATAAGGAAACAAAAATGTAAAATATGTTAATAAATGGAGTCTACAACTGAAACTGAAACTGGGTCGGTGGGATCTGCTCCAGAGACCTCAACCTTCGGAGCACTGATGAGGGTTGGTTGAGGTCTCACCCGAAATCCCCAGCCGATGGCCTTCCTCAAGGTTCCCGGTATTTGGTCGCCGATGTCCGTCATGGTTTCCGGCCCTTCCGCTTGTAGCGTTACTCCTCACCCTACTTCACGCAATTGTCGTGGTGTTGTGAACGTGCAGCCCACCGACGGAAATCGTAACAATACAATTCAGTACGAGCACTACTAGCGCTTTCAGTAACAAGTGGAATGCACCTAAGAAAATTCGACGTAAAATCCGCATTTCTCTATGGAGAACTACAAGAGGACATGTACATGCAACAACCAACAGGGTACACTGATAGCAGTGAAAGAGTCTGCAAGTAAATAAAAAGCCTATACGGGCTGAAGCACTCAGCTAGATGCTGGAACCTGAAATTTACAAACTGTCTAGAAAGGTTCAATCTAATCCCTTCTGATGCAGACCCATGCATGTTCGTCAGCAGAGACGAAGAAGACCGCTTAATCCTAAAAATATACGTAGACGATGGAGCAATCGCATGCAAAAACGCGAAGAAAATAGAGGATCTATTAAATTACCTGTAGGGGCAAATCGAAATTACAACAAGCGACTCGAGTATTTGAATGATGGTTCTATAATTGCACATTAAAAAAGATACCATGAGATGAAGTGAACGTCACTACATTGAATTGTATTAACATTAAATAATTAAAACGTGTACTTATGTATATATATGTATGAAACTATAACTTGTGAATTGGATTTAGTATGTATACATTGAAATAAACAACATAAACAACAGGAAAATCTATTTGAACAGATAAAACACAAGCGATTTTCGTTACAAGAAAACACAAACAAACGCCGGAACATCTCACAGTTAATAATGAGACAGCAAACTGGGCACCAACAGCGAAATATCTGGATTTAATTTTCAATAAAAAACTAATGTCTTCAATAAAGTTTTCGCTAAGACCTCTAATACAAAGCAAAAAACAAACTTATATACAAGCAATTAATAGGACCAACCCTAGTATATGGGAGTTTAGCATGTTATAAAACCTCAAAAACTAATAGAAAAAAAGTTTGTCAAAACAAGGCAATTCGACCCATCCGCAAGATTCCATGGTATGTAAGGAAAACAGATCTTAGACTTCTAGAAACCAAGCATGAAAATTAATAGAAATAAAACTGGCAAGTGCAAGTCGGACCCGCACACGAAGGGTTCCGTACTACCAATCATTCTAGTGCTCGTGCACGTGCACTGTATTTTGAGTAATGAATGAAAATTCCAACGTCATTGAAAAATATAAAACGGCGATAAGGAATACTGTCGCATCGTAACAGCATTCCTTATCGCCGTCTTCGTTTTTGGATCGTAATGCGTATGTTCCTCTTCGTTGTTGGTTAAATTGAATTATAGCTATTTGTGTTTGTACCATCACTTTCTTGAATTTCGCGATTCCATTCTCAGATGTGAACCCTCGCTAAGACGAAAGAGATATCTCTTTGGCGAGTGGAAAAGAGGAGTGGCCAGTCGACCAGAAATCCCTTTCCCGATGTGGATTCCGAGATTTCGTTTTCTTAGTGTGTGTGTGTCCGAATTATTCGGAGTGTCACATTCATCATTCTGGTCGTGGATGTTGAACGAGTAACATCTTTTGTTTTTTGAGTTTTAACCATTTCTATGAGTTTAAATCTAGCAGGGAACATTAATTATCTGCTAGAGAACGCAACTACATCATAAATTTGGATATTAATGCACTAAATTTTCAAATTTACGAAAATCATAAGACATGTATGTACAACTTCACCTCACGAGAGCCAAACAAAAATGATATCTTATGATTGTGTTTGTGAATTGTACCGAATTTTGGCTTGCTGGATTTCGCGATTTCATTCACAGATGTGAACGCTAGCTAATGTTCCTTGTTCTTTTAACAGTCAGAGCTCAGTTCAGTTCTTGAAATATAGATAGAAACCTGTGGCCGAGCGCCTAAAAGACAGCTCGAAATGATGGCTTCTAATAAGGAGTATGAGCCCCAATGCACTCTTGCACTCTAGTTATATATTTACTGACTACCCGTTTCACATACATATTACCTTATTTATAGTGATAATTATGCTTATCTATGCTTAACTTTAAATTTCTTAACCTAGGTGAGTGACACGTAAATAATTAGGTTAGTACATCATTGAGTAAAATTAGCTCGGCCTACTTAAATAACAAATTTATAAGTTCAATTAAAACAATTCTCTAATTTCAGCGCATGACAAAATAAAAGAATGTCATGTCATCACTTACCAATTCAAAACTTGTTGATGATTTGATTCACCAAATTGTTGTTAAGCTTCGAGTAAATAATTTAGAATTGCACAGTTGACATTATTTTACTCTTTCTTTTGTCTATGTGTGTGTATACGCATTTTATCATGCGTGCACACTACACCTTCGGGGTTCTTTTGTTGAAACTTTTACTTATGTACTAAAGTTGAGACATGTGTTGCTTAGATTAATCGACATACAATTTTAATTGATTATTGTGGAATTCTTTATTTTTGCCATCGATATTCACTATTGTATTTACTCCATTTGAATTGAATCCAATTGAATTGTATTTACTCCATTCCAATAATATCTAACACCATGTATGGTCCTTTTTAAGGCCTTTGCGCCTTCTTTTTACTATCTACTCGTATTAATACCTTATCTCCTACCTTTAATGCTAATGGATTTATATATGTATTCTTGCTTACTCTACTTGCTTTTACTTTTTCTATAGTAATTCTAGCTCTATCCAGGGCTCTTCTTATTCTTAACTTAAATTCATTATGTCATTATCTAAATTGTATACCCTCTCTGCTGGGTTTATTTCTTGTGTTGGTAAGTAAGAGAGTTTTCCAAAAACTAACTCATGAGGAGTATAACCGGTATCGACATTAGCCGAAGTATTGTATGTAAATGTATAATTGGGTAACCATATGTCCCACTCATCTTCATTAGCAAATGATAACATATATTCATTTAAAACTCTATGATTTCTTTCTACCATACCGAGGGTTTCATGGTGATAAGGAGCTGAAAATATTTGTTTAATTTTTAAAGTACTGCATATATTTTGCATTTAATCATTTGTGAATTCAGTTCCTCTATCCGATTTGAGTATTTTAAAAGGGCCAAATTTTATTATAAGTTCTTTTACTAAAGTTTCAGCTATTGTTGTCGCATCATTAGATTCTATGGGTGTAGCTACAATTTTTGTTAATTCACATTGCATAGTCAAAATATATCGAAAATGATTTGAAATTCGCAAAGGTCCTACTGTATCTATTTGTATAACCTCAAATGTAGTAGTAGGTGTATCGGTACATATCATTCTTTCCTTAGTTTGTCTGATTTGTTTCGATAACCGGCAGGTTTTGCATGCATTAATTATTTTCTTAGTCATGGTACTTATACCCTTCCAACAGTATCTGTGTTTCAATTTTAAAATCGTTTTTCGGATACCTAGATAACCTCCATGTGGTGATTCATGATATTCGATTATCAAATCTCTTTGTTTGTTTATTTCTTTTATTGGCTTCGATGGCATGTATATTAATATGTTAAGATTTGCGCATTTCTTCTTATTTAACTTATTATATAATTTCTTGAGATCTTCCGTGTGTACACAATCAAATAAATCATCATTATTGGCCAATGCTAGCTCATTTATTTTCCAATAATGGGTTACTTCTAACAGCTTCTCCTTGATAAATTCAAATTTATTAGGATTTTTGCTGCGGTAACTAACTGTTGGAACGGTCAGGAACGTTCTTCTCATCAGGAACGGGTTCACTGAGAGAATTATCACTACGACAGTCCACAATTACTCCTTTTTAGTTCGAACTATACTGATATAAAGATCCCAAATGCGTAACAAACGTAACAAACGTTATAAACGTAACAAACGTTTATAATTACTCATGAGTTTGTTTTTAACTGTCTGCGGTATATTAAATTTTAATTTAATGACATCACTAACGTCAGATAAGGATGTACAACTTGAAACATGAAGTTGATCATGTTTCTTTGGGGAATTATCATATTTTACTTTGGCATTATTATTATCGTTGCTTTGTTGTTTAGTCATGCCCCTTGTTATAGCCAGAGTCTTTTTTATTGTCTCATCCATTTCTTATGGGATCATACTTGTTAAAATATCCGAATTTAACTCAATGCGAGACAAGGCATCTGCATTGGTATTAATTTTTCCTCCTTTGTATATTTTCTGAAAATCGTAATCTGCCAAGTCTAACCGTATTCTTGTGGGTAAACAGTGAAACTAAAGGTCTGTGGTCTGTATCCACGATGAATTTTCTGCCATACAAATATGGTCTGGAGAAATTAATACCCCAGTGTATTGCTAACAGTTCCTTTTCAATTATGGGTTTGTTCAATTCATGTTTGTTGAGTGATTTGCTTGCATTGGATATAGGCAAGTCAGAACCTATTTCTCCTTGCGATAAAACTGCTCCTAAAGCATAGCTTGAAGGATCAGCGGTCTAAATGAATGGTTTATCAAAATTTGGATATTGGAGAACAGGTGGTTTCAATAACTTATCTTTTAATTCATCAAAAGCTTCTTGGCAAGAGTTGTCCCAAAGGAATTGCACAAGCTTCATAGTTTTATCTTTGAAATTTAATAAAAAAAAATCTGTTTTTATATTATCAATCATAATTTTTTATCCAAATAATTCTACGGAACAACAACAGGTTATGGACCCAGAATCGTTTCTGGATAAAATTTATTTTTGAAAGTGAATGTAAAACACAAGAAAAGAAAATGATTGGCGCCGATCTCAGAAAGAGGGGAAATGACATTTGAACAGCAAACATATGCTCAAATGTTAACAAAAAAACACTTTTGGGTTAGGAAATTTCGAAATTTATTTTACAAATATCTTGTAAGTGGCAAAAGTTCGCTGTTCAAATGTAAACAAAAACACACTTTTAGGTTAGGAAATTTCGAAATTTATTTTACGAATATCTTGTAAACGAAACAAATTTGGAATTTTTCGTAAAACAAAAGTTGTTTTATTTCCATTTCTTTATCTAGTTCCACTCTCAAAATCGAGGGGCTAGAAAGGGAGTCTCTTGTCGAAACTATAGACAAATATATAAAACACAAAGCGCTAAGGCTAATAGAAAAAATAGACGAGCATCCTAGTGATAACTCGAAATCTTGAGACAGACACCACAACCAAACCAGACTTACTCAGACTTACGAACTATAATGACAGACTAAAGGGTAGTGGGTAATAAAAGGTACTCACAATTATAATAAAAGCAAAAGTGCTTAAGCGAAAGCTTAAATAAAATACAGTTCCTACAGAAAAATCAGAAGCAACAACCCATATCCTACAGCAAAAATGGTTTACATTAGTAAGAGATCCCTCACATGATATTGCAGCACATATCTCAAAAATAGGAGATTTGTCTCCCAGACTCCAAACAATGGGAGAGAAGATTGATGACACAGGTATCATGACGAAAATTCTTCTAACCTTACCGCAGAATTTTGACTTTATCAGCGCGTGGGAATCAACGGCTAAAGAGGACAGAACATTAGCCAACCTAACCTCAAGGCTAATAATTTAGGAAATGAGGCAACGTCAAAGAGAAGTAGATGTGAATGCACTTGCAACCAATGTAAAATTAGGTGATAAGAGTAAATTTTATAAGGAAAGTGGTAATAAATATACTCAAAATGAAAACAATAAAAAAGACGAGCGAAGGAATACAAAAAGAAAACCAGGAATATATAATTTTTACCATAAGCCTGCGTATTGGGCAGCAGACTGTTGGAGTAATCCAGGGAGTAAAAATCATAAAAACGAAAATTCCAAAGTTTCAGAGAAAGAGAGAGGGGAAGCCTTAATAAGCGAAGCATTTGCATCAGTGCAAACGACTGCAAATACTACAGTCGAGGCTTGGTATATGGACACTGGAGCCAGTGAGCACATGACTCATAAAATAGAGTGGTTCATAAATTACACACCAATGGAAAATGATATCAACATACAAATTGGCGACGGAGAAACTATTTTAGGCAAAGGGCGAGGAAGCATTAATGTCTTAGCCTACAATGGAAAGGAATGGACAGAATGACCCCTTTCAAATGTACTGTTTGTATCTCAGCTGAAATATAACCTTTTTTCAGGTGGTGTGGCCTTGGACAAAAATGTAGCTGTAGAAGCTGATAGGAGAAACTGCAGATTCATTAAAAAAGACAATAGTGGTAGGTGAGAGACAAAATAAGTTATTCGAAATGAGACTTAAGGTTATGCCGACAAAAAGGGCTAAGGAAAGTATGAGGGATTATCAGATTTGTGTTGCTCAGAGAAATTCACTCAAAGAATGGCATCGAAAGTTGGCTCACCAAAACAACACACAAATAAAAAGTGTTTTGAGTAGTTATCTATCTATTCCAAAGGAAGATGACAATCTGTGGACCACTACCAGTAAAATCAATCAAAGGATCGAGATATTTTCTCTTATTAAAGGCCGATTATTCACAATATAGATCCACATATTTTTTATGCGCAAAATCTGATGTACTGGAGTGTTTAAAAGACTATAGCCGCGTTTTATTATCCACTGATCTATATGGCTCTGGCTCAGTTATAATAAAACGATACGGATCATTGTTTCCGGAGGTTGGCAGCAATGTGAGTTTTGACATGCCAAACTGAGAACAGCTGTTTTTAAAGTGACATCAAACGTATTAAAAGTTGTTTTGAAAACTTCCGCACTTAAATTTGTTTATTTAATTCTGTTTAGCTAGTTTGAGTGTACAAAGTGTATTTAATATAAATTGGAAGATTTGTTTATACATTTATTTACTTTAAATAACATATATAAATGGCAGAGGCTGTCATTTTGGTGAGTGAAGTTTTAATAACAAACTAAATTATTAATGAAAAAACGCATAGTAAAATAACATGATATTTAATAGGAATTTTTGGAAAGTGAGGCCGAACACCACAGGAGTTCTTCTTCTACCAGTTCCTCTTCTACCAGTTCCTCTGATGATAACCACGAAAGAGTTGGGAATTTCGTGGAAATCATCAAGAGGTACAGTGGCGAGGATTTCAAGAGGAACTTGAGACTGACTCGTACAACGGCGAATGATTTAATAGGTAAAAAATGCGTTGTGTTTTACTATGCAAATTATTAATTTATTTTATATTTTATCTCTAGATCTCTACTCAAAATCCGGACGCTTCGATAGCACTGAGAATAAGGGTTTGGCCAAAATACTACCAGAAAAGGAGATATACGCATTCTTATGGTACATGGCCAGTACGAATACTTTCCGAGAAATCGGTAATTTATTTGGCGTTAGCAAATCAACTGCTTGGAACATAGTGAACAGAGTTTGCAAGTGGTTGATTTCTATTGGCCATAAGTATATTGTATGGCCAAATCCAAGCCAAGCACTTCCGAATGCGACAATGTTTGAAGAAAAGACAAGAATTCCCGGGATTATCGGATGCATTGATGGAACTCATATTGCCATCAAAGCCCCAAAGGATAACAAAGAAAGTTATTGTAATAGGAAAAAATATTACAGCATTTCTTTGCAGGCAATTGTGGATTTTAATAAAAAGTTCATCAATGTATCTTGCGGCGACTTGGGAAGTCTTCACGATAGTCGTGTTTTGCGGAGGTCCGATTTTTACCGGCAAGTACATGAGGATGTTGCGAAATTCTTCCCCAATCAAACATTTATACTTGGAGACAGTGCATATCCTTCCTTTGACTGGCTGGTAACACCCTTCCGGGATAACGGCAGACTGTCGATCAGGGAGAAGAAATTCAACTCGATCCATTCAAGCGGGAGAGTTAATGTGGAGCACGCATTTGGTCTTCTGAAGACCCGATTCAGAAGACTGCTGCATTTTACCGAGCAGACAAACATAAAAAATGTAGTAAACTTGGTAATATGTGGGTGCGTGTTGCATAATATGTGCCTGGAGAACGATGATATTTACGAAATAGAATATCTCGAAGACAACATTAGCTCTTCCGAAAATAGTGAAGGCAGTAGAACTGCAACAAGCAGTTCGAGGCGCGAAGAACTCGTCCAGTTGCTAACAGAACGCAATATTTTATAAAAAATGAACAGAATTATAATGTAATTATGAAGAATAATTATAAGAAGCGTATTGATTAAAAATTTTTTACTTCCAGAATATGAAAGAGGAACACTTGCTTGAATGGTTTGATTTGAACACAGGAAACAGCGCATTGTTTGGAGGTACACTTTTAAATAAAATTGATAAATATTTGAACAAAAACTTAATTTTTTGATATAATTTCAGTTGAAACAATTGGACCATAAAACAATCCACAGCAGTATAGAAAATACATCTATATGAAGAAACAAATATTTTATTAAACACTTAAAACTACATTCCTTATATCTATTATCTTATGTTAAATAAACATTATATTAAATTGCTTATAATAACTGAAAATAAAATTTTTAAATACTATATAAACTAAACCTAAGCTACCTACACTTAAAAATACTCCTTTAACTCCTGCATTTTTGCCTCAAATCTTTGGCATGCTCGTCCAAAGACCTCTTCCTGAGGCGTCGTTTTTCTGCCCGATGCGCGACTTTATCCAGCAAACTCCTTTCTTTTTGCTGGATTCTATCCTGGCGGTACTGTTCTCGGGTGTAACAGTTACGCGTCGAGGTGCCGGGCATAGACAGTTCAACTAAAAACATATTTGATAGTAAAATGTAGGCAAAAATGATGTAAATGTTTAATTACATGGGGCAGTAGAGTTTCAGCTGAGGGAGCTGTGGCTAAAGGAGCTGCTGCCGATGGAGCTTCTAGCGTAGATGGTTCATCTAAATTAACATTTGTTAGTAAAAAATATCTAAAAAATTGTAAATAATTACCTGGGCAAGGCGACATCTCCAAGGCAACACTTGGAGAAGGGCCCATCATCGACAAGCGATGGGTATTCGAGAATTTTGGTCGGTTGCCAAAAATCTGCTCCATAATTTCTTGATATGGAGCAGAACTTGCACCCGCACCAGTTCTCGAATTATTGTCCCTAGTCGCCTTGTATGCTCGCAGCAAATTTTTCAATTTGGTGCTGAGCATCTCAGTCGTTGTAGGTCCACTCTAAAAAATAAATAGATATATAGGTTAGGTTAGGTTAGCAGGGTGGAGTGTTCACACCGATTGTGCGATCCACTCCCACTCGGTGGCCAGATGGGCCATTGTGATACCCCTTATATTTCGCTATCCCCCCCTCTCCTATTTCTTGATCCTTTTTTCCTCTGTCCTGAGGCATTTCCACCCCTTGGCAAAGTTCCTCAATAGTTGAACATCCATGACCCCTATTTCCTCCAACCCTGTGAAGGATTCGCTCCCCAGTATTTGCCTCCGACTATCGGCCAATGCTGGGCAGGAGCACAAAAGATGTTCCACTGTCTCCTCTTCCTCGTCACACTCCTTACAGAGACCGTCGCTTGCGAGCCCCCACCTTTGGAGGTTTCTCCCGACGGGACAGTGTCCTGTAATGACCATTGTGATGGTCCGGACTGAGGCCTTTTTTGCTCTTAACAAGCCCGCCGTTCTTGTTTCCTCAATTCTGGGCCACAAATGCCTTGAGTTGAAGCAGTCATCTCTGCTGCTCCATCTATTGCCATGTTGTTCCCGAATTACTCTGTCGATGGTATCTTTCAACAACCTCATCGGTGGCTTTGTAGAGTTGGCTTCTTCAGCACTATGAATTTCGGTTCCGATCCTTGCCAGTTTATCCGCCTGTAGATTCCCTTCCACATCGCTGTGTGCGGGCACCCAACAGAGGCTGACTTTGTCTCGGATCCAGGATAGTGCTTCTCGGCAACTCATCACCGCCTTTGACTTGATTGTCTTAGATTCCAGTGTTCTAAGAGCAGCCTGGCTGTCGCAGTAGATTGTGACCTTCTGAATTTCTTCGTCGGTCAGCTGCTTTAGTCTTGCTGCTCTTTCTATCGCGTTAATTTCCGCCTGCAATATACTGCAGCCTTTGTTGAGTCTGTGTGACTCCTTGACCTCTAGTATCTCCGAGAATAATCCGACTCCAGTCCCCGTTTTCGTTACTGAGCCGTCTGTGAAGACGCTTATCTCGTCTTTTTCAAAAATGGAACCACTTTCCCATTCCTCTCTGGTTGGGATTCTGATCTCCAGCTCCTCCCCAAACCATTGCTTTGCCACCATGTAGTCTGTGCGCTGTCGTTGCACTCCAGTTTCCACGGTGCCTCCCATTTTTACTATCTCTTCCAGCACACTAGCATGCCCCTGGCCTGTGTGCCTCCACAGTTTCGTTTCTCTCAACCGTAAGGCTGTTTTGGCTGCCAGGCCCTTTACAAATAGGTCTAACGGTTGCAAATTTAAGATTGCCTCCAGCGCCGCCTGAGGTGTGCTCTTGATCGCTCCCGTTATACCTATCACTGCTAGTCGCTGCACCTTTCCCAGCATGTGTTTGTTTGTCTCCTTGTCCATGGCTTTCCACCACACAAGGGCTCCATATGTGACAATGGGTCTGACAATCGTTGTGCAGATCCAGTGTATGATCCTTGGTTGCAGACCCCAGTTCCTACCAAACATTTTCCTACATGTGTAGAAAGCGTTTATTCCTTTTTTCATCCTTTCCTCCACGTTACTCCTCCAAGTGAGTTTAGGGTCCAGGATGACTCCCAAGTAATTCGCCTCTCTAGAGAGGTCTAGTACCCGTCCTTTCACCTTTGGTAGTCTAACCTTTGGTATCTTATACCTTCTGGTGAAGAGAACTAGCTTCGTCTTTTCCGGGTTTATCCCTAGGCCATTTCTCTCCGCCCAGTTGCTCGTTTCTCTTAAAGCTTCACCCATGGTGTCGCAGATCGTTTGTAGGTCTTTGCCTGTTGTCAATATAACTACGTGATCTGCATAGGCGGTGACCCTAACTCTCCTTCCCCTGAGATCTTTTAGGATCGAGTTGATTACGATCAACCACAAGAGTGGGGATATCACCCCTCCTTGTGGTGTACCCCTGGTCGCCAGTCTTCTGATCTTGTGTTCCCCCGTCTCTGTACTGATAATTCTGCTTTTTAGCATATTTATTATCCAGTACGTGATGGTGGGCTCCACTTTCAGCTCCATTAATGCCTCCTTTATTGCATTGGTCTTTACGTTGTTGAACGCTCCCTCTACGTCTAGAAACGCCCCTAGGGCATATTCCTTTTGCTGGAGGGATTTTTCAATCGTTCCAACCACTTCATGCAGCGCACTTTCCACCGATTTACCTTTGAGGTAGGCGTGCTGTGCTATACACTCCTCCTCTATTTTGTTCTTCTGCTTAATGTTAAGGTCCAAAAGTCTCTCCATTGTCTTTAATAGGAACGAGGAGAGGCTTATTGGCCTAAAGTCCTTTGGTGTAGTGTTGCTTGACTTCCCCGATTTGGGTATGAAGGCAACCCTTACCTCTCTCCATGTTTCAGGGATGTATCCTAATGATAAATAGCCCTGAAAGATGCTCGTCAGTAACTCCGCTATGCTGCCTATCGAATTTTGCAGCATGGCTGGTGTGATTCCATCCGGCCCCGCAGATTTGTATGGCTCGAATGTTTTCACCGCCCATATTACCGTTTCCTTGGTGATGGCGTCTCTTATAGTTACCTCCTTTGGACTAATCCTGATCGTTGGGCTCTCTTCCTCGCCCCATGTTGTCAGGCAGCCCGGGAAGTGAGTCTCCATCAGCAGTTCTAGTGTCTCCTTGCTCGACTCAGTCCACGAACCATTTGGCCTCTTCAGGTTTCCCGTGACTATAACGTCTTTGGAAAGAATTTTCCTGAACCTTGAGGCCTCGTTCACGTCCTCTATAGAGTTAAGGAAGTCGACCAATGAGTCCCATTTTGCCTTTCTTATCTTATTCTTATACTCGTTAAAACTGCGCTTGTAATTAGCCCAGTCCTCCTCTTCTTTACTTTTCTTTGCCTTGTTGTAAAGCCTTCTAGTAGCGTCCCTCTGTTGCTTGAGCTCTTTGTTCCACCACTTATTGGTTTCCCTTCGAGCTCTGCTTATTGGGCAGGTTTTCTGGAAGCCTTTTAGCAAAGTCTCGCAAAGTTGTTTTACGGACTTTTCCAGGTCCGCCACCGTGTGGAGATAGGTACCGAAGCACTGTGTGCTCTTTGTTTTCATTGCCTTCTCCACTTCGGTGGAAAATCTATTCCAGTCCGTGTTCCTTGGATTCCTGTAGGGTTTTCCTACCTGAACCTTCCGGTTAATGTCGAAGAGAATTCTCCCATGATCCGACAAGGAGTGCTCGGGAGAAACTCTCCAGTTTTCTACGTTTACGTTAATAGTGTTAGTGGCCAATGTAAGGTCTATTACCTCCTCCCTAATTTTGTTAGTAAAAGTGGGTGTGTCACCCCGATTACAAATTGTTAGGTTGGTAGAAATTATAAACTCTAAAATTGACTCACCCCTTCTGTTGATGTCACTGCTTCCCCATTGGACGTGATGACCATTTGCGTCACATCCCATCACCATGTGCCATCCTCTAACTTCGGCCTCTTGTACCAGGGCCCGGACCGCTGCTGATGGGGGGTCTCCTTCCTCGTATGGCATGTACGTTGAGGCCAGGAGCAGGTTGGTTTTGCCCCTCTCCTCTAGTACTGCCACCACCAAGTCATTTGTGCTGTGCTGTGAAAGTAGAGTGAGGTTTAATGATCTCTTTGCTACTATACACGCTCTTTTTTTACCTGTTGTGCATGAGTGATGTAGACTATAGTTTTTTGACCTAAGTCCTCGGATTTTGTCCCCTAAGAGCCACGGTTCCTGGACTAAGGCCACGTCTACTCCATTTGCCTCCATATACAGCATCAAATCCTCGGTGGCCGCTTCGCAGTGGTGCAAATTACTTTGCACTGCTTGCAGCCTCCTCGGTGCCGCTCTTGGATTCATTGGGAAGCCTCACTTTTGCTGCACTAAAGCCGAATTTGATGCTTCCCTTTGAATCCTTTAACTTGGCGAAGGACAAGTCGTCTACCGTTACGACAAGGTCCTTGCCAACTCCGTTTGGACACTTGCTGGAGGAGATAATTCTCCATTTGCTCGTGTCCAGACCGTTCTGCCTGGAAATCAACTTCATTGTGGCTTCGTCCTCCACTAGTGGGGGAGGAATCCACAATAGCGCCAATTTCCGCAGTGGTAGCTCCGATTTCGGAATCACCTCCAATTTGGCTCCTGGCCAAAGTTCGCCAAGGCCCTCGACTACACGGCTCAGAAAATCAACGGATTTTCTCCCCGAGCAGCCAATGACCTTGACTCCCTTGTGCCAGCTTGCTCCTTCGAAGGACAACTCCTCCATCGAGCAACTCTGCTCGCTCGCCATCGCGTACAGAAGCCTCGTCTCGACCATTTCCCACCTTTCGCCAGATATTTTGCCATCTAGATCTGATCGATCTATGATAGCCATCTGACAATCGGTGGGCGCTTGGTCTACCGACGAGGTTTTTGCCTTTTTTGCTGTTTTCTCCTCCTCCTCGTTGGATCGCTCCCTTTTAGCTTTCTTCTGAGAAGTCGGCTGTGGGGGTTTTCCTGAGGGTGAGTAGGCAACAGCATTGGACCGCTGTAGTTTGGCGCTCTTACCCCTAGCTCCGGTTTCGGACCTTGCCGGTCCTGGGAGCTCCTCAACGATTGTCCCCAATTTCTGCGAAGCGATATTCTTCTCGAAATCGGCGACAATCCTCCTGTTTCTTGCTAAGTAGCCCTTCTCCTTATCAGAGAGCTCTTCGGACTTCCTTAGCAAGAGTTTCTTCAAGCTGGCCTTGGCACTTTTGTACCTCTTAAGGGACAGTTGCGCCTTGGTCGGCTTCCTCTTCTTCTTCTCAGAGGCCTTGGCTTCGGTAGTCTCGCCCAGCAATCTCTTTTCGGCCTCAGAGTCGATGGTTCCTGTACTGTTGACGGACATGCCGTCGTCAGTTTGAACCTTTGTCTCCAGGCCTGTAGAGAGGCTAAACGACCCACCTGTGCCTTGTTGCCTCCCACTTGTAGCATCCACCGCAACGCTGGCCAAGTGTTCCACCGTCGTTGCTGCCACAGGCTTGATTGTGCCCCCCCCAGAATCCGAATGGGGCACAGCCACCTCCGAAGAGGTGGATGGATTTGACGACTGAGTCGCCGCACCACCTGGGGTAATTTGTAATTTCCTCAAACCCTCCATTTTTAAAAAGGGGGGTCCTCCCATTGTCCGCGGCCGAGTATTGAGCTTCCCGAGTTCAAATTGTACTCTTCTGCCTATTCCTCGACGATCCAAGAGAAATTTCCCCTGGACTTCCACTATCCGCAACCCGTGGACGCGCCCGGTGGCTAGGGAGGCGTCTAAAACCTCAAAGAGGCTTAGACTAGCCGTTATTTATATCCCGGGATATATAATTGTAATCGTTAATAGATATATAACTGTAATCACAAAATTACATATTACTCACGAGTATACCCTGCGCTAGAAAGTCTTCCAGCACGTTGGCCATGGCAAACTTCCTTCTGCTTGCATGGCCAAACTCCTCAGCCCGGTCTGCATATGCGTAAAGAAACGCTTTCTTTTCTTCACGGGTCCATGTCCTTCTCGCACTAACAAAAATGAAACCGCACCGTAGCACACTTAAAAAATGAATATTAAAACAAAACAAGGGACAGCCACGATTTTTAACAAAATACACAAATAATTCCCACTAAATTAACATAAACGATAAATTAAAATATTTTAATCTTACTCCGTTCAATTATTAGTCGAAGTATGTGAAAATGAAGAATTAAAATCAGAAATAACATACACAAGTAACAAAATATTAAAACAAACATTTTTTACACAAATATTACACAAATCCACTACATTAATATACACATATAATATTCCCCACGAAACGAATCACTCCCTCGAAAATATAAATCATTACTTTTCCGATTTTTCCATTTTTGTAATTTAGTAATTTTAATTAGCCAAACAATTATTTTTATATGTCAAAACAATGATTTTGACGTATAAATTTACAATTCGCCAACCTTCCAGATAAAAATCTGACACACGCCAAAAAGTACAAACTAAAAAGTGTGTAACTCGCGAACTAAAAAATGGATCAATCGAAATGATCCCGATAGCAAGCAAGATCACGTGTTGTTGTTGGAATACATTTGAAAAATCTATTACGTTCGTGATCCATATAGATCTTGTTCATAATAAAACGCGGCTTATATCAAGAAAACAGAGAAATATTGCCCCAGAGGAATAGAAATTTTAAGGTCTGACAATGGCCTGAAATTTGTTAACCAAGAGATTGCAAGGTTGATGCAACAGTATGGGATCTGTCACCAAAAAACACTAGTATATTGTCCAGAACAGAATGGTAAAATAGAACGAGAAAACAGAACTGTAGTAGAACCTGCTCGTACGATGCTACATGCTGCAAATTTTGAACATAAGCTCTAGCCAGAAGCTATCAATACAGCTGTTTATATTTTGAACTGCACAGGAACCAGCAGCACACCTAATATTTCACCATTCATATTTATATTTCATATAATTTGGCATGACAAACGACCAAATATCCATGAGTTTCGTATATTTCGAGAAAAAGTGTACCTGCAATTGCCTGAGAGCAAAGTGAAGAATCTAGACAGCAAATAAGCGAGAGGGTATTTCGTGGGCTACAGCGATAATGTGAAAGGTGTCAGAGTCTGGATTCCAGAAGAAAATTACGTCTTTGTCAGAAAGCATGTTATCTACTCAGGAAATAATTGGAATAATTGGAAATTGGGGAACCGAAAGGAAGAAGCACTGTTGTATCTACCTGATGAAGTAGAAAATTTCAAAAGACATCCAATTGTTAAAAAATAAACAAGCAGGAGCGAATGAAACACTAAACTCCGACCAAGAACCCAAAATGCAGATAATTTAGAAAATCTGTTGTTACCTAAGGACTTACCTGAACCAAAAGCAGAAGATGACAGCCGCAGTGAGCCAGTAGAACTCGATAATAGGACAGGTATGTAGCTGAGAGATAGATCTATACTAAGGAAACCCAATAAATTTGGAAATCATGAGATAGATATTGACAATGTATGTGATTATTGTGCTATAAATCCGGAGGATTGCACAAGAATGGAAATAATCTATCGAGGAGGAAATGAACACCTTAAAAGCCAAAAAAGTGTGGGAGCTAGTTGAGGCTCCAAGGAACCCGACTATAGTTCAAAATAAATGGATGTACAAATTGAAGACTGATACGAATGGAAAAATCCAGAAATAAAAGGCTAGATTTGTCAGCGATAAGGGCTCTTCTCAGCTAGAAGGTGTCAGTTTCAAGGAAACCTTCAGTTCTGTGGAGAGATTCGACTCCATACGACTGTCCAAGAAAATCTGGTACTCAAACAGTTTGGCGTAAAGACTGCTTTTAAATGGAGAAATGGAGGAAGTCGTATACACGAAGCAGGAAAGGTATGTAAACTCTTAAAAAGTTTATATGGTTTACGTCAATCATCCAGATGTTGATAATCAAAGTACACTTGAGTTGACCAAAAATCCTGTTTTTCGCAAATGCAGCAAACATATAGATGTCCAATACCATTATATACGTGAAAGATATGAAGAGAAGATTTTCAACTAGAGTATATCAACACTAAAAACCAGCCAGCAGATATTTTAACCAAACCTTTGGAAAGGAAAACCTTTGAATTTCATCGCGACAGAATATGCTCTAAACATGAAAAAGATTTATAACTTTTGAATTAAAATTGTTAGTTTATCTTAAATTATTAATGTTCCAGAAAATAGTGGGAGCGTCAAAATTATTGTCTTGAAATTAAATATTCTGTATCAATAATTTTCTGCAATATCTTTTGATTTGAGCCGCGGGCAAACTGAAGTGGAGGTAAAGGGTTTTAAGTCTAGTCGAAAGTCCAAGGCAGCTCCGATTTGAGCTTACAGCGTGGAAAAATCTAAGGTAATAGATCTTATTCAGAACTCAAATCTGATAATTGTGAAAAGGCCATTGTGCTTTCATTTCCAGTCAAGGGATCGTCCATTAATCAGGTAAGACTCGAAAGGGGGGAGAGGGGTCCGGGAAAAAATCACGATTAGTCTTAAACCTATCCACATATAACCAGAGGAGGGGGGGAGGGGGTTAAAATCTTCCTAAAAAACATCACGTGATCAATGGACGACTCCCAAAGAGATGAGCATGTGGTGGTGAAAGAATCAATCTCGTGAATGTTTTCTTGAGAGCTTGAGGGATGATTCATCCTTAATTAAGAGGAATCTTTCATCCTCCAGAAAAGACAGTGCTTCAGCAATTTGTTCTACGATCACTGTAGAGCACAGAGAGTAGATGTTACACAAACTGATCATATTATTAATGATATGCTCAGGTTACGAGGATATCCCGCCAGTTTATAGTTTTTTTGGCACCTCTTGCCAAGTTTTGGCATAATTCATACCAGTTGCAATAATGGCGTTCTTTGTAGATTCGTGGAGTTGGTCCATCGATAAATTACACACTTGAGTAAAATTGACCGAACTCGACCTTCAAATCCAAAAATGCTGAATTTTTCTCGAAATGTCATAAGGGTAATCGTGAAACAAGTCATGTAGCGTAGGTCGATAACGTAGAAATGTCATAGTGAGTCTCTATTTCTTGGTATTTATGTTAGCTCATGTAAAATTGAATTAAGATAATTATTTTTCTCTTACGTGGTAAAATTGAATTATGATACAGTAGAACCTCGCTTATCCGACCCCGATGGGATCAGGGGGTAGGTTGACGGATCAGGGATCAGGGGGTAGGAAGACGGATTAACCGGAGATTGGAAGAAAACGTGTTTTACATATTAAAATGCATATATACTTAGCATATGTAATTACAAAAAGCAGATAAAATTTGTATGTACATTATGTATAAAATAATTCTCGGGAAAAATATGTTACGAGCAAATGTTATGATTGGAAGATAACATTTTCGTGAAAATTTGCATCATGAAACCATCGACTCAGCCGTTCGTGGTTCCAAATATTGAGCACAAGAGATTGTCGGATTGACCGGAGCATGTAGCATTTGAACATATAGGCCAACGTATGTTGCGTGTGAATGCTTAAACATTATCGAACGAGTGGTTCGAAGCAATTCGTTGACACACTGGTTCGCTGTGTGTGAACGAGGTCATTGTTTCAAGTTCCCTAGATGCTTCGTAGGTAGGCACCACTAACATACAATCCCTTGGACTTCCAGTCTAGTTTTTGAAATATGGTCTCTAGGATAACGATAAATAGTTTTGGTCAGCCTGTCTTACTCCCCTTTCAATTCTTATTTCTTCGCCACTGGTTCCGAGTTTTATTCCACTTGTAGCATATATACATATATATTTTAGGATGTTTTTACAGTTTGTGTTAATGTTCAATAATGACACAGCATTCCAGATAGAATTGTGGCTTATACTAGCGAAGGCCTTACTGTAATATATAAACGCTTTGTATATGGGTCTTCTTATCTTATTATTTCTCTATCATTTGTCCCAACGAATGAAGATGGTCTGTCGTACTTTAACCCGAGTGAAATTCTGCCTGTTCTATTGGATGCACGTCATCAATACACTCTGTTGCTATTTTTCTTAGGATTACCGATGCAAAAAGCTTGTATGATGATGCCACAGGACGTAAAGGTCTGTAGTTTCCTACATCAAGAAGATTGCCTTTTGATGCGAAAACGTCTCTCCGCTCGCTAAGTAGAGTGAAAATATAAAATAAACATTTTGTGAGTAGTAAATAACATACAGACAGCAAAGAAAATCCAAAATACTGCCGAAAAACTATGATTAAAAGAACAATTAAAATACTTGTACGAATAAAAGGCAAATGCAAACAAAAGACTATACAAAAGCCACTTTAAAATTCGATACTAAAAAATATTCCCGATGCTATAATGGAACCAATATTTGAGTTTATTCAAAAACACGCGCCGAAAGTTGCTAGGGATATCATATATAAACAGGGCAAAAAATCAAAAATTTGAAAAGCCAACGACCCATCCAATATATACAATACCGTGATAAATTCTAGTCAAGGATAGCAAACCTAACTAAAATAAAATTCACCGAACAAAAAACACAGATCCTAAATAAATGTTTGAAATATAACATTTCAACAATCGACAAAAAACATATAATAAATAAGGTGATCAATGTTGAAACCGCCATAAAAACCATTAAAGAAACCAAAATTCAAGAGGAAACACGTACCTTCGTCAAAACAAAATTCAATGAACAAGTGAAAAGGCAACACAAACAGTCGCACACACAAACACTGGTTCCGAAATACAAACAAGAAACCGAAGTTGTCAAGCGGATTAGATAGATATTACAAGAAAACCAAGCAATAATTACGAAAGTATATCTTCACAAATGCCTTACCTTACTGTACGATGCACGAATAATTTCCTTCCGCCGTGCAATACTCACCTGTTTAATTTCAATTTTGTACCGTCAGCGAATTCCTAACGCACAAATTTATGAATCCATCCAGACTTACCGTTGACGTTCCTGAAATGCCATTTTCTGTCCCATCAGCAAATTAACATCGCACCTGAACTCACCTCCGAATGCCGGATCGTCTTTCCGGAACCCCTTATCAGCAAACTATGCATCTTATTCAGTTTTTCCAAAGGTTTTAGTTGACGATGAAAATTAAATATTTAAGTATGATTATCACCTGAAATTAGTAGCTAAGGGACAAATTCATCTTACGTAAGGATTAATGTTGTATATAAACGAGTCGACTTTTAATAAAGAAGTGCTGTCATTATTTAGAACTCAGCTTTTTTACTTCGCTCCTAATCCATCGTGTTTCGGTCAAAGACCCTTGCACGCCTCAGCACAAGTCTCGGTGTAATACCTTGATTTGCTCTCTTTAACCTAACCCTTTTGAAAAGGAGTCTAAAAGGATTAGTTCGTGGTGATACATCCTAACTAATTACAACAAAGCACAAACAAAGGAGTCTGCGCTCAACATTTGGTGACCCCGACGTGATTAACCGACACGCGAATTTTAAATTATCGTCGCGGCAATTCGTTACAAACGCGAATACTCATCATCCATTCATCAGGATAGCTGGCTTCTTCATGGCTCCTGCATCCCTTACTACATCCTCCGTTTCTGACGATAGTTTTCGGCAGCCAACTAGCACTCTAGAAGGATGACTTCCTTAGAAGAACTCACCAGCCAACAGAAACAGACCTGAGGAGAAATCAAGAGGCACATAAGGAATTACAAGAAAGATTCCGCAATCCGCAAGGACACTGGCTATCCCATCAATAGGTCCGAAACCGTCACTGATCTTTGGGAAACATTCCAGGCTGTAGAGTATGACATTCGGTCCAAATATGGCGAAATATATTCCAAGAAGCAGTTTTTCGTAAACATTGGAGACTCGTACAAATGCTTTGTAGAAGATGTCAAGGAGCGCACCAACATTTTAACGAAAATTCAGTCAAGCAACAATGAGTCTAAGGACGCTAAAGCATCTACCGCCGAAGGTTCCCCACTTCAGGTCACGCTACGGAGACTGAACGCTGCAATCATCTCGTTAAGGCGCGCCTTGGACTCAGTCCAAAACCTTCCCCCTCAACAAAACGCTGTCGTGTACGAAGTAAAGTGCCGTTCCATTCAACGCCTTTGGGCAAACATTGAAGTCCTGCATGATACCATCTGGGGAATTACAGACGACCCCATTGCTGCTGAATTTGATCAAGAAGCGTATCTCTTGCTGTACGATGAAGTAAAGTCTGCAATAGAGGCTTAGGCTGCGGTTACTTCGTCCGCGTTTTTTACACGCGCTTATATCCAAAAACACTACGTCTTACCATAGTGTTAATATAGCACATATTTTTAAATTTAAAGCTTATATGCTACATGCTTGCAAGCGCGTGCAAGTGCTTGTAAAATGTTAAATTATGTTATTTGGTGTATATAATATGCATATATATGTGAAATGGGTAAGTAAATTTTATAGTTTTTAAATTGCATGTTTTTTTTTGTTTTGGGTACCTAAATATAAAATTCATTTTTATGCTTTTTCAATTGCATGAATTGATTGCGGTCCCGTCGGCGTGTTTATAATTTTTGGCTTTTTGTTTAAAAAAAATTAAAAGTGCATAAGATAATGCATCAATTCTTATCACTTTTTCGAGAACATTATGATATATGAGCATAAATTTCACATTTAAATTGGGAAGAGGTCATATTCATCGCTGGGGACAAATTCAGTTCCTAGTTGATCCTCACCAAGGGAAGTGTAACAGTGATTAGAATTTTGTGAACGGCTAACTGGATTTTTGATATGGACGTGGAAAAATTAATAGTGGAGATCAAAAAACGTAGGTGTTTGTGGGACCAAAGGAACAAGTCTTATAAAAACAGGAATATTGTAGAGGATCTTTGGCAAGAAGTTGCCGTTGAAATGGTCAAAACAAGTAGGTTTGTTTATTGTAGACACATGCAATTTTTATAATAACTAAATTAATAGACTATAACTTTTCGCCTAGAAAATCTCTAAACAAATTACGGACAGTCAATCCTGCGTTTGGAGTTGTCGGTCTTTGGTTCCTTTCACGGGTTCGTTGAACTTGTAAGAGACCTGGTGTGTCTAAGCCGTCCTTGTCTATTACAATATTATGCAAAATGCAAACACATTTTGCAATTACTTTTGCAGTTTCTACTTTCGTTTCTATGGCTTTTGTCAGAATGCGCCATTTGCTAGAAAGTAGTCCAAAAGCGCACTCAATTGTATTTCGGGCTCTTGAGAGCCTTTCATTAAACAAAATATTCTCTGGAGATAAGCTGTTCCTGGGAAAAGGCCTTAGCAAGTAGTGTTTGAGTGGATACGCTTCATCCCCAACCAAAACATATGGAGCTTCACAATCAGTTCCCGGTAAAACTGCGGGAGATGGTACATTGAAATCCCCATTTTCAATCAAAAAATGAAGTCGAGATGCATCAAATACTCCTCCATCACTCTGTTTGCCAAATGCTCCGACTTCGATACAAACAAATCTATAATTTGGATCAGCAACAGCTTGCAAAACGAAAGAAAAGTAATGCTTATACAGTGGGTGGCCATATAATTATGAACAGTTGCACTTTTTTTAACATAGAGGAGATGTCTTGTGGGATACACGCAGTTCTAGTAAAAACAGGCTTTATGATTGAATGCTACTATATTTACTCGCTAATATGTAACACTAACTAAATCTAATAAAATAAGGTTAATCTAGAAATATGAGCTCGTTGTAAGATGTTCAAAATCATGATATTTGATTTTTAACCTTATAAATGCATAAATGATTGGGATACGATTACCCTATTTTATTTACTATCCTAAAAGCTATCCATAAAAGCGACTTTCTTTGGAGGCAAACCCGTGTCCCACGGAATAGAATTTTGTATATCCTCATATCCCAATGATTGAACAATGTTCTTATCACATAAAGTTGGTCGGAATACATCGGATATAGGTTTATATAGTAATAGAGGGATCCATAATTACCTTAAGAAAATGTCAGAAATCTTAGCCCCACTCAAAACTAAAAAGCTTCAAAAAACCTAAGCAATAAAAGTGTTCATAATTATATGGCCACCCACTGTAATTATAGTACATGCTGCCAGATTTAGGAGGGGCTTTCACCCGTATGTGTTTTCCATCAATTGCCCCAATACAATTGGGAAATCCCCATTTGCGATAGAATTGTTCCGCATTTCTTTTAAGCTCCTCTTCGGAAGGCGGGGCCAAGTGTTCAGCTAACAGGCTCTTCCAAATTGCTTGACATACATCTCTCACAATCAATGAAATTGTTGCGTGTGACATCCTAAAACTAAATGATAGACTTCTATAAGATGATCCTGTTGCTAAAAACCTGAAATATAGAAATTTGTAGAAATTATTAACATAATATGTTTCTTTGACTTTATATCCTTGTTTTCTTGGTTTTCAGAAGAAGAAGTAAAAAAAAAAAATGGAAAAGTTTGCGGGATAATTTTCGGGCGGAGTTAAGAAAACAACAAGCCAAATCGGGAAGCGACTCGTCTCATCTTTTGAAGCGTAAATGGACCTACATGGAACAGTTGCAGTTTTTGAGAGATACAATGGAGCCAGCGCCAATGACTGGCAGTCTCTCACCTGTACCGGGACCTAGCCATATTGCGGATGTTGAAGTTGACGAAGATCAAATTCTTCTATTGAATTCAGCGACAGCAGCAACTGAATCAAGAGCAGAGGCAGCGGGAACTGAATCAAGGTCAGAGACAGCTGCGAATGAAAATCTCAATAGGCCCCAAGCGGCTAGGACTCCATACAGTAGACCGGGGTGAAGCCAAAGAAAGAGAACAGAACGAGATGACTTCCTTTCTCTAGAAAAGCAGAAAGTTGAACTTTTGAAAACAAATTCGGACTTAAAGATGGATGGAGATTACAATTTTCTTGTAAGCTTCCTTCCAGTTATGAAAGGAATGAACGACATACAGAAGTTGGAATTTCGTTTGAAGATGAGTGAACTTGCGCTCAATATTTGCAGCAATTCTTCATCGACAGCAACTACGTCTTGGTCCAATGAACCAAACTTGTCAGAAACAAGTCAAACGAGACAGTGCATTCTGTCATTATTCAGTGAGGATAATGCTTAGATTAAAAAATAATGTAAATAAATGGAGTTTAGAAAAATTATAAATCTTTTCTTCTTACCTTAAAGTCACGGCAAGTCTTTCTTCAGCTTCAATTGTCTCATGGAAATTAGTTGGTCCCTTTTTAATTATATGTTGTACACTGTTTAAAATATATCCAAATGTGGCAGGAGACATCCGATAGTATTCGAAAAACCGTTCTTCATCTTCGCACAATGTTTTATGTAAATGGTGATATTCACCAAGGGTAGATCTTACTTTGTAAACTTTCTGTACAGTACACTTTTTTTTTTTAAATATTGATTTCTTAAATAAACATTTTCTAACAATATTAACTCTTCACAGACAGATAACGCCATGATGATTACCTTCAAGCCTGAAAACCGAATGCAAACTGTCTGTGAAAACAGTTTTCGAAATACACGCGCTTGCAAACGCGTGTAATATAGTCCGCAGTTGACCACTCTTCAAGCGCGTGCAAGTACTTGCACTCGGGAGTGCTTGCTAAGTCTGGCGAATCTCAAAATCGACATTCAAATCTGGGATCCTTTGTTGCTCTACATGTTCATCAAAAAATTAGATGGTGCCTCATACATGCTTTACGAGCAGGGCTTAGAACATCCTAGAAACCTACAATCTATGAAGCACTTTCTCACGTTCCTGGTAAGGCGTTTTCAATCCTTAGAATCCATGCCTAATAAGAACGCCAGAAGCACCGCCATCGACAATAGCTTCGGAAAGGGAAGGTCTCAAATGGTATTAATCGCAGTATCATCCAAGCTGTCTTGTCTCGCGTGCCATGGGGATCATCTGCTATCTTCTTGCCCTACTTTCCTCAACTTCAGCCCTGAAAAGCGCCTTCAATTGATACAACGTGCAGAACGCTGCGTAAATTGTCTCAAGAAGGGACATCGCTCCTATAAATGTCCCTCTGGTAACTGCAAGAAGTGCTCCAAGCAGCAAAATACTTTGCTTCATCTATAAGGCAATGATTCAAAGGGTCAAGTCTCGTCCAAGCAGCCGCAACAAGCAAGGAATGAGGAAACAAGGGCACACCCAGATTCAAGCACTGAGGAAGTTGCATCGCTCAGTTCCAGCACTCCCTCAAATTTCGGTGCATATTCGTTGTTAAGCACGGTCCCCATCAAGGTCACGGATTGCTGGGCAAATCAAATTCAGGCAAGAGCCTTGTTAGACTCCGGTTCCCAGCTAAACTTCATCTCGGAAAGGCTTTTAAAAAGGTTGGGTATCCAAGAAACCAGACATGTTGTTCTGATTGGAGGGATCGGGTCCGTCGCAAAGAACACCCGTTCGAGAGCCAGCATCCAAATACACTCCAACATAAACGACTACAGTATAAGCATAGATGTTCACGTCTTACCAAAGATAATAGCACTACAACCCTCGCAACATATCGAGAAGGCATCCTGGCCTGTTCCCGGTAACATAAAGTTGGACGATCTACAATTTCATCGTCCTGGCCCCGTCGACATTCTGATTGGAGCCGAGCTGTTCTATTCGATTCATTCCGTTGGGCAGGTCAAATTGGGAGAACAACTGCCCACACTTCAGAACACGGTGTTCGGCTGAACCGTATCTGGCCGACTCACCAAGTCCAGCTCACCTACCAATTTTGCACATTGTGGAATATGCAGCGAGGACGAAGCCTGCCGAGAATAAATGCGAAGAATTCTTTGTTCAGACCACCAAGAGGGACAACAATGGGCGCTTCGTCGTTCGACTGCCGTTCAGATGCGATCCAAACGGACTGGGTGAGTCCAGATTAGCTAGGGATCAGACGTTAAGGCAGATGTACAATGCGTTCATGCAGGAGTATATTGATTTGGGACATATGAAGAAAATCTGCTTCACCATGGTAGAAGAGCCCCACTATTTCCTTTAACATCATTGCGTCCTCAGACTCGAAAGCCTAACGACCACATTACGAGTGCTTTCGTCTTCCCCGATATGTTTTCACCGCGGACATCAAAAAAATGTATCGACAAATCCAAGTCGACCCAGCTGACCAAAAATACCACTTGATATGGTGGAGGGATGATACTGAGAAACCGCGGAAGTGCTATCAGCTTTGCGCTGTGACTTACAGTACTGCTCCAGCTTCATATTTCGCCACGCGCATCCTGCATATGCTGGCCGACAATGTAAGGAACCAGTACCTACTAGCTTCTGAAAAACTGCAGGCACCAAACTTCGCAAATGGTGCGCGAATCACCCTCACCTACTAAAGGAAATACCAGCAGCAGATCAGGCAATGGAGCTAGACTTCAGTTACAAGTCCAATGAAACCATCAAAATGATGGGGTTAACCTGGCAACCAAAATCCGATTCTTTCGCAATTCGGAGCACCTTAATTCCTGCACAAAGGGTCACGACGCAAACTGCATAATCGGACGGTGCACACATCTTCGACCCACTGGGCATACTGGCGCCATTGATCATAACAGCTAAACTGTTTTTGCAGTTATTGTGGGGGTTAAAACTCGATTGGGATGCTGCACTTCCTCAAGAATTACACGCCAAGTGGAACAACTTTAGAGATGGCTTAAGTGCGCTAAATCACAAAACGTTCCCCAGACATGTTTATGCTCACAAAATCACATCCCAAATACAGTTGCATATCTTCACTGACGCCTCAGAGAAGACATATGGTGCTGCCGCTTATATCCGTTCCATAGGTCAAGACAACGTTTTCGTACGAATGCTATGTGTCAAGTCTATGGTCGCACCAATTAAGCAAATCACAATACCCCGGCTCGAGTTATGCGCTGTTAAACTGGCAAACCAACTCAAACAACACATCAAAGACGATCTAAAGTTGAATAATAGTCAAATCTTTCTTTGGGCTGATGCAACAATAGCCGTAGGTTGGATAAAGGCCGAGTTATCAAACTTCCACACCCTCGTTGCCAATCGCATCTCGGCCATACAGCGTCTGTCCGGTCCGTCGTGCTGTCCGGGTTAAATTAAACAAGTAAATATTAACCACCTTTAAATTAAAATGGTTACGCAGTGAATTACAAAGTGAATCTTTAAACATTGTAAGAATTAAAACATTGACTTGAAATGTGAATTTTTAAAACATTGTTAAAATTAAACATGGAAACATTAAACAAAAAATTTTTAATGTGAAAAAAAAAATGTGAATTTTTATATATTAAAACATTGAATTTTAAAGTGAATTTTTAAAACATTATAAAAATTAAACATGTTAAAATCAAACACTCGGTTTCACGAAGAACAAGTTATCCAATAGATATCTCTCAATGGATAATATTTATCAAGCGAATAAATTTTTCGAGCGTTTCACGAAGCATTACGAGTTATCCACGGGTTAACGATTGAATGAACTCTTATTTACAAAAATAAACACAATTTCAAAGATATAATACTAACATACCAAATTACTTTTAACTGTCATTTTATCCAATAGATAAATATTTATCTCGAGAAAATCGCGTGGATAAATTATTCCATGGTTTATCCCACAGTTTATCTATCTCGACTTTCGTGAAACGCGAAAATGAGTTATCTAGAGTTTATCCACAGATTTTGGGTTAAATTTATCTATCCATCGTTCGTGAAACCGTGCATTATAAATTAAAACGATTACGTAGAGAATTTAAAATGTGAATCTCTAAATATTGTAAAAATTAAAACATTAAATTTAAATGTGAATTTTTTAAAACATTGTAAAAATTAAACATAAGACTTAAGAATTAGAAAAAAAGGAGGTAGAACGAATACATGTGAAGTTCAATTTTAAGAGATTATAAATAGACGCTTGAAAAATTCTGAAAAAAGGCTAAATTATATATGAATACTTTGTAAATAAAAATTTGAATCAGACTTTGAATTTTCCATAAAAATATGGGGATCGAGTGATTTAAGCCCAGACACTCCTCGATTCTATGTTGTGAAAGGAAAATCAAATTGAAATAAATCACAACAATGTGATTGATACGTACACTAATCTTATATAAGTTAAATGTTTTATTATTCGCAAAACGAAACACAAATTTTTTGTTATTTAATTATTACAAAGTTAATCTTTTTATTATTCGCAAAACGAAACACAAATTATCTGTTATTTAATTATTACAAAAATTATTACAAAAACTTAGAGATTACAAAAATAATTAAGAGCTTCCGACCGGCTCGTACCGTTCCTGGCGGCGTAGTTATCTCCACTGACTGGTCCTCGGTGTTCTTCTCCTTTCCAGTCCTCCGTTGGGCGGTTGTTTTGTTGATTAGTACTTACTTGCATTTTCCTGGGAATGGGAACGCTGCTGGGCTGGCGGTTGCCTAAGAATCGGGAGCTGCTGTGTTCGCGTTTTTCCTGGGAATGGGAACGCTGCTGGGCTGGCATTTTCCTAAGAATCGGGAGCTGCTGTGTTGGCGTTTTTCCTGGGAATGGGAACGCTGCTGGGCTGGCATTTTCCTAAGAATCGGGAGCTGCTGTGTTGGCGTTTTTCCTGGGAAAGAAACACGGTTCCACGGCTGGCACGTTGCGATGATCGTGATGGTATTCCGTTACGTTTACATTATTTGATGTTATGTTATTTTCTGTTATGTTAACTCCTCCGCCTTTAGATTCGAGAGTCCTCGCTCGTTTTAGAAAAACGGGATGCTGTTAATGGACAATGGGCGTTGCAAATTGTCGTTCCTTGGCGATGCCTCATGGTGGTGGCGTTGTAAATTGTCGTTCCTGGGCAATGCCTCATGATGGTTTACCTCCGGATAACCTAAATTTCTTGCGTCGCTAATGATTGTCTCAAGTCGTAGGCTTTGAGTTTTTTTTCGATTCCTTCGGATGATTAAAGCTATTATTATTATGACCAGTAGCAGTAACGTGAAGCTGATGTTGTTTTTTGTGTGTAGCAATTCGATGTATTGGCTGTTGTTGAGATGCAATTCCTTCATCATTTCTAAGGATAAGACTTCCTCCATTTTGTTTTTCGTGGATGCGTGTTGGAGGATTGGTGGTAGAGGTTTGTAGGTAACGACTTCTCTTGAAGTGAAAAACCTGTTGTTGAGTCTAACGGTTGAATTTTGATATTTAATGAGAAAAGCGCCGTTTAATTCTACTGTCTCGTTGTTGATTTCGACATTCCCTTTGAATTGGTTGAGGAAAATGGCTCCTGGTAAGATCTCTTCAAGTTCTGGCACATGCTGGTTATTGATTATGTTACAAGTAGGTATGAGGCTCTTCAGTAAGTTTGGACATATTCTAAATGCATTGTATGCTTTACAATTATTTTCAATTCCATAAATTTTTTCATTACATTTCAATATTGAATTAAAGGGGATTTTATTTATAATGTTCTTCTTTTTTATGGCTTTAATAAGCAAAGTTTGACATGGTTCAACATCAGTGGTTGGTAAACTTATTATGTAAATTATTCCTTCCTTACTTGTAGCTATTTTGATATCTGCAAATTCTAATCCTTGTTCTACGTTAAGGTAAGGCAAGTTCTCTTTTCTTAATACATCGGTTATTATGCTTATTTCTACGTTTGACAAAATAAATGAGTTTACAATATTGGCCTTAGCCCAATGAATTGCGTATGGTTACATTGTTAATTTTTTCTTCTTCTAAATTATTAATTATTACTTGATTGTTATTGTTTACTAATACTTTATTTATTTTTTCTTTTATTATTTCAAAGTCGCGATGGTCTGGATTTCCCGCGATCCATTTCCACGCGCTTCCAATGAAATCCAGGGAACGTTTTTCTTTTGTTATTGGACTCAATCTATGAAGGGAGATTTTTATTTTGTCAATTATCTGGGATAAATGTGGGTAAAGCATGTGCTTGTTATCGAGGTGTTGGTTTATGGCAATTTCAATTTGAGTAACTGTTTCCGCATATTTATGCAGGTTGATCGTGTGAATGAGTTTGAACGAACCCGTTTGGATTCTTCCTTCGCCAATGTTCAGCGTTATAAGTTGTGAATTTGAATAGTCCAATATTTGGGTGCTAGCCGCACATAGCGTCAGGTATGACCTAAAAAGAGATCAATTTTTTATGTTACCCTTGTGAACTGTCTTTCCGTCTTTCGTGGTAATTGTGGAATGATTGTTTTTCGCTACAATTTCTCTTTTATACTTTGGGGATAGTTTGGAACCCAATCTTTTATTGATTTTCACGTACACAGATTCACAATGGCGTAATTTTTTATAGGCTTAGTTTTCTTGTTGTGATAATTTAGATCTGCAATTTATTTGTCCTTTAGCCTTTGCACAACTTCGCACCTTGCCTGGTCGAATTGTTCGGGATCAGTGCTGACGTTTCTTCCGAAGAATACTTCGATCGGTCTTTTTTTTGTTGTTGAATGTATCGAGTAGTTATATTCATAGACGGAACGGTCCAATAGCTCGGAAAACGTTCTGTGTATTTGATCGGTTTTTAGACATCGCATAATTTCCGTTAATGTAGAATGAAATCTTTCTACCTGACCATTGACTGTACTTGCGTACGGTGGGGTCGTGAACACCTTTATCCCTAGCTGATCTTTCAGCATAAAACTAATAGAGAGTGAATTAAGGGATGCTTCATTGTCGATAACAATGGCCTTGGGAACGCCAAAAGCGAATAATAGTTCTCTGAGTGGTTGCCGAATGTCCTCTATAGATTTTGATTTCAGGATCCTTACCTGAGCGTATTTTGAAAACTTGTCTAGAGCTGTAAGGATACGTTTGTTTTCCGTAGAATAGATATCTATGTGAAGAATTTCTCGCGGATAGTTGGGGATAGGCGTTTCACAGAGTTCCGGCTTATTAGGATGTCTATCATATTTTTGTTCCTTGCAAACTTTGCATTGCTTAACTAGATTATAAATTTTCGCGTTCATTCTTGGGAAGTAAAATTTTTCAAGTAATTGTATTTTGTTTTCTTGTACGTTCCGGTGTACTCTATTATGCTCCTTCAGTATTTCTTCGTCTTGTTGATTTTCGTCTGTTAGATCTTCCACTTTGATCTGTGTATGACGAACCTTGTATTGACTGAATTATAGTGGATAAATTTGCTGTATCTTTCCTAATACCGATTCAGGAGTAAATAGACCGTTTATGACAGCTGGATTGAGATATCTTTTGAATGTTTTAACTATTTGTTCTTCTGTGTAGGATGGTTGTACAAATATGTGCCTATAGTAGGTTGGAAATGGGATTTTAAATTGGTAGTTTTTTTTTATCCCCTACGAGAAGCATTATCTGGTTTCTAAAGGCATTTATGGAGGTTTCTAGCGATGGTATTAGATTGTGTGAAGAACTTTCGCTGCTATGGGCAGTGACGCTCATAGAGTTTACTGGAGTTGTTCTTGGTGGTCTCGACAAAGCATCAGCTACGACATTGGATTTTGCGGGTTGATACTGGAGTTCATTATTATACTCCTCTAATATTGACTTCCATCTCTTCATTTTACAATTATTATTTTTGTTGCTAAGAGCAAAGGTTGATGGTCTGTGAATATTTTTACCTTTCTGGAGCCATATAGGTAGTTTCTCAGGGAGTTCAGGGCCCAAATGATGGCGAGCATTTCTTTTTCATTTGCTGCGTATGATTTTTCGGTTCTACTTGGTGTTCTTGATATGAATGTTATAGGCTTGTCATTTTGGCTTAAAACTGCGCCTATTGCGTAGTCAGATGCATCGGTTGTGAGTTTGAATTCTTTGTCAAAGTCAGGGTAAATCAATAAAGTATCTGTATCTGGGAGACTAGTGCGTTCTTAATTTTGTTGAGTGCTTCAGTAGTTTCTTCCGTCAAGGTAATTTTTCTCTGGCTTGATTTCTTTTTGGATAATCGCCCATTTTCTCCTCTTAAAAGGTTCGTGAGAAGTTTTGCCAGCTCCGCGTAGTCTTTTACAAATCTATGGTAATATCCTGATAAGCCTAAAAATGACCGAAGGTCCTTGAGCGTTTTTGGTTCAGGAAATTTGAGAACTGCTTCTACTTTGGCTGGGTTTGTTTGGATTCCTTCTGAAGAGACAACAAATCCTAGAAATTCTACTTTATCTTTGAAAAACTCGCATTTATCGAGTTGCACCTTCGTGTTAGCATCTTGGAGTGTTTCGAAGACTTTTTCGATGTTTTTCGTGAGGTGTTCTTCATCTTTGCCGAAAATAATAATGTCGTCTATGTAAACATAGCAGACTTTTCCAATAAGTCCTCTTAGAATGTCGTCGAGTGCTCTTTGGTATATGGAAGGCGCGTTTTTAAGTCCAAATGGTAGTCTTGTGAATTCGTATTTTCCATTATTGACAGAGAATGCTGTTTTTTCAATGTCAGATTCCTTTAGCGGAATCTGGTGGAATCCGCTTTTAAGATCGAGGACTGCGAACCATTTATTCTGTCCCAACTGAGAAAGAACTTCGTTCATTTCAGGGATAGGGTAACGATCTGCAATGGTGACCTTATTAAGTTTGCGATAGTCAATTACCATTCTATACATTCTTTCGCCGCTTGAGTCCGATTTTTTCGGGACTATCCAGACTGGGGAATTATAAGGGGACCGAGATGGTCTTATGATGCCATCCTCGAGCAGTTTTTGTACTTCTTTTTCGACTTCATCTTTAAGGGACATTGGATAGGGATAACACTTAGTGTAGATGGGTGAATCTGACGTGGTGCGTATTTCACCTTTGACTTTGGTGATGTAAGTCAGCTTTTCGTTGGGTTCAGAAAAAAGATTCGGAAATTTTTTTATTGAGGCAGCAAGAAAGGTTTTTTGTTGTGGGGTCATGTGATCTGTACGGATATTTAGAGAATTTATGTCTTGGGATTCCTTTTCTGATATTGCAATCGTTGTTCATTATTGTTGTCTTCGAGATGCTAGGCATCTCTGTAGTTTAGGCGATCGATTTCTTTTGTGTCGATATGGTAATTTCTTTGAGCCTTGTAAGGCATGTGTGATTGTTGCGATGCTGGAAGAGGTCTTTTCCCTGTAAATCCATTTGGCCGAGGTCTATTCATGTAGTTTATTTTGCGCGTTTGGAAACTTTCGTCCACTTCCATTGGTTCAGGTGGTTTCGGTGCGAATGGTGTAATGTTTATATTATTATTAGAGACTTAAATGCTCACCATATTGAAGTGCTCGTCTGAAGCACCGACCAATAATGCATGAACTGGTAAAGATAACGAAGAGCACCAATCAGTGCTCTGTGATTATCCAAATTAAACAACTCTCCTGTTCAATGTTAAGACAATAACTGGTTTATTCAATCATGCTTAGGCTATTTATAATGGTTTTTCTAGATTGAACTTAAGTTTAATAACCTCATGGGAATTAAGTTCCCATGAGAACCAAAATTGATGAAGAAATGATTACATTTAGTTCTTAGTATCGATTCTTCATATGTCCCCTATGTTGTGCTAGGTAAGTGCATCAGGTAAGTACATAATCTAAATTTCTGTTCTAATACTTATGCTAGTGATTGTCTTTACTAATTTGTTATAATGTATGATCTTTGTGTCTTCACTAATTTGTTATAATTTATAATCTTTGTGTCTTCACTAATTTGTTATAATGTGTTATGCTAATGTGTTATAACGTATAATGTTATAATGTTCCTATGCTAAATTTGATCCTACTAAAGGGTCCTTGCTAAATTTTAACAGGGTGATTATTCCATTACTAAAAAGGGTGATAAGAAGGTTGTTAAAGATTTGCTCTAAATACTGACATTAATCATTAATTATGCATTTAATTTTTGTCCCGTGATTTTCTCTCGCTTCTTTGCTGCGTGCCATTATTTTGTTCGATGATTCTTCTGGTTCTGGCATCTCTTGTTGTGGAGAATCGACCCCTCCTTCTTTCGCCACGTGATTTACGTCTCTCGCTTTGCCAAATCATCATTCGAATTTCGTCGCCGGCTCTAAATGCATCTTCTATTTCTTCTTGACTGCGAATTCGCTCTTCTTCTGGTTCATCCAGCCTTAGTTCGCTGAACAATTTTGCTGTTTCTTCAAAGATTTCATCCCAGTTGACTTCTTTCTGGGTTGTACTCTGACAATGATAATAATATATTATATGTTACTACAATAATGATGATTACATTTGTTATACGAGGCTTAAGTATGTTTTTATTTACTATCTTATCGCAATTTTTTTTTTTTTTTTTTTAACCAATTGCTTTTAACCTATTTTTGTGCACATATTTAATCTTATCTTCTATCCTTAATTTTACATTTACATAATCTATGTCCAATACTTCAAAAGGACCATTGTATTGCTTTTCTAATTTTTTCTTATTTTCATTTTTTAACAGTACTCTGTCTCCTATTTTTATTTTTAGTGGCTTAGCTGATTTGTCAAAATAATATTTTCTTCTTATTTTTGCATCATTTAATATTACTTTAATTCTTTCATGAGCTTTCTGTAAACGAAATTTTAGTTCCTGTACATAATCATCATAGTTTTATATCGGAGATTCATTCATAACTATGTCACTAGGAAAAGTAACCAATCGTCCAAATACTAATTCATACGGTGTATATCCTGTATCAGAGTGAGGTGTCGTATTATAACAAAATACATCATAGGGTATCCACTCATCCCATTCACTATTTTGTACAAAAGAAGTTAAATATTCATTGAGTACTCTATGATTTCTCTCAATAGATCCCAGAGTTTCATGATGATATGGTGTTGAATTAATTTGGCGTATTTGAAGCAAACAACATAAATTTTTGAATAACTCATTAACAAATTCGGATCCTAAATCAGATTTTAAAATTTTGAAAGTTCCAAATTTTAAAATGAATTTTTCTAATAATGCCTTAGCTATTGTTAGTGCTTCTTTGTTCTCTATGGGGATTGCTTCTATGTACTTAGTCAGTTCACATTGGATTGTTAATATGTACCTAAACTCTTTTGATATTTTCAAAGGACCTACTGTATCTATAGAAATTATTTCAAAACTCATGGAAGGTGTATCTGTTATGACCATCTTTTCTTTCGTATGTTTGGTGATTTTATTTTTTGAACTGGTTTGACATTTGCTGACGTAATTCTTAACCATTTTATTTAAATTTTTCCAAATATATCTTCGTTTTATTTTATTTATTGTTCTTTTGATACCACAGTGCCCCCCATAGGGTGAGTCATGAAACTCTTTTATTATTTTAGTCTTCATTTCATCATCTATTATTCTATGAGGAGATTTGTACAAAATTATTTTCAAATTTGTTTGCCCTCTATCAGCTTTTATTTTTGATTGCAATCCATTAAATATTTCTTTAAATTCATTTATATTTATATCCTTGAATATAATGTCTTCTTTCGCTAGCGCTAGCTTTTGAATATTTTTCTTTCTAGCCACGAATATTAGCGTCTCCAAGATTAAACCTAAGTTATAACATGGATTATTGCTAATTTCGACAACTACTGCTTTGTTTTCTATAATAACTCGAGGCAAACTTCCTATATTTTCGCGCGCTTCAAATCTCAACTTTTTTACTCCTCTAGTCTCAGAACTAGAAGTACATTCCCAAGCATAGAGTTGATCAGGCTCTACACTACAAGAGTTACTATTTCTTTTCGGTGGAGTTTCCTTCTTTTTTATCATTGCTCTTGTCATGACTTTTATATCTGTAGGTATCATGTCTTTTAAGATATCTGAATCTAGCTTTATTCGTGACAAAGCATCAGCATTAGTATTCATTTTTCCTTGTTTGTTAAGAATTACAAAATCATAGTCCATTAAGTCCACTCGTATACGTGTTAACTTTGAGGATGGGTTTTTATGGGTAAACAAACTTACTCAGGGTCTATGGTCTGTTACAACTATAAATTTCTTACCGTAAAGTTAAGGTCTAAAAAAATTTATCGCCCAATGTATCGCCAAAAGTTCTTTTTCTATAATTGGTTTCTTGATCTCATGCTTATATAAACTCCTACTGGCATAAGAGATGGGTAAATCTTTTCCAATTTCACCTTGGGATAAAACAGCACCAAGTGCGAACTGCGATGCATCTGTGGTTACTACAAATTTCTCTTCAAAGTTTGGGTATTGTAGTATGGGAGCATTAATTAATTTTGATTTCAGATTTAGGAATGATTCCTGACACTTATCAGACCAGACGAAGGGAGTATCTTTCTTAGCTAAATTATTGATTGGTCTAGCTATTTCAGCGAAGTTATGAATGAAACGTCTGTAATAGTTACAGAAAGCTATGAATCTCTTTGCTTCTTCCGCTGTTGTAGGTTGTGGATAATTTAGTACTGTGTCATATTTTTTGGGATCTGTTCTGATTCCATCTTGGGTTATAAGATGTCCTAAATAAGTGACTTCTGTACGTAAAAAGTTGCATTTTTGTGGATTCAGTTTGAGATTATATTTCCGAAGCCTCTCAAATGTTTTAATTAAACTCAAATTGTGGTGTTGTAAACTACAACCAAAGATGATAATATCATCCACATATAAAAATGCTTCAGAGTCTAAACCAGCTAATGCTATTGACAGCATTCTCTGAAAACTATTAGTAGAAATTTTTAAACCAAATGGCAAACGTTTAAATTGATAATGTCCACTACTCGTTGAAAAAGCTGTTAAGGGTCTCGAATTAGGGTGTAATGGAATCTGATGAAAAGAACTTGTGAGATCGAGGGTTGAAAAGTATTTTGCTCTCCCTAGCCTATCAAGAATGTCATCTAACCTGGTCAAAGGAAATTTATCATCCATGATTTTCTTGTTTAATTGTCTGAAATCTACAACTAGTCGCCATTTTTTAGTCTCACCATCTGACTTTTTTGGCACTATCAAAAGTGGTGAATTATATGGACTTACCGAAGGTTCTATGATATCCTCATCAATTAATTTTTTGACTTCTTTATTTATATCTTCCACCTGAGAATGTGGTAGTCTGTAATTTTTTATATAAACTGGGCTTTTATCTATTACTGGAATTTTCTGTTCATAAAAATTATTATAACTAAGAGTATCCCCTTGAAGATAAAATATATCTGCGAATTTCTTGCAAATGTTTACTATGGATTTTCTTGCAGAATTATCAAGATCACTAATATTTAGCTCATTCATAAGCCTTTCACTTCTATGAGCATCAGTACTTGAAGTTTTAAAGTTTAAGACGTGATAGTTTTCCAAAGGTTCTATCTTTGGTATAAAATTGTTTAGTACTATATCATGATCCAGAGTGTTAAGTATTTTAACATGTGCCACACCTTTAGCAGGTACTAAGCTGTTGGCTACGAAAACACCTTCCTGTATTTGTTCGTTAAGAACGATGCCATCTTTCGCAATATTAACATTTACTGCCTGAATAACTTGCATTCTTGCTGGAACAACTATTTGTTAAATTTTTGGCATTCTTCGATGCATTGGAAGCGTAACATCCCCATCTTCTAGTAATAATGTTATCGTGAAAGATTCATAATCTAATTTACATGAAGTCTTAATTAAAAAGTCTCTACCCAATATGCCATCTGTTAGGATTGGAAATGCTTCCTCAACCACATGAAATTTTTGATAAATATTTTGACCTGATATATTTAGTTTCGAATTAATAGTACCTAAGGAGTATGATTTTGAATTTGTTACACCTGATATTTCACATATACTTTCAGTCGATATATTATTTAAATTATTTAACTTATTTATTTATATAATTGATATATCGGCACCTGTGTCTATTAAAAATGAAAGTGATACTTGGGATACATCCGTTTTTAAATATATGAAGTTGGTCAAATGGCTATCTAGAGTGAATACTCTAACTGTTCTTGAAATAAATTGTTTATCCCCGTCTCCAATTCGGGGTTTTCTGCGTTTCCCGATTCAGTGCGCTCAACATCTTCTGACGTAACCACATTAACCCTTTTATTATAATTCGTATTTCTATTATTTGTGTTATTTCTCGATCTTACATTGTTGTAAGATGACTGCTGGGGTCGTCTATTATTGTTGGGTCTATTAAAATTAAAATTCCGTCGTTGGGAAAAATTTGGGTTTCTATGAGAATTCTGGTAGTTGTTCATATTATTATTTCTACGGAAATTATTATGTCCACGATTTTTGTTATAATGGAAGACGCTTGCTTGATTATTGGGACGATCCAATTCAGAAGCTACTTGAATTGCATCTTGTAATTTGGTGGGCCTGGCTGCAAAGATAGTTGATTTTATCGGTTCATTGAGACCATTCTTAAATGCATTTAATGCAGTTTGCTCGTTTAATGTCGAGATTATGTCTCGGTGCGATTCACCTTGTTCAGAAATTTGCAGCATATTTAATTGGGACATTAAATTTTCTATCTTTTGAGCATAATCAGAAACGGTTTTGTTTCCTTGAAATATTTTTGCCAATTCTGACTGTATTGACAGTGAAGTTTTGTTTGGCTTAAATACTTTTTGTAAAACATCTTGTAAAGTTCTCAAATTAGTTGGAGCAGAATATGTTATAAGTTTATTTTTGACATTGTCTGCTAGTCTTGTTTTTAAGACGAATTTTATGAGCTTGGCTTTCTCAGTGTCATCTTTGAGTGTGTCATGTAGAAATTCTATTATATTCAAGAAATTGCCCAGTTCTCTTATTTCACCTTTAAATTCTGGTATTACCTTAATGGCTGTGGTTATGTCAAATGACGCCATTTTTACAATTTCTATATCAGAATTACTTGTTCCCAAATAAATTGAAGCTTTATTATCAATAATTTCATTTACCTGCGCATAAATTTTATCAAAATTGGTTTTTAAGGTTATAGCTAAGTCTTTATCTGCTTTCAAAAATTCTAAATATTCCTTTTTAAATTCCTCTCTTATCTTTTTTATACATATTTGCTTTTCCAATAAATATTGTGAACTATAGGATCTATTGGGAGTTTTCTTAAAATTGTCTAAAATTTTCTTTAAATCTTGAGAAAGGGTTTGCAAGCCTGACGCCATTATTATGCATTCTGCATAACCTGCTTAGAAACAGTTTTTGATAGATATTTTTTTAAGTAATACGAAAGCGCATGAAATCCTAAGATCAACAAAAGAATTAAAAGCACTAGTTGGAAATCACTAAGATTCCTTTCTTGGAAAATATTAGAGGAAGCAGCATTATTATTGTTGATAATGAATTCTTCTTTCAAATCTTTACGTTTGCTATTGAATGCACCCATTATAACCTAATAAGCAATACAATTTACAATTTATAATTTATTAATCAATGCAATGGTCAATTTTACAATGTTTCAGCTAATTAACACTATTCTCTTTAATAATTTGTACAATCTTTCCTTTATCTAGCTTCTTAAGATTCTTCTTTAAAATTTTCAAATTGTTAATTTTTAATAATAGTTTAGTTTTAAAGGGGCCAGACGTGATTGCTGCCAATTTGTGAGGTTCTACCAGTTGACGTCGAATCTGGCGCTGTATTCCCCCTCGCTTCTTTTTTGGTTTTTCTTCTTTGCTTTTATGATCCTTGACGGGATACCGTGGCCTGGGTCCATTTAGCGGGTTCTTGAGCTCCTCTTCTAAGGTCGGTTTCTTCCTTCTTTCATAATTTATTCTTTTTAAATCAATCTTTACAATAATTCGCCCATCTTTGGTTATCAGAGACGTTGAACCGTTTGAAGACTCCTAGATAAGTGGGCAGGATCGCCATGTAATGTTTATATTATTATTAGAGACTTAAATGCTCACCATATTGAAGTGCTCGTCTGAAGCACCGACCAATAATGCGTGAACTGGTAAAGATAACGAAGAGCACCAATCAGTGCTCTGTGATTATCCAAATTAAACAACTCTTGTTCAATGTTAAGACAATAACTGGTTTATTCAATCATGCTTAGGCTATTTATAATGGTTTTTCTAGATTGAACTTAAGTTTAGTAACCTCTTGGGAATTAAGTTCCCATGAGAACCAAAATTGATGAAGAAATGATTACATTTAGTTCTTAGTATCGATTCTTCATATGTCCCCTATGTTGTGCAACTATGCTAGGTAAGTGCATCAGGTAAGTACATAATCTAAATTTCTGTTCTAATACTTATGCTAGTGATTGTCTTTACTAATTTGTTATAATGTATGATCTTTGTGTCTTCACTAATTTGTTATAATTTATAATCTTTGTGTCTTCACTAATTTGTTATAATGTGTTATGCTAATGTGTTATAATGTATAATGTTATAATGTTCCTATGCTAAATTTGATCGTACTAAAGGGTCTTTGCTAAATTTTAACAGGGTGATTATTCCATTACTAAAAAGGGTGATCCTTACAATGGTCGAGGTGGAGACGTTGGATGATGGCCAATGGGTTTGTTGTATTCTATGGGAGTCCGTTGGAAATAACGTGGATTTGATTGTTGATTTGTTTGTGGTAGATGGGCAAGTTGTGGGTAGAAAGGCATTGTTCGGGGATTAGATCGTTGTGGAAGTGTGTTTCTTTTGGGCGGGAGAGGTGGAGGTCGATTTTCAGTATAGAACTTCTTTCCAATGTATTGACTCTGATTGCCGTAGTTTGCTCTGTAATTTTGATTTTCGAGCTTCAAACATAAGTGGAGAGCTTGTGGCAAGTCCGCTGGTTCGCGTATGCCAAGGAGACGGGGTTGATCCCCTCGTAATCCTCTAACAAATGTGTCGAGAGCTTTTTCTCAGTACGTCTGGGTAAGAACGCGTAGGGATTCTGGACCTACATCCAGACATGAGACTTTGTTTAGATTTAATGACAAATGTGAGTAAACCTTTTGATAGAATTCCTCCACCGTTTTGTTCCCTTGAATTAAAGAAGTCATTTGGTATTCCAGGGTAGTTATATCGCGTTTGTCGGCATAGTGAAGTGTGAGGCATCGAGACATGGCTTTCCAGTCTAATGTTGTGCTATAGGACTCTAAGGCAATATCTGCGTTTCCCACAATTTTGTTTCTAATTACGCTTAAAATACCGTAATACTTGGGGGTTCCCTTCGTAGGTTCGTAAGTTTTGAGAATCCGTTCTACACTCTTTTTCCAAGAGCTGAATTCACCGGGATTGCCAGAGAATTCCCTAAGACATTTAACGACGTCTGGCGTTCTTTCTAAGTCGGCTAAATTATTAGTGTGTTCGGGACTAATAGGCTGATCAATAGCAGTTGACAAATCAGAATTTGGATTTAGAATGCCATTTATTATGTTGCGTCCTTGTGCATCGATTACGCAACGTACTATAGTTGTAACTAGATTTTCCAAATCATTCGAATTTTGTGGAGATGCCGCGGAAGGGTTTTGAGTCGGTGGGGCAGGAGGATTTATCACAGGGGGACGAATAATATTATTTTGATTCATTTTGTTTTGTGCGAGTTCGAATGTTACCGTTCAGTGGATTTCCTTTTAGATATTTTCTGTCTAGTACTTTGTTTCTTAATATTTCTTGGAAGTTTTTCAATACAATTAATTATTATGGCTTAACACAAAGGCACAATTTGAAAATTTGAATAGCTTGCAAATTCTTAGCTAAAAGTAATTCCTCTAAAGTGAGAAGAAATTATTCATTTACACTCCAAAAAAAAAAAGAAATGTCGCGCGTGTTATGAATTTGAAGAAAGGAAAAAAAAATTTGCATGTAATTTTATTTAATTTGATTCACGAGAATTTTTGATAAAAAGACCTTGCTTTAAAATAATTATTTCTCACTTTTTCACAATTCACTTCCTAAAACTATTTATTACTATTTATCATTATTTGTTTCTCCCCATTGATTATTATTCATTATTTTGGACAAAAGAAAAAATATTAAATAACTTACATTAAAGTCAGAAGCAACATCTTGCGATGAGTCGCTGTTAAAAAATTTTAACACCTTTTCCTCTACGTCTTGTAGCTACTCAGGGGCCTTATTTCCTCTCGCAATGGATTGGTTTGATTTTGAAGACCAGGCGGGTTCCGAAATTCGTGTGCTTCTTGAGGACGTGGATTCAGGAACTTTTTGCGTGAAGTTTTTTTTGTTTGTTGCACTACTTGAGGGCCTTTTTATTTCACAAGCCTGGTCCCTGCTCGGGCGCCAGTTAAATTTTTTATTATTCGCAAAACGAAACACAAATTATTTGTTATTTAATTATTACAAAGTTAATCTTTTTATTATTCGCAAAACGAAACACAAATTATCTGTTATTTAATTATTACAAAAATTATTACAAAAACTTAGAGATTACAAAAATAATTAAGAGCTTCCGACCGGCTCGTACCGTTCCTGGCGGCGTAGTTATCTCCACTGACTGGTCCTCGGTGTTCTTCTCCTTTCCAGTCCTCCGTTGGGCGGTTGTTTTGTTGATTAGTACTTACTTGCATTTTCCTGGGAATGGGAACGCTGCTGGGCTGGCGGTTGCCTAAGAATCGGGAGCTGCTGTGTTCGCGTTTTTCCTGGGAATGGGAACGCTGCTGGGCTGGCATTTTCCTAAGAATCGGGAGCTGCTGTGTTGGCGTTTTTCCTGGGAAAGAAAAACGGTTCCACGGCTGGCACGTTGCGATGATCGCGATGGTGTTCCGTTACGTTTACATTATTTTATGTTATGTTATTTTCTGTTATGTTAACTTATATATAAAAAGATATCTCTTTGAAAATGTTTGTCGCGGCTAAACTCGGAATCTACCGAGTCGATTTTAATAAAATTTGGTACCAAGATTAATGTTTGTTGGGAGAGTGTTTGTGTGAAGTCTTAGAAAAATGTTTCTAATTTTTTGGAAATATTTAAGATTTTAAGTTTTTGTCAAAATATGTATCAAAATAAACATGTACTAACGACACCTATCCCTTAAGAATGTAAATCTTTAATTTAGTGCAAATGGAGTTCAGTGAATGATTTTGAAATAAAGTTCAGACAGTTCCGGTTCTTTTGTAGCTAGTCAGTCTGTTGCGAACAACACGTGTTTTAACAGTTTTCACGGTTTTCAGTTCAAGAGAAAGTCGACTTTAGTGCTTAAGCTTAAGATCAATAAATGAAGAGTTACTTACATCGTTAGCGGTTACTTCCTCTCTCTTAAGTATGAGACGTATTTGAGAGAAAATTTCGGCATTTTGTTGATTGCACGATCTCTCTTCATTTATTTATTTTAAGAAGCAAAGTACACTTTCTTTTGATATGAAATCCATCCATGGATTCATACTAGAGATGGATGCGACTTCATGTCATGTGGTTTTCGATTGGGAAATGGGGATTGATATATTTTTGGATCTTGTTATGCCCACCTCGAATACGAAAACGTCAACCTTCACTTGCGTATGAGTGAACCGTTACTTTTCACTTTTGCAAATCGGAACAAAGGCTCTCTCTCGAGAATTCTCTATCATTTGACAATCTGTATTTACGTAGAGCCGGTTTTAATTCTTTTCTATAAATTTTCCTCGGGTTATTAAATACAATTTTGGTTCATTCAAACCGTAGCAGGTGGATTTGTTCAAATTAGTGGAAACCGGAAAATATTTTTTTTAATTCCAGATCGTAGGACATCATAGTTTCCGGGAATTCCAAGTTGACCAAATTTTTTTCGGTTTTAAGGGTACTTTTCCGGTAAAATTTTTTAACGGTTTTTGCTCGTAGCGGCTAAACGAAGCGTCCTACGGGATTCATATGTATCACCAACCCCCACTATTTTGACATTTCCTATCTTCCTTTCATAAATCATTTTTCTCTAAATTAAGGTTTTAAAGGTGTGCATTCAAAAGATCGGAAAATTTGTATAATTCAAATTTTGAATTTTTAACGATTTTTTATTCCTAGCAGCTAAACGAAGCATCCTACGGGGTTCATACGTATGACCGACTCCCATTTTTTAAAACTTCCAAACTTTGAATCCGAAGTTGACCAATTTTCTTCCGGTCTTAAGGGTTCTTTTACGGTAAAAACTTGAATTTTTAACGATTTTTTGCTCCTGGCGGCTGAACGAAGCTTTCTGCGGGGTTCATATGTATGACCTACCCGCATTAGATTAAAATTTCCTAAATTTTTTCAGTCAATTTTTCTTCTCTGAATTGAGTTTTTAAAGGTGTGTCCAAACAAAAGTTATGATACATGTTAAAATTCAGATTAAAATTTGTAAACGCAAAATCTCGCGTTTTTCGGAAAAATTTTGCAATTTTTTATATATTAGAAACTTAATTTGTATATTTTTTCTTCAAATAAATAAAAAATACTATTACACAGAAAACAGATATTTTTGAGTTTATTTACGTATACGGGAGTAAATTTTCCTCTCCAATGGTACACATTTTTGTTTGTGTTTGTTTTGTGCAAATTTCAGAACACAAAATTGTGTGCATTGTGTATACATGTACAATGTGTTCCATCCACGAAATTTTGTTTCAGCCTTCTTACTTATTATTGTGATCATTCATTCCCTATTTGACTATCAAACATCAACTAGAAGAAAAATTCGCGCACTGTCTGTTCTTCAAACGTTAAAGTCGGTCAAATGCATCTGTTGTCTGCTGTTACGTGTGTGATGTTGGAAAAAATTGGGTACAGAGTCTCATGGGATCGCGAGATTTGGTAAATTATTTTGTCTGTGATTAAACCTTAACATTTTTTGTAAGTAGAAGAAAGCAATATGTTTCAACAAATTCGCCGAAAATAAATTTACACGGCTAACGTCGGCGTTTTGTTGATGGTTCGGTTGGGATTAATCTCTCAAATATTGCTGTGGCATAAAAAATTTGCATTCAGAAAATGTATAAAAGCTTAGATAATTTAGACAAGTAGTCGGTACTAATCGAAGTTTAAGTAAAAAGTTAACCAGTTGTGTTTGAGTTTCAACCGCCCATCTCTAAATCCTTATTTGTTTCATTGTTGTCACCGAACATAGAATAAATTTCGATTCCTTGTAACTACTATATTTAAATTTTTTTGTAACTTTAAGGTTAATTAAAGGTTGTAAGGTGTAGTAATATTTTCCAAATTGGGTCTTTTTGAAAGAGTGCTCGGTTAGTTGTTTTAAGTTTTTCTCATTCTCTTATTGAGCCCTATTCATACTTTCAATTTATGATCCATTTTACGGCGAAAATTTGGAGCCAAATGTTAATAAAAACATTTTTGAATTAGCCAAAATTTTTTTGGAAGTTTTTGAACTTATGTTACAATCGAAAGTTAAGTGCTAAGAATCAAAAATCTGTAACTAAAGAAAAACATAAAACATACATATATAGTATCAACATATACAGTATACAAAAAATATGCAGTACTACGTTATACCCAGCAAAGCGGGCGGGTACAGCTAGCATTCCTATAAAACCCAAAATGCAAATAGTATAAGACCTGCTGACAAAAACGGAAAACCTTAACCCAACACAAGTGGAAGAACTCATGAACTAGATTAACTAGACTTTGTCTATACATATGTGTGTAAGGGCACTCGTCTCTAGATATTCCGCCTACTGAAGTACGAGAAATTCCGAATTTAATTATTTTGTCCGCGAATTTAACGTGATTAAAGTGTTTGAATGTTTATTTTATATAAAATTTATAATGAGTATTATAATTTTTTTTTTATTTTATTTAAGCATTTAACTTCTCTTTGCGGAGAGTTATTTAGCATTTAACTAAGTATAATTTCTACAGTTACAGGGAATTAACTTATTTCTAAATAGTATGGTATATACGGAATATCTTATATTTTAAATGGTTAGATCTAATAAGTATCAACGAATTTAACAAAATACCAAAAAAGACAAAAAAGAAAAACAATTTTACTTATATTATTTACAATGTTATGAATTATACTGAGATTTGTATGCTGTCAAAAACTGGCTAATTAAAACACAGCCTGGGATGTTTGGTTCTGTCAAAATCTTAGAGATATCTTCGAACGGTTTGAGATGCAATTTCTTAATTTTTTCCAATAGATACCTTCTCTCCTCATTGTGCAATGGACAGTACCAAAGGACATGATTCACATCCTGCGAATGGAATCCACATGTACAACCTGGCGACCCTAGCAAACCAATTCGGCAAAGAGAGGACGCTAGACTGTAGTGGTTGGCTCTTAGTCTGTTGATTGTGATTATGGGTTTTCGAGTCAACGATGTTTTGAAATACCAGGGTCTTGTTTTGTTCTTTTTAAAATATAATCTGAAATATTCTGTCCCTGTCTCTGAGCTTTGACTTACTAGTTGCTGTAGAGTGTCCGAGGAACATTTAGTTTTAAACACTTCCCTGAAGTCAGTGAATGGAATATAATTCGGATGTTGAGGATCAGATGTAGTGGCTTGCTTAGCAAGTTTGTCCGCATCTTTGTTGCCAGCTATCCCAACTTGAGATGGAATCCAAATAAATTCTACATTGTTTGCTTCACTTGATACAGTCTTGAAAGCGTTGTATTTTTTAAGTATTTCTAATATGAAGGGTTTATTTTAATGTGATACTTGAGATTTTGAAGGCTAATGATGGCACTAAGTGAATCAGTAAAGATTTTGAAACTTTTTCCCGGGTATGATAAGACGATATCCATAGCTTTGCTAAGAGCAATGCACTCAGCAGTAAATATCGAGGCTTCTTGGGGAATGCTAACTTTTGAGTAAATCTGTAGATCGTCACAAATACAAGCTGCTCCGACCGATTTGCCATCAGAGCATTTACTACCGTCAGTAAATATTTTTACTGAGGTTTCATTTTTATACTTTTGGCTGAATGCTAAGTTTTTATTTGGGGCATTTTTTAAAGTTTGACCGAACGCGATATCTGTTGGTAAAATTATTTGAAAGATTTTGAAGTCATAATTGAAGATATTGTAACGGTTTGTTGTATATATGTGTTTTTGATAACCATTAACATGTTTGATACATTTATAAATAATTCGTAAGTTTCTGCTGCCATAATTTCTTGTTTCTCTGTTATTCATTTGACTAATTGTATTATATATCTGCATTTCTTTATTTGAAAGTATTTTAACAAAGTAGTTGTTTCCTAAAAACTCGGCACGGTGCTTTAAGGTGGGAAGCTTGGCTTCAGCTAGCAATATATTTAAGGGGGTAGAAATTCGATATCCCAAAGCCACTCTTATAAATCTGTATTGAATTTTTTCCAATTTGTGAGTCAAACTTTTGGTAGTGGGGAAGTAAATGAAGCTTGCATAATCTAACTGCGAGCGAACATAACTTTTATAAAAAATTGTAAGGGTTTCTGGACCACAGCCCCACCACGTACCTCGCAGGAAGTATATCATATTAAGGGCCTTGAGACATCTACTTTGAAGTTGGTTTACATGAGGACCAAAAGTCATTTTATAATCAAAGGTTAAGCCTAAAAACTGAATTTGATTAGATGACTTAATAATACAGTTTTATATATGAATTTCAACTTCGCCAGGATCGATTTTTCTTCTGTTAAAATGAATCAGTTTAGTTTTATGGGCAGAAAGTTCTAGCCCCAAGTCAAGCAGATTTTCCTTTATTTTGTTAATTGCTTTCACTAGAAGATTTTTTGATCTTCCCAGTGATTTGTTTTTGCAATATAACGCGATGTCATCAGCAAACTGAGAGATGGAAACGCTCTTAGGAAGATTTTTCGTAATTTCAGATACATAAATAACATAGAGGAGAGGGCTTAAAACTCCACCTTGCGGTACTCCTTTACAAAGTAACAAAGTTTCATCGCCCAATATATCGGTAGTGATTTGCCTTTCATATGTAATGTGCCTTATAAAGTGTAGAACTTTTTCAGAACATCATATTTTCGCTAGTTTATCTAAGAGCAAATTACTTTGCACATTATCAAATGCTGCTGGAACATCGAGAAATGCTGCTAAGGTATCCCTACGGCTAAGAAAACCACTGTCAACATATAAAAGAAACTTTGCTAAATTGTCATTGCAAGAGTGACCTTGTCGAAAACCAGATTGGCTAGCGGGAATTAACTGTTGACTCTCTACCCACCACTGCAACCTGTTTTTGACTAATGTTTCGAATAGTTTGCAAAAGCATGAGGAGAGAGCTATTGGGCGGACGCTTTTCTTATCAGCTTTGTCTATAAAATGCATGTACGAGTTTTTCCATTCCGAAGGATATCTCTTGCTTATCAACATTTCGTTGTAAATATCCAAAAGAATCAATTTGTATTTTACAGGTAGTTTCTTAATAATTTGATAACTAATACCATCCATTCCTGGTGCAGATTTAGAATTTCGAACATTTAAAGCTATGTTTAACTCTGCAAAATTATAATTTCTATCAAAAAAATCGTTATTGATACTAAGAGGCATGTAGTTTGGGTTAGTTTGAACCCATGGGGGAGCTAATTTGTCAAATGCTTCTCTAATTTTTTTATCATTTTGCAGATTCTGCGAAGAATTGTAGTGACCATTCTTTATCCATTTATTCTTTAAAATTTTGGCTGTATTCCACGCGAGTTATATTAAACGGAAATGCAGTCTTTGCATCAGATTTAAGTTTCGCCATTCCCACGGGAACGAACTGAAATCACTGAAATCAGGAAACCTTGAAAATTGTCTCGTGTTGCGTCGCCACGAGGAGCAATATGAGCTCCACGAGCCTTTGATTCTAGAACAGTTTTCCCATGATTTTTTTCGACACGTAAGCATTGTTGAATAGATTTAAGAATTAGGGTAAGTAACGAAAAGTTCAGTTCTTGTTTGGCAGTCGTGCTATTAAAGTGTAAACAAAAAAAGTGTTCGATAAAAATAAAGTTCTTGTATTTTAAAAATTCAAGTGTTTTAAATTGAAAATTTAATTGGCGCAGTCGGATCGGATTGATTAAACTGATCAATCCTTGTCGAATCTACATAGCGAAAAGCTTAAGAATTTCCAAAAAGTGGTTCACTTTTTTTTCAAATAAAATGAATAAACTAGTATTCTAAACAAGTGAAAATTAAGTGGAAGTGAAAAAAAAAAAAAAAAAAAAATAATAATAAGTAAATAAAATAATAAATAATAAAATAAAATAAGAGAATAAACTGATATTCTTTGTAAGTAACAAGAATAAACTGATATTCTAATTAAGTGAAAATTTAAAAATCTATTAACATCAACTGATAATAATTAATGTTTCCTCAATTGGGAGAAAACTAATAAGATAAAGCAAAATCAATAAAGTAAGTGCTCAAAGTGGCTCGCAAGAACATTGATAAAAGTGAAAAGTTTTGGTCAAATATATTAAACATGGAACCAATCGAACAAAGATTAGCTACTGCCCTAGAAAATATCGCGACTTTGGTAATAAGCCACCAAGCAACTCACCCCACAAAGGAAATTGCGTATATCCCAGAATTTTCGGGAGATCATCGCACATTAACACATTTTATCTCCATCGTGGACACCCATTTAGCGAACACACCAGAGGAAAGAAAAGGTTTGATCTGGAACACAATCAACAACGTGAAAATAACAGGAAAGGCAAAAGAACTCCTATTGAATAACGCCGTCAACAGTTGGTCAGCAGGCAAATTACTCCTCACACAACATTTCAGACCATTATCCAACCTGAAGGACATTACGAGAAAAATCAACGGGATTAAGGTAGGCAGCATTGCTGAACTCCATATTAAAATTGAAAATGTAGTCACAGATATAAACAGTTTTTCTTTGTATGAACCAGATAGGGATAATGTCAAAACTATGCTTTACCACACATTGATAATAAAAATTAAAGATTTAGTAACAGGTAGTTTGGCTAGGGAAATAAGACATTTGAACGATTTATACGAAATTAAGAGAATATTATACACTTATATTGGATTTGACGAAAATTTAGATGGAAGAAATTTCCACTCCAAACCACAATTTTCCCAAAAACCCAAACCAAACCCCTCTCAAAATAATCCGAATAGTTCTGGAAGACATAGAAATTTTCACTCCGGTTCAGATCGAGCAAGAAATAATCAGAATCATTTCCATAACTCTAATCATAATCGAACTTTCAATCCGTCAGGACAATATCGAAATGCTTCACAAAACCCTCAACCGATGGATATTGATAATATTCAGAAGGTTGATGAAACAAATAATAATTTGGAAAAAGAAGTTTTTTTTCTGAATTAAGCCTCGGAAATAAACTGTATATCCTCTTGACAATCAATGAACACCAACTACTAGCTCTAATAGACACCGGATCTACTATGAGTATAGTTAATGAAACAAGGGTAGACTGTAAGGACTTTCCAATAATAGATACTCTTATGTTACAATTAAAAACCATTAACAACGAAACTATGGAAAGAGTAGAACGAATATCTACTCCCGTTCCCAAAGAATTTATGATGAGCGAAAATCATCGAATCAAATGGTACAAACGTAAATTAGAAAATAAAGAATACGATTTATTGATAGGTATGGATCTTTTGAAAAATATTGTTAAAACTATGGACTTTACAATGAAAGAATTAACTCTTACCAATAACACTAAAATAAAGTTGTATAATGAACCTGACCAAATTCATGAATGTTTTGAATTAAGTGAATCTAGGGAAACAAATTTAGACCATCTTAATGGAGAAGAACGTAGGGAAATTAGGAAAATACTAGATGAATTCCAAAATCTCATCTATCATGAAGGAGACCAATTAACAAATACTGATACTATTACCCATAAAATTCAGTTAACCACAGATCAACAAATACATGCTAAAGTTTATAGATTACCTCCTCAGCACGAGAAAGAAGTTGAGAGACAAGTAGATGAAATGGAAAGACAAGGGATAATTAGGAAATCTCATAGTAGATATGCATCCCATATTGTCGTAGTAGCTAAAAAATTAGATAATTCAGGTATACAAAAATTTAGGCTCTGTGTTGACTATCGAAAATTAAATGCCTAATTAAATTCCTATTCCTAACATTGACGGAATCCTAGATAAACTGGGACGAGCTCAATATTTTACTACTCTCGATCTTGCCAAAGGATATCATCAGATAAAAATGCACCCAGATGATATCGAGAAGACAGCCTTTGTTACACCAAAAGGATTATTTGAATATGTACGAATGCCTTTTGGGTTGAAAAATGCTCCAGCCACATTTCAGCGGCTGATGAATGAAGTTTTACGGGAATATATAAATAAAATCTGCATCGTATATCTCGACGATATTCTAATTTTCTCTACAAGTCTCCAAGAACATCTCCAAAGTATAAGAAAAATTTTCAATGAACTAAGTAAACATAATTTGAAAGTAAAATTTGATAAATGTTCGTTCCTTAAGAAAGAAACTGAATATTTAGGACATGTTTTAACAGATGAGGGAATGAAACCAAATCCAAATAAAGTAAAATGCATTGAAGAATATCAATTACCTTCATCGGAAAAACAGCTTAGAGGTTTTTTAGGAGCTACAGGGTATTATCGTAAGTTTATAGAGGGTTATGCCAAGCTAGCTCAACCAATGACAAAATATTTAAAAAAGGGAAATAAAATCAATATAAATGACCCAGAATATATTACTGCATTTGAAAACCTTAAACAAAATATTATAAATCACCCAATTTGAAAATTTGCTGATTTTGAGAAACCTTTTGAATTGACAACGGATGCATCAAACTATGCTATAGGTGCAGTTTTGACGCAAGAAAAACAAACAGTTTGCTTTGCATCAAGGACTCTTAATGAACATGAGAGGAATTATTCAACAACCGATAAGGAGTTCCTAGCAATTGTGTGGGCTGTAACGTATTTTAGACCATATTTATGGGGTCGACGTTTCAAGATAATTACAGATCATCTCCCAATAAAATATCTAAATAAAAAATATTCAGGCAAAGAGTTTAGTCAGAGAACACAGAGATGGTTGCTTAAATTGCAAGAATACCAATTCGATATTGAATACTTAAAAGGCAAAGAAAATAAAGTAGCCGATTTTCTTAGTAGAATCCCCGTAGAAAAAGACCATGTTGAGCAATCGGTCCATGAAATTTCAGATAATGCCACAATTCATTCAGAATTGGAACAACAATTAGACCATTTTCCCATTAGAGAAGCTATAGTCAATATATACAAAACTCAACTGATTTTAACCAATGAAGATAAGCCTGAATGTATAACAATCCACAAAAATAGAATTATTCATGTAAACCTAACAAAGTCTGATGAGGAACTCAAAAGTTTATTTAAAAAATTCATAACAAAAGGTAAAATTGCAATTTATACGGATCTTTCTTATAGCGAATATAATAGGATACAATAAATTCTCATTGAGCTTTTCAGTCATGATAAACAAATTAAATTTGAAAAAGTTACAAAAAGGGCTAAGGATATATTAACTGTCGAAGAATTAAATAAACAAATCGCGTTGTATCATACTAAAGAAAGTCTTCACAGCGGTATCAGTGAAGCTTATTATCAATTGAAGGACAAAATTTATTTTCCGAATATTTTCGAGCATATTCGAAGACAAATAAATAATTGCCAAAGATGTCAGATGATTAAATATGAAAGAAAACCAATAAAACCAAAATTCCAAATAACAGAAACCCCAACTGAAGTAAATCAGATACTACATGTAGATGTCTTTCATATTAATAGACGATTTTTCTTAACATTAATTGATAAACTGACCAAGAAAGCTTTTATTTACGAACTTCCTAATATTAATTGGATTACAAAAAGAACTAAGTTAGTAGAACATTTTTCAAAATTCGGTAAGCCAAAGAAAATAGTTGCCGACAACGAATTTCAAACCCTAGTATCCTTCTTTATGTCTCAAGGTATTGACCATCATTTGACCACCCCTAGAACTCACACAGGAAACAGTGACATCGAAAGATTTCATTGTACTCTACAGGAAAAGCTTACAGGAATAGAAAATAACGATTTAACTTTAACCGAAAAATTATATCAAGCCGTAGATAATTATAATAACAGGTACCATTCGACAATTAAATGCACTCCTAACGAAGCTATAACAAAAAATCCTCAAGAATTAACAGAGTTAGTGAGGGAAATGAAAGAAAAAGTTATTGAAAAAGTAAATAGGAATCGAGAATCGTATACAGAACAAAGAGTTAAGGCTCCAGAAAAAGTTCACTGGAGAAGAGGAAAAGAGGTCCCTCGTTACGAAATACGTCCAACTAATAATAGAGCACCCATTAACCTTAAACGTCCCCGTCTCTTTACAGATTATGATGCTCTTAATCCCACTACTTTTCCTTGTCCCCGTAGAAGCAAACCTTCAAATTCAAAAATTAGAGAGCCAAGCCGGATACACAATAATTAATCTGGGCAACACTGAAATAGTAGAAGAAACACAAATAATAGCTCATATAGTCAGGCTAGACAAAATCCAAGAAATGATTTATAAAATTGAAGACGAATTACATCCTGTTGACATATCTCCTTTGATCACGAAGAAAATTGAAACCATTCGACGAAAGGCAGATATAATGAAAATTCATAGGCATAGAAGAGGTTTAATGAACCTAGTAGGAAAAGCAAGTAAATGGCTTTTTGGTACAATGGACGAAGAAGATAAGCAGGAAATTACTAAATATTTGCAGATATTAGACAAAATACATTTAAGGTTTCACAAGGACTGAACCAACAAATTTCTATTAATGATTATTTTAACGAAACCCTTCACCTTTTTGTAGAAAATAGTTTATCGAATCAAAATAAAATTATCCAAGAGTATACGACCATATCTGAAGAATTCAAGAGCATAATAAAGCACCAACGATTATTGGACGCCACCCTGAAATTACAAATTTTGGAAGACAAAATCGATCACATCTTAGACAATATTGCATCAGCTAAGGTAGGAACATTACACCCAGGAATTCTTACTGCTGAAGAAATCCATACATTCAATATTTCTATACAGAAATTAGAAAATGCTCGATCCGGTATTTTGTTGTACGACTCAAATACATTGATTATCAATATCAAAATCCCAACTAAATTAGTGAAAGTACCAGTCCAATTCCTTATTCCTCTTCCTAACAACCTATTCCAGGAAATTTCAGAAGAATCTCAAACATTTATAGAATTCAATAATGAAAAATATGTAGCTAAAAACAAAGTAATGTACAAGAATGAATTAAAACCGATTGTAACCTGTTTAAAAATAAAATGTAATAAAAGAATAAATTTAAATGAAGAAATAATTAAAATAAACAATGAAGTAGTTGTAGCCATAAACTTAAAGAACTCTAAGATAATTAATAATTGCGATGAGAGAAAACTTGAAATTAAAGGAAACTATTTGTTTCGAATACAGAATTGTTCAATAACGATAAATAATGTAAATTATAATAATATGATTAGTAATTTTGAGGAAAATGATATTTTCGAAGTTTATAAAGAAAATTGGAATGATGCTAATCTGACCCTAGAGAAAGTATCAATTAAACAAATAGAAAATCTAAAACATATAAAGTTAACGAGAATATATGGAAGCATTAGTCTTGGAATAAGTATATTACTGATTGTAGTAGTAATTGTAATAATATTAGCCATTGTTTACTTGTACCAAAAGAAAAAATTGTTAAAGATTGTACAAAAACCATGGGAAAATGAATCTCAGGAGAGATGTTCGAATCTTAAGGAGGGAGAAGTTATATTAAACGGAAATGCAGTCTTTGCATCAGATTTAAGTTTCGCCATTCCCACGGGAACGAACTGAAATCACTGAAATCAGGAAACCTTGAAAATTGTCTCGTGTTGCGTCGCCACGAGGAGCAATATGAGCTCCACGAGCCTTTGATTCTAGAACAGTTTTCCCATGATTTTTTTCGACAGGTAAGCATTGTTGAATAGATTTAAGAATTAGGGTAAGTAACGAAAAGTTCAGTTCTTGTTTGGCAGTCGTGCTATTAAAGTGTAAACAAAAAAAGTGTTCGATAAAAATAAAGTTCTTGTATTTTAAAAATTCAAGTGTTTTAAATTGAAAATTTAATTCGCGTGAGTCATATCGTTATTAAGGTTTATGTTTGAGGCAAACTCCCTGAAACATTCAATTTTTTTCCTTTTAAATAATCTCCTCGCTTGAGCTGTTGTTTTCTTATAAATAATTAAGTCATACATTTCTTTTGTGGCTTCCCACCTTTTGTACGCTAGTTGCCTTTTTCTTTTAATTTCATAGCACTCGGCGTCCCACCATTTGACTGGATTTTTGTGAACTAAATTACTAACTTGTTTTCTTTGAGGTGTGTTCGATTTTACGGCTTTGGTTATTATGTCCACAAAAATTTCGTATATTTTTTCTGGTTTTAATAAATCATAATTTAAAGATAGGAATGTATGAAAATTTATATTCAAATATTCTTCTGTTTTCGACCAGTCAGTCCTTATGGAATCTATTTTAAAGTTTTTTTTCGATATAACGTTTTTTGCATATTTAGGTTTATATTAATAGGATAATGATCAGAGCCCAGGGTTTCGTTCTTTAGATTCACATGAGTTTTGTCAGAAAGGCTAAAGGTAGACATGACTAGATCTAGATTTGACTTTTTTTGCCTGTCGACATCAATGTGGGATAAAGTATCCGTATTATGTACAATAAGTTCCTTATCTTCAATGGATTGAAGGAGACGTTCACCGTTTCTGTCCGTACTTTCGCAGTTCCAGAAAACATGGTGAGCATTAAAGTCTCCAACAATTAAGTAATTTTCTCCATTGTTAACATTACTGAAAATTATATCCCACTGTGATTGATCTAGAACAGAACCCGGAACTCTATATATCATTAATAGTTTAAAAGACGGACTGGTATTATTGAAGTGTAATCCACATAACTCGACGGAGTCATTTGGTACATTAATATTATTAATTTCCTTATATGCAAGAGTTTTCCTTACTAAAATCAACAGGCCACCACCGTGAGCTTGGATGCGATCTTTTCTGTATGTTAGGAAGCCCGGAAATTCAAGTCTTTTATCGGGCCTTAGCCATGATTCTACACACGCGAAGATATCAATTTTATTTAAGATGCATTCAAGCACGTTCACGTGATTCAATATACTTCTAGCGTTCCAAAATAGAATTCTAACTTGGCCAAGTTGGAATGAAGATGTTGCTTGACGGGATAGGTATGTTTGACTAGTATGTTGTTTTGTTTTTTTTTTTTTTTGGGTGAAGGTACATTCAGTTGAGTTCTACGTCCTCTTCATTGATGCTGAGTTCTGAAGTGCTTGACTCAGCCCTTGAAGTTTTGCCGGTCACTTTATTTGGATCTAAAGTGTTTATGATTTTGGTGAATCTGTTCTTCATGCCGCGAGTTGTTAGATGCGGATATAGGTTTCTAAGATTCGATGCAAGCACTAAGTTATTGTCGGTAAGTTTTTTTGCTAGATGTTGTATGTTCTTGGATCCACGAGTACTTTCAATGAAAGCTTTGAATTTTGTATAATCAAATTTATATGTTTTGGAATTTGCATTGATTATACTTTCTAGAGGTTCCAATTCCTGACTATTTGAAACCTTCGATATGAGAGTGGTCTTAACTTTTTTAATTTTTCGCTTTGGGGATGCGGGAGCCTTAAAGTCTTCCTGGATACTTACGACTTCCGTTGGCCAGTCTGTTACTGAAGAACTTGGCTTAGGGGTTTCGGCCGATGGTCTTTTATTGGGTATCTTACTTCCATCGGTGTGCTGGGGTGTCTTTGATTCTTCTATTGTTATTTCCTGCATTACCATGTTTGTGTTGTCTTTAGTTGAGTCAGATTCGGAGAAGTTTTTGGGTTGTGGACGTAGCGGATTAGAACTTGTTACCTGTTTGCAGTGTTTGGCCATGTGACCTTCTTCTTTGCATAAGAAGCATTTCAAAGATTCTCCTGAGAAGTAGATCCAATGGGAAGTTCCGTCACTTTGCATTTGTACAGATACTGGTAATTTGCATTCATCCTCCGGTTTGATATAAACCTGTCGGCGAAAACTATAGGCGTGGCTATATTCGTCGTCTCCAAGGCTGGCTTTTAGGAACGAGACGCGAGAAACGGGGGTTAATTCGTATGTGTTTAACATTTTTCTATCTCCATATGAGGGATCCATGGATGAGCGTTTGATATTATGATTCTCTCGTGCTTTGAAATAAGTGGCCTAATCTCCAATACTTTACCTTTTATGGTAACTTGTTTGTGTACAGACACCAGTTCTTCTGCAAGGATCTTTGAGGAGACATATACACAAACTCTATGGTGAGATATTTTGGAAATGTATCTAACTGCATGCGGTCCAATTTTGGACCCCACAGCACGAGCATATTCCACAATTGGTACGTCTTGAACGGAGTCAATGATAATTGCCTGTTCTTTCGTTGGCAATACTTGTGTTTGCGCCACTTCCGAATAATTTTTTTGGGTGGACGACATGTTATTTTCCTTGAGCTTGGTCTACTTCGGAAAAGTTTGTGCGGGTGGATAACATCTTAGTTTGTTTCTGAGGATTTCTCTGTACTCAGAGTAAATCTCTAGAATTAATGAATGTGGGGTGGTATGCATATTTATTTTTTCTTTGCTTTGTCTGTTCAACACTTAAGTTTTCTTCCCGTCAGAAAAGATAATTAAAGAATTGTTTTTATCATAACTGATTGTTTAGTCTTATATCACGCGCGTTGCTGTGGGCAACGCACAACGGTAAGACTCCACTGTCCTCAGCAGATAGGTTTTATCAAAACCATCAAACTGAACAATCACCAAAAAATAAATCAAATTATATACAGTTCACGATTCTGTTTTCACAATTTAAATAGCCCATTTATCAAAAAAAACAACCAAAATTTCAAAAAATCCAACACAAAATTTCGAAAAATCCAATTCACTTATTCACCCCTTATCACAAATTTTAATCTCATATAACCCCGGAAATTTATTATCGTAAAAATCCTTTATTTATTTTTATTGCACTCACGAAAAAAAACTCACACTACTTGATTCTTCACGTACATTTTTCCGGTCTCTTCCGAGTATTATCATTAAAGTATTTTCGATAAATATAAAATAAATTCTAAATCGGAAAATCCGCCAAACGCGCATAAAATCGAATTTTGTGGGCGGTATGAATTATGACGTTTGTTGTTTTGTCGGTAACCAAACGCAAATATTCATGAAACTTAGTGTTTGTGATTGCAAAACAGTGAAATTTTATCATGTTTTCGATTTGATTGATGTGAGTATTGAGTCAATTTGTAGGTAAAAATGGTTGTCTTATATCCGCTTTAAAGTTGTAGGAACATTAAAAATGTACATAGGGCAATTGTGGGTAATAAATTTGTCCTTGTAATTATTGAATAAAAAAATCAGTCTCGGCTGTCTGACAGAGTGGGCGGCCTAAAAACCTAATTTTTTATGTAAAATTTCGAAAAAAAATTTCTTGTAGGCGATTAGCAGATAAGACAATTGTTTTTGAACGGAAAATACTTGGTTGACTTTTAGGAATTAATTAAGCTACAACTCATTGATTTCCTATCATGGACTTCTGAAATAATGGACTAAGTATCTTTCACGTGGCCCCAGAGGAAGAAGTCGCAAGGTGTTAAATCACAAGATCTCGGTCACCTCTTCGGGAGATTACACGGTCCGGAAACTTTTCCCGTAATAGATCAATGGTATCGTTACTTGTGTGGCACGTAGCGCCGTCTTGTTGAAAGTAAACGTTATCCAGATCAATACCATCCAATTCCGGCCATAAAAAATCATTAATCATCTCTAGATAGCGCAATCCATTCACCGTAACTGTTGCTCCAGCCTCATTTTCGAAATAGTAAGGTCCAATGACCCCCCGGACCATAAACTGCACCAAACAGTCAGACGTTGAGGATAGAGAAGTTTTTAACAATAACTCTTGGGTTTTCCGATGCAACAATTTTGTTTGTTGACGAAGCCACCTAGGTGGAAATGGGCCTCATCTCTCAAGATGATTTTTCGATGGAATTCCAGATCATTTTCATGCATTTCAAGGACCCAATCAGCAAAGACACGACGTTGTTGATGATCGGCCGGCTGGAGTTCTTGTGTTAACTGAACTTTATAAGCCTTAAGACCCAAACCTTTATGCAAAATACGGTGTAATGACGTTTGTGGAATGCCTAATTCCAAAGAACGACGAGGAATGGACAAACCTGGGTTTTCTTCAACACTTTCGGCTACAGCAGCAATATTCTCGGCTGTTCTTGAACAACGTGCACTTGTTTTATTCTTCGCATCACTAAGTTGTCCCAACAGCTTGAATATTTCCACCAATTTCTGTGTTGCGGTCCAACAAGGTGCTTCAAGATGACCCAAAAATGTTCGAGTTTTACGAACCGTCTCTGCCAAATTTTCACCATTTTTATAGTGAATTTTAATAATTTCAATGCGTTGTTGAAGCGTTTATAGTTCCATTTTTGTTAATGACGTAGTTTGTACTTGTCAAATGTCAAAAAATGAAAATGACCCTTCATATTTTGGAAACAAAAACAAAACCCAATATATACTACATGAACAATATAAACAACAAAATCCAGTTCACAATAGAATACAAAAGCAACTGCAAAATAAACTTCCTCGATCTTACAGTCAGAATGACCGCCTCCAGTTCAATATTTACAGGAAACTTAAAACGCCAGACACCACTCATCACGATGAATCCCACCACCAAAACCCTCTGTATTTATTGACAAGCCATGCAGTAGGCTTTGTCAATTTGTTATGTGAGGCTGACATTTGCAGCCATTCCGTATTATTTTGGTTGGGGAGAAAAAGAACGCGCTCACATTTTTTGCGGCAAATCAATTAATTTTAAGAAGTTTAATTAATAAATTTAGCAAAATGTGTGTTTTATGTTATTTGTGAAGGTTTCTTTTATTAGAATCAAGTAAAGTCGTATTATTTTCGAAACGCATGTTAAATCAAATTTTGTCGGGGATACAAAGTTTGACGTTTGCAAACTATGAATTAAAAACGGAAATTTTAAATTCAGTTATAATAAGTTATGTTTATTGCTCGTTTATTTTGGTTTTAATTATTTCATGTATTTTATAATAATTTGATTAATTTGGAAAATATGATTAATTGCTTGATATAAATTTTGTTTCGTAAATTTGATAGTTTATGTTTTTTCGCTTTTTATATTTTATTTTTTACGATTGTGAGTGTTTATATTTCTTTTTCCTGTTTTTTAAATATTTAGAGGACCATCTCGAAGCACATTTGGAATCCGGGTAATTTGGAATCCGGGTATCGAGGATACAACGCAAAAAAGGTATGTTCATTTAAATATTTAGGTAGATCCTGATAAATTTTTAATTTCTTAGGACAAGCGCAGACCACATTCGGAAATTTTATTTTAACTTAAGTTTAAAAGTTTATTAAATTTTTGTTTTTCTACTTTCTCTGTTATTTCTTTGGTAATAGTAGTGATTATTTAATTATAAGTACATACATAATATGCACATATGAATATAATTCTCAAATATTTTCGGTTGTTGTTTACTTAAAAATGCCTCGTTAAGGTTGTTTTCAAACTGTAGCTCTAATTATGACAGTTCTGTCCCAGAAATTGGATTTACTCCAAATTTTTCGTTCCCTTAAAACTCAGAACTTTCAAGTTTGTGGGTCAAAAGTATTCCGCGAGTAAATTTTCTTGCCCCACAGTACACCGCAGTTTGCTCCAAGCATTTGCGGGAACGTGAAATTGTTCGCTCTATTGAGATAGGTCGTCCCTTGAAATGCTTGTGCGTAGCGAAAGGTGCCGTTCCTTCACTCTGTTCAAACTGTCCATCTTATTTATCTCAAGTAGAACCAACATGTTCACGTAAAGACCCGAATCCTCGTCGAGAGAAAGTCCTTGCGAAAGTCCTTGAGAAAGTTATCGGAATATCGGAAAATTCAGAACAAAGCGACCTCGATCTCAAATGGGTTTTACCGAAATCGGAAAAGTTAACTCTTTGGTCACAATTACTTAATATCTTGAGCAAATTCAAACACTGTAGAGAGGTTCGTCAACCAAATCGGGAAAACTATTTATGCTTTACTTACTCTTGAAGCAGCATATGGAATTGATTTCGATTATGAACACGCGACTTATAGATTTTATTATCTTTAGATAATAAAAAATTAAATAAATAAAACACTTTAAACTTTTATATTTTAATATTTTATTTATTTTATTCAACCTTTAGGTTCAATTCCTAAACTTCAACTGCGAAATGCGAATCACTGTTCAATTAATTACAATTCGGTTTTTTGAAATCGAGGTGATTCTGCATTTCCGTTGATTCCAAATTTTGCATTTTAATGATTTTATTGAACTCATTATTCATGAGAACGGAAACGTCATAAGCAAATTTGTGCAGCAGGTTTCCGTTCTCATGCCGAGTTGACACTTTCTTCGATGAGAAAATAAGTAGTGTCGATTTATTTCGATTGATTGTATTTATCGATAATACTACTTATTCTCTCATCTGTGTTGGTTATATTGTATGTAACTTCACCCTCCCCAGTTCTTGGATTCTCCTGAATCCTATTTTGTATATTAATTTTGTTGCTTTTTCTTTTGTTACATATAAATAGTACAATAAATGTGAGTATAATTAAAGCAAAAATAGGAAGTAAACTATAATTTACAATTTTATGGTATTTTAGTTCCTTAATTCTTTCGATGTTGTTTTCGTTTTCTAATATTATCTTTTTAAATTCTAAAGGTTTTAAATCCAAAGTTTTATTTTCAAATTTGGGAATTACAAAGTGTTGAGTAAAGGTTCTCAAACTATTTTTAAATTCTCTACTGTTTATCGTTATAGTACAATTGCTAAAATTTATAAGATAATTTCCATTGAGAGATATGATTCTCTCATCACAAGTACTTTTGAGTTTACCAATTCTTATGTTATTAACAATAATTATATGCTCTCCAATAGACAAAATTTCCTCTTCATTATTTTCAATAAATTTGCAGTTTCCCAAACTAACGCAATGTTTGCTCTTTGGTAATTCTTTCAAAGACTTTCCCGGAATATATGTAAGCATTTGGTTATCATGGCGAATGACATATTCATTACTGAAATCAATTTGTTTGTTTTCTGAATTCACAACCGGGACGAGTAAAATTTTGTTCTTGAATAAACTATGGATGGGGATCTTGATGGCAAAAACTAAAGAATTATCTAAGTGTTTGGCCACGGCTAAACGAATGTTTGCTAATTTGTTGAAGTCAATTTCGTACTCATTTATTTAGTCATCAGTCAATATGTTTGGGTGTAAAAGTCTCTCTATATAGTCAAGTTTAAACATTTGTTCTAAAAAACTATTTTCAGAAAGGATCCTCATTTCTGTAATATTAAGTTTGTTTAGTGTCTCTAATATTTCTGTCCGGTCTGTCTCAATGATGCTTTTAATTTGCCTAAATGTTCGATTGAAATTTTCATTAATTTTAATTTGTTGATTGACTGTTTGTATTATGTTATGATTATTTTTGTCCATGATTGTTAAATGGCTTTCAATATCTTGTCGATCGTCGTTGTCCATTAGTCCGAAGATCCATTTAAGAGTATTCCCACCCAAATTTATAAGGCCTCGTTTGATTCGGTGAGGAAGTAGTGTTTTTATTTTATTTTTAATGGTTTTTATTCTACTATCTATCAAATCCCTATGCTTTTCTATGTTCTGCTTTTCTAGTATTTTTAAAGTTGCTTCTAAATTACTAACCAGATTCATTATTTCGTCTGGGTAAACTCTGTGTAGGATAATTTCGAATTTGTCAGGTATTTCCACCGTATCAGTTTTTATTTCGGCGTATCCAAACTCTGTCTGGATCTTTTCAATTGTCATCGTTTGATGCGTTATTGTTGGTAGTAAAAGTACCAATGTCCATAGTAGAATTGCCTTCACGGTTGTCTTCTGAAAATTTAAATGGACGTTTTATATTTGTTTCATGAACATTAGCCAAATTGTATTTCCTAAACTTGGGTTCTTCTTTATGCCTTAACGATTTATAATTCTTTATGAACCCAGTGTTTCGCCGTTCCCTGTAGTCTTCCCGGTTTTTGTGTCTCTTATTAATAACCCTTAATTTTGTTTCACTAAGCCTATCATAAATAACTTGAGCATCAACCTCTTTATTGTGGTCGGATAATGGAGTGGTTTTAATTGTCGAGTGGAACGTTTTGTTGTAGAATTCAATTGCTTTAAGTATCTGTATTCTTATAGGTAGCTTATCTTCTAAATTGAGAATTCTAATTTTTTCAGTAATAGTGTTGTTAAGCCTTTCAATGTCTGCATTCCCAGTATGACAATTAGGTTTCATAACATGGTACTCTATGTCTTCTTCGTTACAAAAGTTCCTAATATGTTGAGAATCAAATTCGTTGTCAAAGACTAATTTTTTCATTTTACCCCTGATCGCTATGATTTGCCTTATTTTTTTCTAATGAGGTAATATGTGTCCTATCTTCCAAATAGAGACTAACTGCATGCTTTGAAAACTTGTCTATTGCATTGAGAAAATTATGTTTACTGTTTGTATATACATCTATATGCACGATTTCATTCACTTCTTTAGGTGTTTCAGTGATTTCAAACTTTTTTTTTATTGGTTTCCTATCGTATTTTGCTCCTGTACAAATTTCGCAGTTATTTAGTATTCTTTAAATAGTTGTTTTCAATTTAGGACTATAAACTCTCTTTTTGGGTCCTTCATAAGTAGGAATTATGCCACTGTGCCCTGATTCTTCTTTATGGAATAATACTATTTGTCTTTTTAAACGCTCTTCATCTTCTATGTCTTCTGCAAAGTGGCTACATTTAGCAAATTTGGTTAAATGTCTATTTGGAAATAGTTCAATAAGTTTTTGCTGTAGCCTGTTATAATCCCTATCGCTTAACTCAGTGAAAATACCAACTTTTCCTTTACTAATATGTCTTCTGAGAACATCGCTTTCTAGCTCTAAATCTTGCTTGTCTACAACAATAAGTTTATTGTTAAATATGGATTCATACTCTTTTTCCTTATTTTCTACAAAAATAATTTGTTGTTTGAAGCTATTTACAACCGTTTCTAATAGGGGAATATGGTCATTAGACTCCTCCTCTTGAGAGTGGACAGTCTCCATATTTACCGATTCATTTGCGATGATGCTTAAATTTTCTGCATCAGATTGGGACTCTGAGTTGTCCTCTACATGGTTAATACTCAAATTTTCAGTATTGACCGTATCAGGAATATCCAAGTGGGTATTTTTGGGGGTGGAGTCAGTCTCGAGTGAATTAATTTCATTGGTTTCTGTGTTTATACGTTTTAGAAAGTCAGCTACTTTGTTATCCTTACCTTTTATATAATCGATTTTCATATTATATTCTCCCAACTGAATCAACCATCTTTGTATACGGGGATTTATGTCTTTCCCAGAATGTTTTACATGCAACCATTTGATTGGTTGATGATCTGTAAGAAGATCAAACTCTTTACCGAAAATATATGGTCGGAAGTATTTTACTGCCCATACTACCGCCAATAATTCTTTGTCAAACGGTGCATACTTCTGTTCATGGTCGTTGAGAGTCCTAGAGGCGTAGCAAATGGGATGCCCTTCTTGAGTAAGAACGGCTCCAATTGCATAGTTACTAGCGTCAGTGATGATTTTGAATTTTTTATTAAAGTTGGGGTATCTCAAAATAGGATAACTAGTTATAAGCTCTTTCAATTTTTCAAAGGCTGCGACATAACAGGGATCATTTACGTTAATTTTAGTATTTTTTTTCAGGTATTTAACCATTGGATGTGCTATTTTCGCATAGTCTTTGACAAATTTGCGATAAAAGCCGGTTGTACCTAGAAATGATTTGATTTGCTTTTGGGTAGTGGGGAGCTTTAAATCTCTTATAACTTCTATTCTTGAAGGATTGGGCTTAAGCCCCTGTGGAGTCAATATATGACCAAGAAATTCAGTCTCCTTACTCAGAAACTTGCATTTGTCGATTTGGATTTCGAGGCCAGCCGACCTTAATTTTTCAAAGATGATCCTAATCTTCTATATATAAATAGGCGACACGTTTTTTTGTTATCCCTTTTACAGGAAGCCAGGTGGACTTAACTGGATAAAAATTATACCATTCGAAAGATTAATTCTTCCTCTACCTGCAGCAATTATTTTTTTTTTTAAAATTTAATTAGAAATTAGTTTAATTTTAAATTGAAATTAAAAAATTCATTGGGATAGTATGCGTGAATTGAGCACACGTATAGCGTAGATGATGCTTTTGGGAAGAATGTATGCGTGTGATTGTTTTGCTTTTTGCCTGGAAATATGCAACCATATGTGTATTTTTGGTTTGTGTCCCCAATAAATGGCAAGTACTAAATTAGTCGAAAATCAAACCAAATGGATCAATCTTCTACTGGGGACACAAACCAAATGTCTATATATAAATAGGCGACACGTTTTTTTGTTATCCCTTTTACAGGAAACCAGGTGGACTTACCAGGATTAAAGTTATACCATTCGAAAGATTAGTTTTTCCTCTACCTGCAGCAATTATTTTTTTTTTTTAATTTAATTAGAAATTAGTTTAATTAAGCTTTGAAATTTAAAAATGCAATGGAAGTGTATGTGTGAATTGAGCACGAGTATAGCGTAGGTGACAACAATCGGTGTTTGTATGTGTTTGATTGTTTTGCTTCTGCCTAGAAGAATGCAATCATAAGTTGAATATTTTGGTTTGTGTCCCTAATATATGGAACGTGATAGGTTTGTCAAAAATCGAGGCAAATGTTCCAATCTTTTATTGGGGACACAAACCGAAACAATTATTGGCGTGAAGATCCGTCGGAATTAATAATCTACCATAAACAAAAGAGCCGGCAGGGTTCTTACCCCCGTCACTAGAAACCGGTTGCACCTATCTAGATAAAAAGTATAGCAATCGAAGGCTTATTTCTTCTTTAATATTATTTCTTAAATTTACCTAGAAATATGTGTTATTTAGCATTAAAATTAAAAAAAGCCGAGGAGAATGATTGCGTGCGTGTGAATGTATGTCTCTAATTGTCTTGCTTCTGCTTCAAATTTTGCATTTTAATGATTTTATTGAACTCATTATTCATGAGAACGGAAACGTCATAAGCAAATTTGTGCAGCAGGTTTCCGTTCTCATGCCGAGTTGACACTTTCTTCGATGAGAAAATAAGTAGTGTCGATTTATTTCGATTGATTGTATTTATCGATAATACTACTTATTCTCTCATCTGTGTTGGTTATATTGTATGTAACTTCACCCTCCCCAGTTCTTGGATTCTCCTGAATCCTATTTTGTATATTAATTTTGTTGCTTTTTCTTTTGTTACATATAAATAGTACAATAAATGTGAGTATAATTAAAGCAAAAATAGGAAGTAAACTATAATTTACAATTTTATGGTATTTTAGTTCCTTAATTCTTTCGATGTTGTTTTCGTTTTCTAATATTATCTTTTTAAATTCTAAAGGTTTTAAATCCAAAGTTTTATTTTCAAATTTGGGAATTACAAAGTGTTGAGTAAAGGTTCTCAAACTATTTTTAAATTCTCTACTGTTTATCGTTATAGTACAATTGCTAAAATTTATAAGATAATTTCCATTGAGAGATATGATTCTCTCATCACAAGTACTTTTGAGTTTACCAATTCTTATGTTATTAACAATAATTATATGCTCTCCAATAGACAAAATTTCCTCTTCATTATTTTCAATAAATTTGCAGTTTCCCAAACTAACGCAATGTTTGCTCTTTGGTAATTCTTTCAAAGACTTTCCCGGAATATATGTAAGCATTTGGTTATCATGGCGAATGACATATTCATTACTGAAATCAATTTGTTTGTTTTCTGAATTCACAACCAGGACGAGTAAAATTTTGTTCTTGAATAAACTATGGATGGGGATCTTGATGGCAAAAACTAAAGAATTATCTAAGTGTTTGGCCACGGCTAAACGAATGTTTGCTAATTTGTTGAAGTCAATTTCGTACTCATTTATTTAGTCATCAGTCAATATGTTTGGGTGTAAAAGTCTCTCTATATAGTCAAGTTTAAACATTTGTTCTAAAAAACTATTTTCAGAAAGGATCCTCATTTCTGTAATATTAAGTTTGTTTAGTGTCTCTAATATTTCTGTCCGGTCTGTCTCAATGATGCTTTTAATTTGCCTAAATGTTCGATTGAAATTTTCATTAATTTTAATTTGTTGATTGACTGTTTGTATTATGTTATGATTATTTTTGTCCATGATTGTTAAATGGCTTTCAATATCTTGTCGATCGTCGTTGTCCATTAGTCCGAAGATCCATTTAAGAGTATTCCCACCCAAATTTATAAGGCCTCGTTTGATTCGGTGAGGAAGTAGTGTTTTTATTTTATTTTTAATGGTTTTTATTCTACTATCTATCAAATCCCTATGCTTTTCTATGTTCTGCTTTTCTAGTATTTTTAAAGTTGCTTCTAAATTACTAACCAGATTCATTATTTCGTCTGGGTAAACTCTGTGTAGGATAATTTCGAATTTGTCAGCTATTTCCACCGTATCAGTTTTTATTTCGGCGTATCCAAACTCTGTCTGGATCTTTTCAATTGTCATCGTTTGATGCGTTATTGTTGGTAGTAAAAGTACCAATGTCCATAGTAGAATTGCCTTCACGGTTGTCTTCTGAAAATTTAAATGGACGTTTTATATTTGTTTCATGAACATTAGCCAAATTGTATTTCCTAAACTTGGGTTCTTCTTTATGCCTTAACGATTTATAATTCTTTATGAACCCAGTGTTTCGCCGTTCCCTGTAGTCTTCCCGGTTTTTGTGTCTCTTATTAATAACCCTTAATTTTGTTTCACTAAGCCTATCATAAATAACTTGAGCATCAACCTCTTTATTGTGGTCGGATAATGGAGTGGTTTTAATTGTCGAGTGGAACGTTTTGTTGTAGAATTCAATTGCTTTAAGTATCTGTATTCTTATAGGTAGCTTATCTTCTAAATTGAGAATTCTAATTTTTTCAGTAATAGTGTTGTTAAGCCTTTCAATGTCTGCATTCCCAGTATGACAATTAGGTTTCATAACATGGTACTCTATGTCTTCTTCGTTACAAAAGTTCCTAATATGTTGAGAATCAAATTCGTTGTCAAAGACTAATTTTTTCATTTTACCCCTGATCGCTATGATTTGCCTTATTTTTTTCTAATGAGGTAATATGTGTCCTATCTTCCAAATAGAGACTAACTGCATGCTTTGAAAACTTGTCTATTGCATTGAGAAAATTATGTTTACTGTTTGTATATACATCTATATGCACGATTTCATTCACTTCTTTAGGTGTTTCAGTGATTTCAAACTTTTTTTTTATTGGTTTCCTATCGTATTTTGCTCCTGTACAAATTTCGCAGTTATTTAGTATTCTATAAATAGTTGTTTTCAATTTAGGACTATAAACTCTCTTTTTGGGTCCTTCATAAGTAGGAATTATGCCACTGTGCCCTGATTCTTCTTTATGGAATAATACTATTTGTCTTTTTAAATGCTCTTCATCTTCTATGTCTTCTGCAAAGTGGCTACATTTAGCAAATTTGGTTAAATGTCTATTTGGAAATAGTTCAATAAGTTTTTGCTGTAGCCTGTTATAATCCCTATCGCTTAACTCAGTGAAAATACCAACTTTTCCTTTACTAATATGTCTTCTGAGAACATCGCTTTCTAGCTCTAAATCTTGCTTGTCTACAACAATAAGTTTATTGTTAAATATGGATTCATACTCTTTTTCCTTATTTTCTACAAAAATAATTTGTTGTTTGAAGCTATTTACAACCGTTTCTAATAGGGGAATATGGTCATTAGACTCCTCCTCTTGAGAGTGGACAGTCTCCATATTTACCGATTCATTTGCGATGATGCTTAAATTTTCTGCATCAGATTGGGACTCTGAGTTCTCCTCTACATGGTTAATACTCAAATTTTCAGTATTGACCGTATCAGGAATATCCAAGTGGGTATTTTTGGGGGTGGAGTCAGTCTCGAGTGAATTAATTTCATTGGTTTCTGTGTTTATACGTTTTAGAAAGTCAGCTACTTTGTTATCCTTACCTTTTATATAATCGATTTTCATATTATATTCTCCCAACTGAATCAACCATCTTTGTATACGGGGATTTATGTCTTTCCCAGAATGTTTTACATGCAACCATTTGATTGGTTGATGATCTGTAAGAAGATCAAACTCTTTACCGAAAATATATGGTCGGAAGTATTTTACTGCCCATACTACCGCCAATAATTCTTTGTCAAACGGTGCATACTTCTGTTCATGGTCGTTGAGAGTCCTAGAGGCGTAGCAAATGGGATGCCCTTCTTGAGTAAGAACGGCTCCAATTGCATAGTTACTAGCGTCAGTGATGATTTTGAATTTTTTATTAAAGTTGGGGTATCTCAAAATAGGATAACTAGTTATAAGCTCTTTCAATTTTTCAAAGGCTGCGACATAACAGGGATCATTTACGTTAATTTTAGTATTTTTTTTCAGGTATTTAACCATTGGATGTGCTATTTTCGCATAGTCTTTGACAAATTTGCGATAAAAGCCGGTTGTACCTAGAAATGATTTGATTTGCTTTTGGGTAGTGGGGAGCTTTAAATCTCTTATAACTTCTATTCTTGAAGGATTGGGCTTAAGCCCCTGTGGAGTCAATATATGACCAAGAAATTCAGTCTCCTTACTCAGAAACTTGCATTTGTCGATTTGGATTTCGAGGCCAGCCGACCTTAATTTTTCAAAGATGATCCTAATCTTCTATATATAAATAGGCGACACGTTTTTTTGTTATCCCTTTTACAGGAAGCCAGGTGGACTTAACTGGATAAAAATTATACCATTCGAAAGATTAATTCTTCCTCTACCTGCAGCAATTATTTTTTTTTTTTAAATTTAATTAGAAATTAGTTTAATTTTAAATTGAAATTAAAAAATTCATTGGGATAGTATGCGTGAATTGAGCACACGTATAGCGTAGATGATGCTTTTGGGAAGAATGTATGCGTGTGATTGTTTTGCTTTTTGCCTGGAAATATGCAACCATATGTGTATTTTTGGTTTGTGTCCCCAATAAATGGCAAGTACTAAATTAGTCGAAAATCAAACCAAATGGATCAATCTTCTACTGGGGACACAAACCAAATGTCTATATATAAATAGGCGACACGTTTTTTTGTTATCCCTTTTACAGGAAACCAGGTGGACTTACCAGGATTAAAGTTATACCATTCGAAAGATTAGTTTTTCCTCTACCTGCAGCAATTATTTTTTTTTTTTAATTTAATTAGAAATTAGTTTAATTAAGCTTTGAAATTTAAAAATGCAATGGAAGTGTATGTGTGAATTGAGCACACGTATAGCGTAGGTGACAACAATCGGTGTTTGTATGTGTTTGATTGTTTTGCTTCTGCCTAGAAGAATGCAATCATAAGTTGAATATTTTGGTTTGTGTCCCTAATATATGGAACGTGATAGGTTTGTCAAAAATCAAGGCAAATGTTCCAATCTTTTATTGGGGACACAAACCGAAACAATTATTGGCGTGAAGATCCGTCGGAATTAATAATCTACCATAAACAAAAGAGCCGGCAGGGTTCTTACCCCCGTCACTAGAAACCGGTTGCACCTATCTAGATAAAAAGTATAGCAATCGAAGGCTTATTTCTTCTTTAATATTATTTCTTAAATTTACCTAGAAATATGTGTTATTTAGCATTAAAATTAAAAAAAGCCGAGGAGAATGATTGCGTGCGTGTGAATGTATGTCTCTAATTGTCTTGCTTCTGCCTAGAAGCATGCAATCATATATTGATTATTTTGGTTTGTGTCCCTAATATACGGAAAGTGGTAGGTTTATCAATAATCAAGACAAAACGATTGTCTGTGATAAAACTAGCAATTTTTATTGGGGACACAAACCAAAAAATTTTATGATATCAATTATCAGATCAGGGGAGAAAATTGCATTCTGCAGGGAAAACCGCTGATGAAATGTCTGAATAATTAAATTACCGTTGATACCAATTATGTACGTGCATTTTTTCTTTCAAACCTGTCATCTATCTCTAAGTTACAAGAAATTTACCACAAAATTGCCCTCACACAACAAATAACGGTTCTTTGACAATTGTTAAGGGCAAAACTGAACACATGGCAGCTCTTAACTATTGTCAAAGAACCGTTATTTGTCGGCTTTGTTAACAGCTTTGTCTATTGTCAAAGCTTGCTGTTGGTTTGACCAAACAAGAAGAAATTGCCATTTATTAATTATAAATTTGTGCTAAAATTAAATTTTGATTTCTTCTATAATCAATTTTTACTTTAATAAAAAACTATATAAATATTGTGAGTGAATTTTGTGGAGTTCCGTGGATATTTTGGTTATTGGACAATTTTGGTTAAGTGATTTTCCTATTTTTAATCGTTTTTCAATTTTAATCGTGAGTTGAGTTTTTATTTTAATTGTTTTATATTATAATTTTGATTTGGGTTATTTAATTTTTGCTTATTTATATAAAAATATATATATTTGAGTAAATTTTGGTGTGTTCCGCTTTTTTGCTGATTGAGAGGGTTTTGGTGAGTGAGATTTTTATTTTAATTGTGAGTGCAGTACTTATTTTATACCATAAGGGTATTAGCTTTTTTAAAATTAGATAATAATTATCCTGTTGAAATGCCGCGTCGCCAATTATTGCCAGATAGTGCACGTAGAAAAAGGCGTAGAACCTCAGTAGGCGCAAGTAGGGTTAGAAATATTGATGCAATTGATGAAAGCAATTCAGTTGAATTGCATGAATCATATAAATGTGCATTAAATATGCCTCCAGGTAATTTTAGTTCACACACTTTAGGAAATATGACCTTGCGGTGCAATTTTTGTTCTGCGAAGCATTTTAAGTTAGAAATTACAGGTCGTGAAAATAATGCTTTTGCTCTCTGTTGTCATAAGGGAAAGGTAGTTTTGCCGGTATTGACGCCCAATAGCTTTTTTGAAAATTTGTTGAAGGATGTGAATTCTACTAATATTGCGAACAAAAAACGTGCTCAGAACTATCTAGCAAATATTCGTTCTTATAACGCGTCATTTGCTATGGTTAGCTCAGAGGCACAGTTAGATGAGAATGTTTTAAACGGCGTCTATCATTTCAAAATACATAACGTATTTTATCATCGTATTGGCGCTGTGCAAAATTTGCCCAATCGTGTACCATGTTATGCGCAACTTTACTTTTATGATGTGGAGACTGCTCTTGAGTACAGAATGAGTGATAGAAGTAATGTTAGATGTGATTTAGGAATTATGCGTTCTTTAGCAGAGCAGTTACAACGGGTCAACCCTTTTATCCGCTCATTCAAAACAATGTCTGAATATTGTCAGCAACCTCAAAACAATGCTGCTGAAGTCAGTATGGTAATCAGAGTTAATCAGGATTTAGATATGCGGCGTTACAATGAAGCAATTCAAACGGATGTTGCAACCATTTTCAAAAGTGTTGACGGGGAGCCCCCCTTTGAGCGAAATATGATTACTTTTTCAAAAAATTCAAATTCCGTTCACAGTGTTTCGGTCCTAGATCCTTCATTAGATCCATTAGCTTATCCCTTATTATTTCCCAATGGTGACACTGGATGGCACGTGAATTTGAAACATTCAATAAGATCTAGTTCTGCTGCTCCTGCTCCACAAAACAAGATTACAATGCTGCAATATGCGTCATTTCGACTGGCCATTCGAGATGAATTCAGTATTCTTCATTCTTCACAGAAATTGTTTCTGCAATGGATTGTAGACATCTATGTCCGTATAGAAGGAAGCCGTTTGCACTTTATTCGACAAAATCAAGCCACTCTTCGAGCTGATGTCTATAATAATTTGACAGATTTCTTGCAACAGCACCCAAATGATTCTGTTAATTCGGTAGGTCATAGAATAGTTTTACCATCTTCTTTTATTGGTTCGCCAAGAAATATGTACCAGAACTATTTAGATGCTATGGCAATAGTTCAACATAATGGAAAGCCTTCACTTTTTATCACAATGACATGCAACCCCAAATGGCCAGAAATTATTAATAACATTTCTCCTGGTGATAGTCCGAATTTTCAACCTAACATTGTCGTCCGTGTCTTTCGTTCCAAATTGAAAAAATTAATAGAATGTCTAGAAAAATCTAAAATTTTCGGAAAAGTGAAGGCACTCATATACACGATTGAATTTCAAAAGCGTGGTTTGCCACACGCTCATATCCTACTTACCTTAGATTCTGCTGACAATATAACTGACATTGATAAATTTGTTGGTGCGGAAATTCCAGACATTTCAGTCAACCCTAAACTTCATAGTTTTGTCAAAAAACATATGATTCATGGTCCATGTGGTCTATTAAATCCTAACTCCGTCTGTATGAGAGCTGGCAAATGCAGCAAAAGTTTTCCTAAAGACTTTTGCTATTCAACTCAGTCCAATGTCAATGGCTATCCAATTTATATGCGTCGTGATAATGGCATAACAGTCGACGTTCGTGGCCATTCTGTTGATAATCGTTATGTTGTTTCTTACAATCCTTACCTCCTAGCGAAATTTGATTGCCACTTAAATGTAGAAGTTTGTAGCACAGTCAAGAGCGTAAAGTATATATACAAATATGTTTATAAGGGGTATGACTATGCTTCTTTAGAGTTTGGAAGAGTGAATGATGGAAATCATGGTGAAGTTGTGTTAAATGAAATCGATAGCTTTTTGTCCGGTCGATATGTTGGTTCTACTGAAGCTAATTGGCGCATATATGAGTATCCAATGCATTACCAGTCACATAATATAGTTCGACTTGAATGTCACTTCCCTCAACGGCAAAACGTTATCTTTAGTGAGGGAAATATTCAACAAGCTCTTGAAAACCATAGAAAAACAAAATTGACTGCATTCTTCGAAATCAATCAAATTGATTCCACCGACCTTCTTTATACAGAAATTCCGAATCATTATATTTGGGTAGATCAGGAAAAGAAATGGAAAAAACGTCAGAGAGGAGGTAGTAAAGCTATTGCCAGATTATTTTATGTTTATCCAAAAGATATTGAATTGTTTCATTTGAGACTACTTTTGCTTCATGTTCGAGGTCCCATTTGTTTTCAGGATTTGCGTACGGTTGATAATATTGTTTACCCCACATTTTCAGCTGCTGCACATGCACGAGGTATCGCATCAAACGATAGGGAGTGGCGTGAATGTTTATTAGAAGCAAAAGAGTGTAAGTCCCCTCAGCAGTTAAGGGAATTATTTGCAATCATTTGTGGTATGAACGTTCCTGCGAATGTTTTAGATTTATGGAATGAGTTCAAAACTTTTATGTGTGAACACTTTTTAGGAAATTTTTCAGAAAATTATGCATATAACCGTTGCTTATTAGTTATAGAGGAAATTTTGTTCACTCATAATTTCTCATGTGAGCAGCTAGGACTTCCAATACCTCAGTCCTTATCGGCTCTTACAACCTCTGTCAATGCAGATCCAGAAAGAGAACAAGCAATTTTTGACGAAATGTTTCAAAGTGCCAACGCCGAGCAACGTTCCGCTATCGAATTAGTTTTACAGGAAGTTTTAAATTTAAACTGGTTGCAATATTTTCTGTCTTACAGCTCATGCTGGTTGCGGTAAGACTTTTGTCCAAACCGCGATTATTCACAAATTGAATTCTTTGAACCTGCAATGTATTGCGTGCGCTTTCAGTGGTATTGCATCCACTCTTTTAATTCAAGGTCGAACTCTTCACAACGTTTTCAAATTACCTATACCTATTTTAGAGAATTCCGTATCAAGCCTCTCTGTGAACAGTGCACAAGCACAGTTCATAAAGTCTGCATCTATCATTATCATAGATGAAATTTCAATGTGCCCGATTAATGCTCTCAAATTAATTGACCGTTTCTTAAGCGATTTGTGCGGTAATTCAACTAAACTTTTCGGAGGTAAAACTATTTTACTATGTGGAGATTTTCGACAAACTTTGCCAGTTGTACCTCACGGTACATGTGTTTCACTTATTGAGAATTGCCTTACTTCATGGTCCGAATTTTCAAAATTCCACAAAATAACTTTGACCCAAAACATGAGAGCTTTGCCTCATGAAATTGAATTCGTTGAATTCCTAAAATCTCTTGGTAATGCAACCTTACCCAAATTTCCAGATTTTGGGCAAGATGTTATTGAAATTCCTTCTCATTTAGTGAGCAGCAACTCCGTGATTGCAGATATTTATGGGAATATATCTGAAACCATTCAGTCTAACGGTATTCTCAATTCGGTTATATTAGCACCCAAATATAAAGACAGCACTTTCATTAATGCAGAAATGCTTAATAGCCTGTCCGGGGAGGAACGAATATATTTGAGTTCCGATAAAATTTTGAGTAATGATTATAGAGAGCAAAATAATTTTCCGGTAGAATTTTTAAACTCAGTTGATGTAAGTGGGCTCCCCCCCCACAAATTAATTTTAAAAGTAAATTCCATACTTTTACTTATTCGTAATTTGAATACAGGACATGGCTTGGTCAATGGCACACGTTTGCGATTAGTTCAAATGCATAATAATTGCTTAGATTGTGAAATTTTAACAGGAGTTGCTCAAAACACACGTATTTTGATACCACGAATACATCTCAATTATTCAGGTACACTTCTACCTTTTTCCTTTCAAAGAACTCAGTTTCCCGTCATTTTGGCTTTTGCGATGACAATTAATAAATCCCAGGGGCAAACATTTCAAAAAGTAGGAATCTTACTCAGACAACCGGTATTTTCTCACGGACAATTATATGTTGCAGCCAGTAGAGTTAGATCATTTGGGGGATTGCGTTTCTATATTTCTGAAACACCAGAGCAAAGTCATTTAGCAGGAGATGATAGAGTTTTTACAAAAAATGTTGTGTATGAGGAAATTTTACGAACTTTTTAAATCCGTATCCGCTAGGTTTTTAGTAGTTATGGGTGGGGCCTCATTCAATAAAGGTGTACCTTGACGTGGTGAATGAGCTTAAAGGATTGCAGCTGCAGTCTGAACTAAATCACCTTTGAAATTACAACGCTACCGTATACACAGCGCCGTACGCGAGCTATTCGAGTGAGCGTAGCGAACGACGGGGGTTGGCGAGCGTAGCGAGCAGGGGGCGTCCCCCTAGTATTAAATAAATGCTCTTCTAACGAAGTGCTGAAAATAAGAATGTCGTCTAAGTACACAACACACATTTTGTTTATATATTTGCGAAGAACCGCATTCATCAGTCTTTGAAAGGTCGATGGCGCATTTTTCAGACCGAATGGCATTCTTAAATATTCATAATGTCCGAAAGGAATGGAAAATGCCGTTTTCTTTCTATCAGATTCTTTCATAAGAATTTGATGGAATCCTTTGGCCAAATCCAACGTTGTGAAATATTGCGCCGAACCGAGTTTATTCAGAATATTTTCGATGTTGGGTATAGGGAACTTGTCATCTACGGTTATTTCATTTAATTTTCTGTAATCAATAATAATTCGCCACTTTTTTTGCCCAGAATTGTCCGCTTTTTTGGGAACAATCCATAATGAACTATTATATGGAGAATTGCTTTCCTTGATTATCCCCTGCTCTTACATCTCCTGTATTTGGCGCTCTATTTCTTTCTCATGCACCTGGGGATACCTATAAATTTTCGAGAAAACAGGTCTATCGGTAGAAGTCACAATTTCATGTTTTATTTCATAAGTCGAAGTGAGTATGTCGCCTTCTTTGAAAAATAAATCTTCGTTCTGTTTTAGAATATTAGTGACACAAGATTTCTCTTCTTCATTTAGGTGTTCTAGACTTATTTTTTCAAGGAAGTTATCAGATGTCCCGTCAAGTGTTCATATTTCACTTAAAACATAAGGGTAGATGGCGTCTTCGAAAAGTATTTTACGACCATTAACTTCTATAAACAGATTCTAAATTAATTTTCGCTTTGAATGGGACAAGGAAATTTTGACCCATGATAGCGTCATATTTCTTGTCCTTTAGGTCAATAATCTTCCTTGAGACAGCGCCAAGAAATTTAAATTCGTTTGGCATGGGAGTTACAACTTTATGTGTAACTTGATTGACTTCATTAATTGTTGAAAAATAAAGTGGTTGGTGGAGTTTTTCAGGCTTAAATTCCTTAAAAATATTTGGCTTTATAATACTAGTGGCTGAACCAGTGTCGATCAGGCATTTGACTACCTGACTACCAATGGTAATAATTATAATTGGGAGTCTTGGATCCGAGGCTCTTCGTGAAAATTTACGTCCTGATTGGAAGTTAGATTACCGATTTCCATTGGCTCCGGTATGGGATTAGTATCTCTACTTTGTTCTGAATAATCCCTATGAGAAGGCCAATTTTGGTTTCGGTTGCGGAACTAACCTGAACCGTCATTATAATTATTTTTGCGGTTGTTGTTCTGAAAATTATTATTTTGGTGGTTATTTCTTGCATTATTATTGTTACCGTTTGTTCGATTATTACCGTTACGGAAATTAGAATTATTTTTATTATCACTGTAATTCGAGGGATTATTTTTATTTTGTCTATTGAAGCTTACATTATCTTGACAAAATTTGTTGTTTTTAGATAAATTCGATTTGTTTTTCGTGCTGTGAAAGTTGACAGCATCTTCATTATCTAATAATTTTAAATTTTCGAATTTATTGAACAATTTTATTATTGTAGCATCCTCAGGTATATTACCCCTTAAAAAATCATGAATTTTGCTTCTTATTATGTCAACCAGGTACTTATCATTATTGCTAGGGTGGTATGTAATAGGTTTAGCCTCATCGAACTCATATAGTTCGTTCAACTTATAATTTATTTGCCTAACGTTATTAAAAAGTTCTCTTAACGTACTTACTCTTAGTGATCTGCATCTGTTGAGCAACTCGGCGTAGTCTTCTCTGGGTCTAAAATGTAGCTTCAGTTCCTGTTTTACTGCATCCCAACTGCTGTCGCTTCCTAGTCGCTGAATACATCTTTTGGCTTCTCCTTGAATTTTATTGTTGATGATGACACCCAATGCATATTCTGCTAGGCCTGGAGTATTGTTGCAAAGCTGGAACGTCTGGTCGACTGAGCGTATAAATTCTTGTACTGTAAAATCGTCCTTTCCGTTGAATATCCTCAACTTCTGAATATAGTTAAGAAATTGATCTGTGGACAACACGAACTGTTGCTGTTCCGGCTGGACTATCTGTTGTGCTTGTTGTGCTGCTGCCATTTCTTGGATTCTGGCTTGCAATGCAGCCATCTTTGCTTCTTGTTGTTCAACAACGTTTCTTAGTTGTGCCTCCATGGGATATTCAAAATTTCTATTATTATCGTGTAAAATGTCTCGTCTATTTACCATTAAAAAATTACGCACAATTTCACAAAAAAATTATCTCTGGCATATATTTCAACTTATACTTTCACTTGGAAATTTGTACTATTTTTCTAAAGTTTTCTATAGTTTTCCTTTTTTCTGCACTTTATTCACTGTCCTTTTCTAGAGTTTGTCTTTTTCTTCTATTTTTCCTTAGATTTTATTTCCACTTACTGTGGCATCTATTTCACTTTATACTTTCACTAGGAAAAATGTTTTTCTATTCTTCTGAAGTTTTCTATGTTTTTTTTCACTTCATTCTTCAAGTGAAACTTTCTTTAATTTGTTTATTATTTTATTTTATTTTTATTTTTATTTTTTTTATGTATAATTTCATTTATTGAGAACAACCCAATGCCAGCCTCAGCATCAGAAAAAGGGATAAAGGCTTGTCCCGTTGTTCCAAATGAAATTGCGAAGAGTAGGTTTAAATCACTATCCGAAGATAAGAATCCTACCGACTGCGCCACTTATAGATTTTATTATCTTTAGATAATAAAAAATTAAATAAATAAAACACTTTAAACTTTTATATTTTAATATTTTATTTATTTTATTCAACCTTTAGGTTCAATTCCTAAACTTCAACTGCGAAATGCGAATCACTTCTCAATTAATTACAATTCGGTTTTTTGAAATCGAGGTGATTTTGCATTTTAATGATTTTATTGAACTCATTATTCATGAGAACGGAAACGTCATAAACAAATTTGTGCAGCAGGTTTCCGTTCTCATGCCGAGTTGACACTTTCTTCGATGAGAAAATAAGTAGTGTCGATTTATTCCGATTGATTGTATTTATCGATAATACTACTTATTCTCTCATCTGTGTTGGTTACATTGTATGTAACTCGCGGGAATGTTTGAAATTCTTATTAACCAACTCAAGCATTTCTTCACGAATAGAATCCGCTGCCATTGGTCTATTATAATTATGTCTTTTGTCATATGTTCTCATTCTGCCGCGGCGTACGATCTTCTTTGTAAATTTATGCATCTTCTTCCATAAAGACATCTTCAAAGCATTTCGACATCATTCAATATTAGCCCCAATTTCAAAAATGAGCACAATGATGAAAGGTATTTAGAGCATGCCATCAAGTCACATACTAATGTAGAAAAAGTTGTTGTATTACTAATTGATGAAATATTTGTGGAGCCTAGTATACAGTTCAAAGCCAATAATATGACCGGGTTTGCTGAGAACAATAGTACACAATTGGCAAAAACCGTTGAGTCATTTATGAGTAAAAATTATGAGTAAAGAAATAGTGCGTTTAATACAGGCCCTCAATCCCACTGGTAAGAATGTGCACGAGCTTACTTTTGAAGTTATTAAATTTGTGCAGAAAATAGGGTTTCAAGTTCTGGTCTCATCACTGATAATAGCAGAACAAATCAACACATGATCAACGTATTCAGATCAAAATCTGAAAACTTTTCTGAAAATCCAAATTTCCCAAATAAAAAACTCTTTTTCCAGTTTGATACTGTACACCTTTTCAAAAACTTCCGGAACAATTGAATCAATTTAAATCCTTAACAATTCCTCTATACTGACTTTGAGACCAAAGAAATAAAAAGAGCTTCATTTAAGGATATTCTTAATCTCTTCAATCGCGAGAAACATCTCAATATTTGAAAGACCTTTAAACTCAATTTGAAATCACCCGGCACAGATAATCTGGATAGACAAAAAGTGTCTTATGTGGATAATAATTTCTAATATAATAGTCTCTTTTCATGACTCCACAATTATTCGCACGTGGTGGAATGTTGTCAGTGTGAAACAATTGGATAAAGGTATGCGTGAAAGAAATATCGACTGTGACCTTATTTTCAATGCAACTGGCGTCCAGGTTGATTTTTTCTCACCAAGTTTATGTCTTGGCTCGACACTTGGAATTGGGCACATTTTCGCCACATTTTCTTCCGATGCTTTTCAAGCTGCCATTCTTACGACACGTTTCCTATTAGATATTATTGAATGTACTCTGAACGAGCTAAAATTAACTAATGTTCTGTGAAAATTTTAAACCGACGACCTGGAAGGTAGATCTCGTCTATATCGCTCCATGGCTGGTTGTCGGCATAATGTCTTCTATGTATACTGAGCTAATAGAATCGGAGAAAAAAATTCGCACTCATAATATGTTTCTCCACAAACGGAAAAATTTTCAAGAGCTCAAAGCGGACTATGGAGAAAATAGCATACATGAACATGTTGACACCACAAATTTCCAATCAATTTTTGGTTCGTCGTACCTAGCAACTGCTCAAATCTACCTTTCTGCCCATGTTTATGCTTGTGGATATGCGGCCAATGCAATCGAGCGAAATATCAATTGCGCCAGGTGTACTCTCGAAATCGTCGAAAAGAAAGGTGTTCCAATGGACGAATAATATTTTGATCCTATGCAACGCGGAGGTTTACGTGCTCCTTCAATGAATACAAAAATTCTGTTTACCCAATGTGTGCTATTTTCCAATATATTATTTCGAATAAGGATTATTCAAAAACTTTTTTGGGGACTAGGATTCAGAAAGGACTCCTTAAGGCCTTAGCATTCGAATCCTTCCTTTCTGATAATTTCTACATAGATTTGGATCATAAATGTGACTGCGGTAAGTCAAATTTCGAACTCTTTTTAAAGGCATGCTCACTGGCGAGCAAAATCTTATTAAATAATTTGGTTGAATTCACAAATGACAGCTACAAAGCGAACAACACCCGCAGATTCAAAAACTTTAATTAGGATTAGGAAGCAAAATTAACCCAATTTAATCATAATCACTCCAACTCCAACAAAAATATACTGAGATGTTTTTTTATATGTATATATGTTATAATGCTTTTTTATTATTTTTTGTTCGTTGTTTTAATTTTACATTTTTATATTGTAGTCTATACTCTAGGCTTCGGCCAGTACTACTACGTGTTTAGGTACTGCATAGCCTAGTATTAAGTCACCCAACTGTACTGCGGCCCTCTGCCGTATTTAGTTGTAAGCTTTAGGTTAGTATTAGTATGTAAGATCTTCTGGTACTTGTGTAAGTAGCGTCGGTCATTAGCAGATCGGCGGACTGATAAGGAACTGCATCTGTTCTTTGTTCTCAGTCTGCAGCCTGCGCGTGCCTTCAGTCAGTCGGCAATCACTTAGAGTGGCCGTTAGAGTGAAGAAGTTTGTATCACGTTTAGCATAGACAGGGAATAAACTTAAGGAAGTGTATTATAATTCTCATGTAATAAAGATTTGAGTATACGAAACTTAGTATTTTGTTTAATAGTGTGGCTTATGATATATTCTCTGTTATGTATTTTTTGTTCATTTATTATTTTCATAATTTAATTATGTTACATATATAAATTTTATTAAAATTAAATTGTGCCTATAAATTGAACTGCTTCTTTATTTATATATATTCTCTGTTATGCATTTTTTGTTAATTAAATATTTTTCATACTTTAATTATTGTATTTAATCTTAATAAAAACTTTATTGTTCTTATAAAATTGAATTGTTCCTTTAAAATTCAACTTTGTTATTGAATTTTAAGAAATATGTGTAAATTTTATTTGCCGATATAAACGTATTAGTTTTTCTCAAATAAAAACATTCATAAAATTAATAAAAAAAATGATTTATATTAAAATGTTATGTATTTTTGCCTCTTTTGGGAAGTCGTGGGGAACCAAGGGGAGGAAACTCATAAGACTCTCTCTATATTTACTTCAATACATTTATTTAACTCTTAACTTCTATACATCATTTACTTTTTTTGTTGCTGGCCTGTCGATCGCTTCCGCATCGCTTTCTGCTGCCGGTAGATCTTTCTTTCTTTCTTCAGCCGGTCTATCCTAATGCTGGCTGCGACTCGCGATTCCTTGTCCTGTGATAAGACCCAAACTCGGATGGCCTCCCTTATGTCGCTTCGAAACCGAGCTTCTACCCCAGTCTTCTCTTTCTTCACGGCTAACTGAAGGCTCCTGTCGGGTTGTTGTGACGTCGAGTTCCTCTGCCGGTATTCTTCTATGGAAATGGGGCGAGGACCAGCTCGGGGGTCCTCTAACGCCTCTTTCAGTCCAACTTTACTCATTAAACTCTAATTATTTATTAGTTTATTAATTATTTCTATTAAGCTTGTTACTGTTTTATTATTTTTTTATTTTTTTATTTTTATATATATTATTCTTATTAATCAATTATTTATCTTCGAACTGGTATTAGGAGTTTGTATCTTTTACTTTCTATTATTTATGTACTTATTAGGTTTATCATTCTTTATTAATTATTTCCCGGGTTGTAATGGTTTGAATAGTTGCTCTGCTACTGTAGTTTTGCGACGTAATTTGTATAAAGTCCCCCAGCCAAAGAGCCAGTTTGGACTTCGGGTGCTAACCCCTGTCGATGTCTTTGTCCCCCAGCCAAAAAAGCCGGTTTGGACTGGCAAACCACAGTCAGATACAGGTGGCCTCTGCCTGTCTTCGTTCACGTTGTCTTCTGGTGGTAGCTTCTCAGTCTCGTGGGCAGCTGAAGGTAGCTTCTGGCTTGGTCGTCTTCTAGTTCTGGTAAGTTTCTCGACTTTGAAGATTTTTCGGGCAGCGTCTTCCTACGCGGTTTTGCCTTGGTTGTAGCGGCTTCTGGGTTTGGGGTCGTCAAGCAGCGTCTTCCTTCTTCGGAGGTTCGTCTTAGTCAGACCGGGATCATCAACTGACTTCGGTCCTATGTTGGGTCGGTTTTTATGTAAGTTTTTTGCTGAATGAGCAGCCGATAACCCACCAATATTGCTTAGATCAACGTCTGGTTGACCATCCACCTATTGTCAGGCCACATTCCTTTGTTTCATTCGTTGTCATTCACCTGTAAATTGATCTAAACCTTGCATAGTTCAACGTCTGGTTATTGTCAGGTCACATTCTGGAGTTCATTGATTTGTCATTCACCTGAAAACTCACGTTCTTGATTTCATTAATATGTGATTCACCTGTAATTGCGATTCCATTGCATTTTCCGTGCACCATACATTCCATACATGTACCGTACCTTCCTAGGCACGTGTCTTTGATTCACCGGTTCGTTTGTTCCCGGGTCCGATTGCATTTGTTACCCGACCGTTGAAACTGCGGAGTCAGCAATTTATGCTGACTGGGCACAAGTGTTGGTGTGCTTTTCATTCTGTGGTCATTTTGCCGAGTCAGCATAATTTGCTGACTTGGTGCGAGTTCTGGTGCATTTGTTGATCACGATCGGATCGGGTCGGGTTTCATGTTGAGGTAGGTCAGTTTTATTTATTGTTTTCGAAGTTTGTTTACGTCGACTTGGATGAATTTGATTGTTGGGGATGGTCAAGGTCATTCACAATAGATTTGAGGTATTTTGGGCTATACTAGGCGTATTTTCGGGGTGAATTGGGTGTTTTGGGAATATTTGGGACTATTGGGGTGTATCTAGACCCATTCAGGAATGGTCAGAGACATTTAGGAACACTCAGTGTGTTGGAGTTGTTTGGAGATATTTGCGAGTGTTCGGGGACAGGGGGGGATTTCTTGTATCACAACACTCCTCCCTCCTTTAGAATAGTTCCCCCACCATTTTTTTTTTTTTTTTTTTTGAAATGAGAGCTTGAAGTTTTTTTTTTTTTTCTTTTTTCTTTTCTAATTTCTTTATTGGAGATCACCATAATTTATTTTTTATTTTGTTTCTTGGTGTTCAAGATTCTGTTGTTTTTAGGTCGCCTTGTCTCGTCCTTCGGGCGTCTACTCTGCACCGGTTCCTGTGGTTGAGGAGCAGACTGAAATTTGAAAGTGCCGGGTGTAGGAGAATTGGGGGTCCTTCCTTCTGCATTATGTAGGGTGGCTCTGGTTCCCAAGGTGCTTCTACTTCTTCATTTCTCTTCTGTTTTCTGGCTTCGCTCACCTGGAGAGCTTGGAAGTCCCTGGCTAGCTGTTCAAGGATTTCGTCGGACTTGTCCTCTTCGATTGATCAATGCCTAGTTCTTCTATCCACTGTGCTGTTTCTTCCAAGATGTCGTCTAGGTTGGCCTGGGTTAAATTGTCTCCCTTTGAATCCATTTTCGCGGGTATACTGTTGATGGGAGGAAGGTTGTTGATTTTGTTGGTGGGTACTTATTACATACATATTTGGTTATGTTATATGGTTTTTTTTTTTTTTTTTTTTTTTGTATTATTAGTTTTATTTTACTTTTGTTTATTTATTTATTTATTTATTATTATTGTTATTATTGTTATTATTATAATTATTATTATTTATTTTTTTTTTTTTTTTTATTATTATTTTTATAGAGTGTGCTGGTCGGTCGTAGAGGCTCGTTCGGTTCCCAATAATTGTTGTCTTCGTGGTATGCTTATTGGGACTGGAATGATATTTATGTCGGGCGCGGCTCTAGTTCCGACATTCTCCACATTTTGTTTTCGGCGTTTGCAGACTCTAAGTATCTTGATAGCAGTTATTGTTATCATTATGGTTAGGATGCAACCTGATATAGTGGTAGTGATGTGCATCTGTATTCGGGCATGCCTTGCTTCCTCTTCTTTTACGATTTCGGCTTCCAAGTCTTTTACAGCGTCACTTTGTTCCCTGAAGCGGTCGTTGAATACCATTGGTTGGATTATTTCGATTTCCTTCTTGGTGTTATTCTTTAATTGAGTAGTTTGATAACGAGAGAAATTTATGTGGGGCATAGTATTGATTGATGAGGTTGGTTGAACATGCATGTTATACCGTTCTCCAATTTTGTACGGAAGTATATACCCTGCCAGGTGGTAGGTGCATTTCGCCCTTAGTACTGCTATGCCGAGTCCGGATATTTCTCTTGTGTGTTCCGTATTTTCGCATTGTGCTATGAGTGGTGTGGCTTGGTGAAGCCAAAATAGCCAAGCGTTGTCCCTATGCATAGGCACGATAACGTTCTGGACTTGTTTTAACACTCGAAACGAGCAGCTCCCAATTTTGCCATTGATACCCTTAAACAATTCTTTTAGGCATTCTGTTCTTGTGGGTGTTACTGAGATGGGGTGGTTTCTGTGGCATAGTGTGTGTGTATCATTCAGGTTTGTACATTGGAATCGATAGTCCAATTCACTCATACCAAAATTCAACTGTGATCGACTTGTATTTAAAAAGTATGCTGCTTGCAGTTCGTATATAAAATAGGTGTTGTTATTTGCTGCGATTGGTGTGGTGTACACTCGATTTATGGTGTACTGTTGGGTGTCAGCTAAAGGAATTCGTATTCTTACCAGGAGGCTGTTTTTGTAGGATTCGCAGTCTACCTTAGCTATCTTCTGTAGTGTCGGAAAGTCCATGATAGTCTCCTTCCCGTAATGCGATTTTGTTACGTTAGCGTATAGTTGCTGGAATTGATGTGAGGGAAGCAGTAGTGGACTCAACTCTCGCCTATTCGTTGCCTCCATCATTATGAACATGTCGGTGGTGTCCAGATAAATTTGTAATAGTTCCTCTACTATTACGGGCATAATTTCACTTATAGCTTCCCGTAGTTGCATTTGGTGTAGACTTGTTGTATATCTGTGGAGTTCGTCCTGTCTTCCTTCATTAATTTGGTTTAGCTTCTGGACCAATTGATTGTACCGTTCGACCATTGCTCTATTTGTCTCATTAGCCGTTTTAAGTGTGGTGTGCATAATGGTAATTTGCTGTTTGGCCAATTGGAAGGTTCGTGTGTTGGTGTTTTCTAGCTCATCGAGTTTTTCGTGGATTTGTGTGGAGTCCTCGTCATCCATTGTTCCAAACAGCTTATTCAGTATTCGGCCTCCCAGGTTTATCAAGCCTCTCTTTATTCTATTGTGGTTTTTTGTGGTCAACTCCACCTTCTCGATGAGTTCCTCTACCTGTTCCGTCCTCTTTTGTAGTGTAATGTTCCAGTTGTCGCATAATTCTTCCTCCATACCCTTACATAGTTGTTCAAGGGCTTGTCTGCTTTTCTCGATGTATCGTAACTGTAATTCCCATTGTGGCGTGTTAATCCGTGTTACGATCGTCCAGTAATCGTGGTAGGTTTTTGCTACTCCTATTGGTTCGAATACCACACCTTGTCCTGCCAGCGTGTGTATCTCCATTGGTTGCGGCATAGTGTCGACCGTGTTTCCTAACGCAATGTTGGGCATTACGTTGATGATGTGTAGGACTTCCATTATTAATATGAGTCGGCGATAGAGGGATGCCCTAAATAAAGAAGTTATTAGTAGAAGAGTTTAAGGCGGTTGTTATGGAATCTTCTTTTCTTATTTCCTATTTGGATCGTAGTGTTCACTGGGCTATTCAGTGATACTACTTTAAAAGGACCTAACCAATATTGAGCTAGTTTATTCTTTCTAGCCCCATTTCGTAGAAGTACTTAGTCCCCCACATGTAATTTTATCGCGCACGTTTTTTGGTCGTAGTATTCCTTGGCATGTATTTTACTCTCCTGTATATTGCGCCTCGCGATCTGGTAAGCTTTCTGGAGTTTATTCCGGAGGTTGAGATAATAATTTTCATGGTCGTATACAGGTTGTGGTTCTTTTCGTAAATTGTTTGGGAGAGGTGCCGAGAACCCGTATAAGCAGTCCACGGGTGTTAGCTTTGTTGTTGTATGAATACTATTGTTCCGTACGAACATTGCTGCCCGAAGGTGATCGTCCCAATTGGTTTGGTTTTCATCCACGAAACTTCGTAGGTAGTCCGCTAGGGGTCTGTGGGATCTTTCCCGGGTTCCATTCGTTTGTGGATGGTACGGTGTCGTCTCTATTTTTTGAATTTTTAATAACTTACATACTTGTCGGAACACCTCTGAAGTAAAATTGCAAACCAATATGTACTTATTAGGTTTATCATTCTTTATTAATAATTTCCCGGGTTGTAATGGTTTGAATAGTTGCTCTGCTACTGTAGTTTTGCGACGTAGTTTGTATAAAGTTCCACAGCCAAAGAGCCATATCATAACAATAAAATATTTGAGTTTTTCGGTTTCCCACGACGCGTCACGATAGACGTCAGACTTTGAATGTCAATTGAGGAGTAATCGCTCGTATTGAACAATTTTATTTGCTAGAAAGTGTCAACTTGATTCACACGGTTCGTTCTTAAAGTGTACCTGTTATCTATACCCTACTAGTATTCCTAAATGTGTTTCTAGTACTATACTTATATATCTTTTACAAATCTATTAACTTATCATTCCTCCATTCCTGCTTCTAGTCTCCTCCCCGCATCTTTTCAACCGGTCGCCACTGTCTTCGCTGTGTCGGCTCGCTTCGCTATTAAGCTTCTGGTTCACTACCGCTATCACTCACGAAAATGCTTCGCATTCTAATTTTCGTTTTTCCAACTCATTGGTGCGCACTATTAGTTCACCATATTTCCTTCTCTTGGTTCTTTATTCTCATTTACCTTAGTGCATAACTCTTCACAAACACTTCTTCCAACACCTCTTTAACTGCCATTTTGTTCTATTTCGTTAATTCGCTTTACTGCAAATGTTTTACTGGACCATTCATTACTATCAGCTCTATTATAGCTCACTCTAGTTCTAATACGTGGCCAGTCCTTTAATTCTTTAATTTAATTTTCTTTCACCTTTTTTTTTTTGATTTATTTGTTCGCACTATTAGTTCACAATATTTTCTTCTTTTGATTCTTTGTACTTCTTATAAGAACACGCACTATTAGTTCACAACTTCTTCTTTGTCCTGGTTCTTTATTCTTCCCCTGTCATGATCTGAAAAAACTAATAATCAAACAAAACCAAAAATGTTTCACAAATCGATAACTGATCGATCAAACGTGCAGAAACTCAAAACAATCCCTGAAAAATTTAACAATCAAACAACAAACCGATAATCGATAGATCACATTGTCAAAACCTGAAAAATAAAAACCACGATCCCGAAGAAATAATCAATCGAAGAGTAAATCGATAATCAATTGAACGCATTGAACCCAAAAAACAAACACTGTCAACAACTGAAAAACCAAAAACTATGATCCGGAAGAAATAATCAATCGAAGAGTAAATCGACAATCAATTGATCACATTGAACCAAAAACAAACACTGTCAACACCTGAAAAACCAAAAACTATGATCCGGAAGAAATAATCAATCGAAGAGTAAATCGACAATCGATTGATCACATTGAACCAAAAACAAACACTGTCAACACCTGAAAAACCAAAAACTATGATCCGGAAGAAATAATCAATCGAAGAGTAAATTGACAATTAATTGATCACATTGAACCAACACCAAACACTGTCAAAACCTAAACAATAAAAAACCACGGTCCCGAAAGAATAATCAATCAAACAACAAACCGATAATTGATTGATTACACTTGCAGAAATAAAAAGGGAAAGAAGCGTCGACGTAATTCACATCAAAAAATCCAGGGGACGAGAACCAGTCGAAGTCATCAATAATTATCCACAACGGTAATAGAATTCATCAATTGGGCACATAAAGAACCAATTCACTTTGAGAACAAGAAAACCCAAATTCATCGTGGCAGAAATTTATTGAAATCTATCATTAATTAAGACAATGACAAGAAACAAACTTCAGAAATACACTCACAACACAAAATCAATAAACCCGAAAGAACGATCGATACTCGGAATGAATACACCGGTTTGCACCATGGTAGTGCACTACGCGCCGACAGAGGACGAACTGGCGTGGTGATAGCACGCGAGAACCGTTTCCCACGCCAGAGACGACAAAAGATGACACCACGAATTCCGTTGAGTAAAGACGCCGTTCCCATCAAAAAATGCCCCTGTCTGCAAAAAATAATTCTTATCATGCTGTTGATAAACTCTCGGGGAAATAATTCCAACCTTCTGTGGGATGATCCAATTTCGTTAGAGAATGACAAAAATGCATGGGAAATGACAAAAATGCATGGGAAATGACAAAAATGCATGGGAACGTGCGAAATTCAAATTCCGTTCCCATACGTTTAAGAAACGGTTACACGCGCAATGAAAATTGACTACGCGCGTGTAGCCTTGGACATGACGCATTCAGGAACATTCTCACGGTGGAAAATGCTGTGCAAAGCAAGAAAAACAGTATAAAACAGGGAAACGGAAAACATTTAGGCAGTTATTGATCAGTCACCGGGAATACGACGACTCTTCGCGTGCCAGAAGGGTCTTGAAGGAAGACGTCGCCTCTACAGCCAGTTTGAAGGAAGACCTCGCCTCTACAGCCAGTTTGAAGGAAGACCTCGCCTCTACCGACATTTTCCGAGAGAAGACATCGCCTCTACAGCCAGATTTGAAGGAAGACATCGCCTCTACAGCCAGATTCCGAGAGAAGATATCGCCTCTACAGCCAGATTTGAAGGAAGACCTCGCTTCTACAGCCAGTTTGAAGGAAGACCTCGCCTCTACCGACATTTTCCGAGAGAAGACATCGCTTCTACAGAGCTTTAGAAGGAAGACATCGTCTCCCTGCAGAATTCAACAGAAGAATTCCGTTCTTTTTGGATGAATTGACCTAGTAGTCAACACCAAAACACTGAAAGGTCCTAGTAGACCTCAGTTCTCTCCGAGTAGGGGAGTTGGTAATGTCAAGCGGAGACAATTCCAGTCTCAAGGAGGCGTTGAGGAATCCGACAGCTGGCCCCAGACCGATTACCATCGAGGAGTATCGTCAGCGTCAACTTGAACGACGTCCTAAGGAAGTTAATCCACCCCCAGTAAAGAAACAGAAGTCCGGTTCGGAGGCTTACTTCAAGCGGAAGCTCCAGGAAGCACAAAAGGAACTCATCATAGCGAGTACGAAGGAAGCCAAAAGAATAGCCAGTCAAAGGATCAACGAGCTGAAAATGGAGCGAAGGAACTACCGACAGCTGAAGAAGTCCCTCAAGCGGGAAATGATGTAAGATAGAGCTAGGCAGCATACTCACTCTCCGGGAGTAACCCCGCCATTGTAAAGATTAGAAGAAAGACAATAAACGTTATGTACCATTATTTCCGAGTATCACTTTGAAACGTCCCAACCAAATCTCGATTTTCGTGAATGATTTTATGACCATTGATCAAAACCCCAGAAACACCCAACATAATTTGGCGCAGCCGCAATTCGAACCTACCTTTCAAACAAAGAAGTAGGAAGACAAACATAGCTAGAGAAACAGATATATGGCCCACTCAACCCCAAAAATCCCACTACAAAAGAATTTAGAGGATTTTTTGGTACGAATTAACTCATTTACGCTGGACAATCCAGACCCAATTTTTGAAGCAGATAAAGAAGAAGTTGTCACTGATCCAGTAAACAACCAAGAACAAGATTTAGACAACGAAGTTTACGAAGGATCAAGCAGCAAACAAGTGTCTATGCAAAAAGAAGACAACACAAATTCGTCCGAAGAACCAGGGCAAGATATAGTAGAGCTTAGGAGCGGGAAACAATATATAAGAACATACTCTGATTCGGGTATATTAATCAATAAAGGTGACAAAAACGGACCAAAGCCAATACCAAGAGTCCTAAGAAACACTTTAACAAACGGGAATACCTCAAATTACCAAGACACATACGAGATTAAAACCACAAAAATGGCAAATATAGCATTAGTAAATAACGTTCTGTATAATAATGTCCCTATTCTAACTGGGGAAGAAAACCCTCGAAAACAGAGCGAGATCAACGAGTTTATAAATTGTGCGCGTCTGGGTTACGAAACACTCGCAGAAGCACAAGACAAGGCCACTTTTGTAAGGCTTTTGCCAACAAGATTAAGAGGTCGAGCCCTAGAAATCGTACAAGCAGGACAAAACGACACTTTGGAAGATATATTTACCACCCTTAGATCGAATTTAACACAAAACAGTTCTTACTTAACATTAAACACCCAATTAAGAAATGTACAACAACTACCTACAGAAACGTTATTGGGATACTTCAATAGGGTGAGCGAGCTGATTAACAGCTGCAAGAATGCAGCAGATGTACAATATGCAAACGGTGGAGATGGATTAAAGACTGAAATAGAGGAAGTTGGACTTCACTGTTTCAAAATGGGCATCATTAACTCAAATTATAAGTTTTACCTACTTCAAGACGCTGATAACACGTTGGAAGGAATCAAGAATAAAATATTGAGACTAGAACAAACAGAGCAATGTATGCAGCAAAGTGGAATCGTACCTAACACCTCAAATAATCAGACTCCGTTCACGAACCCAGCACCAAACGCATATCAGAATAACTATCAACAAGCTAACCAATATAACAACCCAAGAAATAGATGGCAAACAAACCAAAGGAACAACCAAAATCAATACCAACAACAGTGCCCATATAACAATAATAGCTACCAACAACGCAGAAATCAGCCTAATTATAATACAGGACGCGACAAAAGTCAAATAAGATGCAATTTCTGCAGCAAAATGGGTCACATAATGGCGGAATGTAGAACAAGACAAATGACCCCCTTTTGCTCCTCATGCAGATCCTATGGTCACACAACACAGAACTGTAACACACAAAGACCTAGGAATCAACAAAACTTCGGAAACAACCAAGGAAACAGCAACGAACCACAAAGTCGCCAAGTAAATCAAACAACCAGAAGCAGAGAAACCAGTAAGTGCAACTTCTGCCTGGACGATACTCACATGGAAGACAGATGTTTCCTACGAGAGCGATAGTACAGACTACAGGATGAAGAAAGGACGAGAAATGCGGAAAACTCCACAGAGACGACCGATCGCACCGCGAGTCGTCAGTAAATAACAATATGGATAGGTGCGACAAAATGCCAGCTATTCCAATAGTAACACTCCCGCTTAATATAGTTGAGACCCAAAAACCCAAATTCATAATAGATACAGGATCAGAAATAAGTTTAATAAAAGAAAGCGAGATCAAAACTAAGAGTATGAAAGAAATAAACAGAGACGAGAAAATAACGCTCAATACAATTTCGGGAGAAGTCATATCCAAAGGGGCGATAGCAGGAGAACTACAAACACCACGCATTTATCCCTGCAAATTCCACATAGTAGAAACAATAAATACCACAAATGTAACTGGCATAATTGGTAATGATTTTGTAACTAAATATTGCAATGTGGAAGGACCAACGAGGAAACTGGTATTTCCTGACATTAATGAAAAGGAAATAATCACAATCCCGTTTGAGAAGGATCCATCACTTGAAAATATTGTCGAAACGGACGCAAGAGACAAGAGGGAAGGCCAAAGCGATATCCGCGAAGGACACGTAAATCGAAGCTCGCATGCTCCGGAGTGTAAAATACCTTCGAAATTGGAATGTCACACAGGACACAAAGTAGTCTCGCTAACGTCAACAGACAATGAAGAAATAGTGCAGGATCTGACGCTCCTCTTTAATCCTGGACAACAAGAGGAAGAAGAAATTCTTACTATCCATTCCGACGAAAATGGACCAACTTGCAAACACCATACTCGCAAATATGGTGATCAATTTGGAACCACTGACTCGCAAGTCAAACAGGATGGAATTACCTCAGAAATAGAGATGTCCACTTGTGAAAAAGAAGACGAATTCCAAAACCATAACGAGCAATATGTCACAATATCAGAAAGAAAAACAATCCTGATACCACCAAGAACAGTGAAATTTGTGGAAATGTCGTCCCATGTCCAAGGGGAACAAATAATTAAGGGAGAAGAAATAAATTCGGGAACATACATCAGCAACGCGTTAGTGGTACCAATGAATGGGAGAATAAAATTTAGTATATTAAACGTAAATAACCATGAAATAATAATAGATGACTTAAGAATAAAAATTGAAAGGAATCATGAAACAGATCCAGAGATTGACAAGAACATTGAGCAAACCCAAATGAATTATGGGATAGTAAAAAAGGATATAGAAGTTCACACAGTAAATAAGGGAAATTGACTAGAAGAAATCATGAAGATAATAAACATAGATTCAAATTTGAATTCGGAGGAACAAAAATCAATAGATGAGGTTGTAAATGAATTTCAAGATATCTTTCACTTACCAGGAGAAAAATTGGGACACACAACGAGCGTTCAGCACGAGATAAGAACAAAAGAGGACCAGGTACCCATAAAATGCAAAATGTATAGACTCCCTGAAACCCAAAAGCAAATAGTTACTGAAGAAATAGACAGACTCTTGAGTGAAGACATAGTAGAGCCCAGTTGGAGCCAATGGAATGCACCATTGATAGTAGCCCAAAGAAACCGGGACCTGATGGCCAGAAGCGATGGCGAATAGTAGTCGACTACAGAAAACTCAATGAAGTAACCGAGGGAGATGCATACCCACTGCCAAGGATAGAAGATATCCTAGACCAGTTGGGAAATTCACGTTACTTCTCTGTACTAGACCTCGCCAGCGGCTACCACCAGATAGCGATGAAAGCAGAAGATCGAGACAAAACCGCATTCAGTACGCCATATGGGCACTATGCCTTCAAGAGAATGCCTTTTGGACTAAAAGGCGCACCTGCGACATTCCAACGACTTATGAACCATGTATTAACGGGGCTCCAAGGACTACATTGCTTTGTATACCTCGACGATATAGTCACTTACGGGAAAAACCTAAGTGACCATCAAGGCAAACTAAAGGATATACTACAGAGACTGAGAAAGCACAGACTAAAACTAAATCCTGAAAAATGCAATTTTCTAATGAAAGAAATAGTCTACCTTGGTCATAAATGTAGTACGGATGGCGTAGCTCCAGATCCCGCCTTATTAGAATCCGTAAAAAACTTCCCAGCCCACAAAACTGTAAGACAAGTGCAATCATTCCTGGGTTTAGCCAATTACTACCGGAAATTCATAGAAGGATTTTCCAAAATAGCGGCACCAATCAATAACTTGTTGAAAAAGGACGTAAAATTTAAATGGGATGAAAGATGTATAGAAGCTTTTAACACACTAAAGGAGAAACTAACAACACCCCCGGTACTAAGATATCCCAACTTCGATGAACCCTTTAAATTATACACAGACGCTAGTGGAGAAGCGTTAGGAGCGGTACTTGCACAAGGGCTAGAAAAGGAGGAAAAACCAATAGCATACGCCAGTCGCACCCTAAATCCGGCTGAAAGAGACTACTCCACTATTGAGAGAGAATTATTAGCCATAGAATGGGCAGTAAAAAATTTTAGAAGTTATTTATATGGAAGACAATTTACAGTATATACTGACCATAAACAGTTAAAAGGCGCAATAAGGATTAAGGATCCTACTAGTCGAATATTAAGACTATGGCATAAATTGTCAGATTATACTTTCGACATCGAATACAAAGAAGGTAGAAGAAATAATAACGCAGATGCCCTAAGCAGAATCCCATACGAAGTATTGGCCATAACACGCAGGCAAGCAAAAGAACTAGAGGCAAATGAAGCCACGACAGATCAAAACAAACCCAATGCACCAGAGGAAAATACCAACGACCCAAGGGAAGAAACGGAACAAAATGATGATACGGAAAGAATAATAAATGACAACATAAGAGTATTAACAAACCCTCAGGACATCAAAACAATTTTGGCAGACTGTCACGATGCACCATTAGGAGGACACCAAGGAGTATTTAAAACATACCGACGGTTAAGACGGGAATTTTACTGGAAAGGTATGAAAAAAGATATAGCGAAATACATAAAACAATGCAAAAAATGCCAAATGAACAAAGGATCCAGAGAGCACAAGGAGCCAATGATAATAACAGACACAGCCAGTCTACCGTTTGACAAGGTATACATGGACATTGTTGGGCCGCTGCCAGAAACGGAAAAGGGTAATAAATATATCCTTAGTTTCGAGGACGATTTAACCAGGTTCATGGATGTAGTCCCCCTAACAAATATCGAAGCAACAACGGTAGCTCGAGCCTTTGTGGACGAAATCTTAAGTAGATATCGAATCCCTAAAAACCTAATAACAGATCAGGGAACAAACTTCACGTCCGACATGTTCAAACAAGTGTTCAAACTATTTAAAATACGAAAACTAGAAACCACTGCGTACCACCCACAATCCAATGGAGCTTTAGAAAGATCACACCGGCCCCTAGTGGACTATTTAAGGAGTTTTGTCGACGAAAGCCAAAACGATTGGGACGAACATCTAAGAACAGCAATGTTTGTACGTAACAACAGTATACACTCCACGACTAAGTTAACACCAATGGATTGCCTTTTTGGATTCTCAGCCCCATTGCCAAACAATTTCAAAAAGGGAGCCGCAACCAGTATATGACCATGAAAATTACTACCTAAAATTGCGAAATAAATTACAGAAAACGTATCAAATTGCAAAGCAAAACTTAGAGGAAAGTAAAGTCCACTCTAAGGAATATTATGATCAGAATACCAATCCCATAAGGATACACGTTGGGGACCAAGTTCTATTAAAGAATGCCGCGAGAAAAAATAAGCTAGCACAAATTTGGTCGGGACCATTCAAAGTGATCAAAATTAATAGCCCAGTTAACACGACGATACAAATAGGCAACAAAAAACGTCGTGTCCATAACAACAGATTAAAACTGTTTAATTAATAAGCCCCATCCTCTCCTTTCTAGACTAATGCTCGCCCTAATTATCAACATAATAACCGTCTCAAATGCAGCAGAAGAACCGATTGAATCCTACTCACTCAAGCAGCAGGGAATAGTGTTCGAGCCCATTGGAATAGCCCAAATATACCATGATCATTGGACCATAATAACCAGGATAAAGAAACCAGGCTGGGACCTACACCTATCATACATAGAAAAAAGTAAGCAAGGCCTAAATAGAGTATGCGAAGGGACTATCGGAGCCTTGAAGAACGAAATATGCCCCCACTGGAACCACACGCTCCAAAAAGGGATAGCAAAAATACATGAGCTAATTGAGAAAATTGAACTGACCACTAACACCCACCGAAGAACCAAGAGAGGCCTAATTAACTTGGGTGGAAGAATAATGAAGACGTTATTTGGCACCATGGATGAAGAAGACTCGGATAAAATCCACCAAAAGCTGAACGAATTGGAAGCCGACAATCAACAAAGTTTTGAACTAGCCAAACAACAAGTAACCATAATGCATAGCTCCATCAAAACTATGAATGAAACAAACATAGAAATGACCCGAAGGTATAACCAATTGGTACAAAAAATAAACGAAATCCAGGAAAGAAGACAGGAAGACTACCAGCGATATACAGAACTATTCCAACAAATACATTTTCGGGCAGATATTAACGAAATTATGGTCATAATCCTAGAGGAATTGCAGCAAATATACTTGGAAATTACCGATACATTGATACTGATGGAAGCTATTAATCGAAGGGAATTAAGCCCACTACTATTGCCAACACATAAACTACGAGAATTATACGCTAAGGTAACCAAAACGCACTATGGAAAAGAGACCAGGTTGGACTTCCCAATTCTACAAAAAATAGCTAAAGTGGATTGTGAAAATCACGAACAGGGATTATTAGTCCAAATACGATTACCATTAACGGATAACCAGCAGTATACCGTAAACCAATTGTATATGCTGCCAATACCCTTAAAACAAAAGGAGTTCTATATATATGAACTACAGGCCTCATACTTCCTCAATACCAGTCGGTCACAGCTAAATTTCGAGATGAAGGAATCCGACTATCGATCCCAATGTACCCCAATTAACGAGACGTATGTTATCTGCAACAGGAACCAACCCATACCTCTAAGTCCCGCCAGAGCCACCTGTCTCGAAGATTTATTCCAAGGACAAAGGGAAAAAACTCCAAGATGCCCAGTTCGTATACTCAAGGAACCTAAAAGCCTGATCGTACCAATGCACCAGGAAAATGTCTGGTTATATTGGTTACACCAGAACACAACGATTATGGCCCAGTGTGATACTAGCGAGCAAACTAAGACACTTCAGGGACTGGGGGTAATAAAGCTCAAAATGAAATGTATGTACCACGTGGCAGGATATATACTACCTTACAAGGTCAATGAATTACACAGCCTACAAATACAACAACCAGGAGACCACATTGGACATCAAATTAATTTTGATCGATACAAACCAACTCAGTCCATCGTAGACAATCAATCAATGTAGTGCATCAATCATTTTCATAATAAAAGAATTCAAACTAATAGTATATCGATATATCTCTACAAAATCAATTGCCCAGATAGCAAGTTTTCAATTGATCAAGTTTTCCAAAAAGAACAGAATTCGTACTAAGAGAAGCTTTAACATCCAAAATAGAGAAATTAAGAGTAATATTAAGTAATTGGGAAGTCAAGAGAAAAAGACTAAGAGAAAAATGTAACATACCCAAAGGAATAGCTGACCTCAGCAATGGAGGTGTATAAAATAGACAGCATCACAACCCAGCACTCATACCAGAATCCAACATGGACGCCTCAAGACGATACCAACCACTTCCGCCATTCGAGGAAACCCGCTGGGTGGGAATCGCGGAAAAGCTCATTAGGCAAATACCACTACCGAAGGAGGAACAGCTGTCCGCAGGCGTAGAAATATTCCTGATGAACCGCTGGGTAGAAGCCATGACGAGGAAAGGACTATCAACCCCCAAAACAGAGGACTCTGATGGAAAAGGTGGCACCAGCAATACTGAAAAATAACATCAATTTATACTCTGTAAATAAAAAAAAAAAAAAAAAAAAGGGGTTAATGAAATTAAAATAATTATTAGTAAAATGTATCCTTAAATGACAACAAATGAAAACAACAAAATACATTAAGAAAACTAAGTAATGCCATCTGGTTAAAAGACATTTCTAATAAGCAACACCAAAAAAAAAAAAAATTTGGGGAACCCTTCTAAAGGAGGGAGGAATGTCATGATCTGAAAAAACTAATAATCAAACAAAACCAAAAATGTTTCACAAATCGATAACTGATCGATCAAACGTGCAGAAACTCAAAACAATCCCTGAAAAATTTAACAATAAAACAACAAACCGATAATCGATAGATCACATTGTCAAAACCTGAAAAATAAAAACCACGATCCCGAAGAAATAATCAATCGAAGAGTAAATCGATAATCAATTGATCGCATTGAACCCAAAAAACAAACACTGTCAACACCTGAAAAACCAAAAACTATGATCCGGAAGAAATAATCAATCGAAGAGTAAATCGACAATCAATTGATCACATTGAACCAAAAACAAACACTGTCAACACCTGAAAAACCAGAAACTATGATCCGGAAGAAATAATCAATCGAAGAGTAAATCGACAATCGATTGATCACATTGAACCAAAAACAAACACTGTCAACACCTGAAAAACCAAAAACTATGATCCGGAAGAAATAATCAATCGAAGAGTAAATTGACAATTAATTGATCACATTGAACCAAAACCAAACACTGTCAAAACCTAAACAATAAAAAACCACGGTCCCGAAAGAATAATCAATCAAACAACAAACCGATAATTGATTGATTACACTTGCAGAAATAAAAAGGGAAAGAAGCGTCGACGCAATTCACATCAAAAAATCCAGGGGACGAGAACCAGTCGAAGTCATCAATAATTATCCACAACGGTAATAGAATTCGTCAATTGGGCACATAAAGAACCAATTCACTTTGAGAACAAGAAAACACAAATTCATCGTGGCAGAAATTTATTGAAATCTATCATTAATTAAGACAATGACAAGAAACAAACTTCAGAAATACACTCACAACACAAAATCAATAAACCCGAAAGAACGATCGATACTCGGAATGAATACACCGGTTTGCACCATGGTAGTGCATCACGCGCCGACAGAGGACGAACTGGCGTGGTGATAGCACGCGAGAACCGTTTCCCATGCCAGAGACGACAAAAGATGACACCACGAATTCCGTTGAGTAAAGACGCCGTTCCCATCAAAAAATGCCCCTGTCTGCAAAAAATAATTCTTATCATGCTGTTGATAAACTCTCGGGGAAATAATTCCAACCTTCTGTGGGATGATCCAATTTCGTTAGAGAATGACAAAAATGCATGGGAAATGACAAAAATGCATGGGAACGTGCGAAATTCAAATTCCGTTCCCATACGTTTAAGAAACGGTTACACGCGCAATGAAAATTGACTACGCGCGTGTAGCCTTGGACATGACGCATTCAGGAACATTCTCACGGTGGAAAATGCTGTGCAAAGCAAGAAAAACAGTATAAAACAGGGAAACGGAAAACATTTAGGCAGTTATTGATCAGTCACCGGGAATACGACGACTCTTCGCGTGCCAGAAGAGTCTTGAAGGAAGACATCGCCTCTACAGCCAGTTTGAAGGAAGACCTCGCCTCTACCGACATTTTCCGAGAGAAGACATCGCCTCTACAGCCAGATTTGAAGGAAGACGTCGCCTCTACAGCCAGTTTGAAGGAAGACCTCGCCTCTACAGCCAGTTTGAAGGAAGACCTCGCCTCTACCGACATTTTCCGAGAGAAGACATCGCCTCTACAGCCAGATTTGAAGGAAGACATCGCCTCTACAGCCAGATTCCGAGAGAAGATATCGCCTCTACAGCCAGATTTGAAGGAAGACCTCGCTTCTACAGCCAGTTTGAAGGAAGACCTCGCCTCTACCGACATTTTCCGAGAGAAGACATCGCTTCTACAGAGCTTTAGAAGAAAGACATCGTCTCCCTGCAGAATTCAACAGAAGAATTCCGTTCTTTTTGGATGAATTGACCTAGTAGTCAACACCAAAACACTGAAAGGTCCTAGTAGACCTCAGTTCTCTCCGAGTAGGGGAGTTGGTAATGTCAAGCGGAGACAATTCCAGTCTCAAGGAGGCGTTGAGGAATCCGACAGCTGGCCCCAGACCGATTACCATCGAGGAGTATCGTCAGCGTCAACTTGAACGACGTCCTAAGGAAGTTAATCCACCCCCAGTAAAGAAACAGAAGTCCGGTTCGGAGGCTTACTTCAAGCGGAAGCTCCAGGAAGCACAAAAGGAACTCATCATAGCGAGTACGAAGGAAGCCAAAAGAATAGCCAGTCAAAGGATCAACGAGCTGAAAATGGAGCGAAGGAACTACCGACAGCTGAAGAAGTCCCTCAAGCGGGAAATGATGTAAGATAGAGCTAGGCAGCATACTCACTCTCCGGGAGTAACCCCGCCATTGTAAAGATTAGAAGAAAGACAATAAACGTTATGTACCATTATTTCCGAGTATCACTTTGAAACGTCCCAACCAAATCTCGATTTTCGTGAATGATTTTATGACCATTGATCAAAACCCCAAAAACACCCAACACCCCTTTCCCCAGGGATGGGTTGTCTCAGACAAGGTACGTGGACACATTGAAAAGGATTGCGCCATTACGGCTATATCAATGTGCGTGAATGAGTGTAAAAATGGGGAGTTATGGGTGTTATGTTTTATTTTTGACCACGTTGTGAGTTGTTATATTTCAGTTCTGACTATTTATGTTTCATATCTTTGTACATAATGTTGAAGAAAGGCATTTAAATGCAATTTTCGCTTGATTGACTTTATTATTTATTTCTACTGACTATGTATAAATCATCCTTTACACATACTCATTCACAAAGTTCAAAGTTATATCTATCATTTTTTATAAACCAAGTCTCAAGTTAACCAATCGCTTTATATCTAGTATTTTATGTAAACCAAATCCTAAATTAACCAAATCTCAAATTAATCATTCGTTGTATATGTATTATTTTATATAAACCAAATCTCAACTCTTTGTACAGTTCTCATATGACTTCTACCATTTGTAACTAACAATTTCTTTAATTTAATTATAATTCTCTAACCTTTCTACAATTTTTATACGATTTTCCTATAATGATCGATTTACATAATATACAATTTCTTAAAACTCCCGCAGAAGTGCGCTAAACCATTTCTAGTCGTATTTGTGCACTAAACTTTTCAATTGTTACTGAAGATTATTAAACACTTTTAAAATTCCCCCAGTCGTGCACTAAACCATTTCTCCTCGCATTTGTGCGCTAAACCATTCAATTTTTTACTGAAGATTATTAAAACACTTCTTTAGCGAAATGGGCTCAGGACAGGCCCTCGAGTCCTGCAGAGCCTTTTCGAGTAGCGCTCGCGAATTCTCCGACACGTGAACCGTAGTTGGTTGGTTACAGGAACCACTTCCAACTAGTAGATCTATTCCTACACCGATAGGTTCCGAGAACCTTGTTCGGTATGGAATTTTACTTCGAACCGCAGTTGGTGGGCTTCAACAGCCACTTTCAACTCTAAGTGCTGTTCCTACACCTATAGGTTTCGGGAAACGTGATCGATATGGAGTTCCAGTCGATTGGGTAAAGATGAGTTGCGTCCACTCACGGTCACACCTATGAGTGTCGATTCGGCATCCAGCTGCTACTGAAGTTTTTTCCAAAATTTCCTCTCGTTATATTCTATGGAACCGGGACTTTGCTCCGTTTTTGCGTGGTTGTCATGTGTTTACGAAATCCACTTTATGTGCCCTGACGGCATCTAGACGTGACCAGTCAAGTTTTTCAGAACTGATCTTGTACGTTGTTTTCGTTTCGGCATGTGTTTCATTTTGGCGTCTCGGTTAAGGTTATGACTGGTAAGTATTGTGAAATCATTTAATTACGTAATTTTATGTTTTGAGGTTGACTTATGCTTAGCATCATAGGATTTCAGTCTTGCTACGGTCATGACTATAGTGAGTGCAGTGGAGTGTAGTTACCAGGTGTGTAAGTATGAAACCGGAATTTCTGTTTAAGAAAAAGGCATTTGTTTTATAAACACAAGAACATATATTTTACTCAAAATATTGCCCATGGGTACATATACATTTCCTCCATCTCTCTGCTAATTTATGAATGCCTTGCCAAAAAAACCGCTCTCCTTTTGAGGCAAACCATTCGTCCAGCCATTTTCTTACATTTTCGTACGATTGGAACTGCTGCTGTGTCAAGGCGTGTCCCATTGACGCGAACAAGTGGTAATCTGAAGGAGCCAAGTCTGGGGAATAAGCCGCATGTGGAAGTGTCTCCCACTTAAGCCCTTCAATTGTGTCCTGGACCACTCTTGCTGTGTGCGATGGTGCATTGTCATGGAGTAAAATCACTTTATTGTGTCTGCTTGCATATTGTGGCCGCTTTTCCTGTAAAACTTTACTTAATTTGAGCAGCTGTTGTCGGTAACGTTCTGTGTTAACGCTCTCGCCGGGTTTAAGCAGCTCATAATATATTATACCCCTTCGTTCTTCATGTTAAAATCACCGTTTTTAAACTTTTTAAACCACTCAAAGCATTGTGATTTCCCTAGAGCATGGTCTCCGTAAGCCTCAACAAGCAAACGGTGAGATTCTGCAGCAGTCTTCTTTAGATGGTAACAGAAAATCAACGCTGCCCGCAAATCGTGACTTTCAGGCACAAAACTAGACATTTTAAAACCGATTCTTAATAAAACTCTTTCAATAAATTGGTACTCTTCTAAGCTGTATGACTTTGGCAGATACCAATAACATTAGAAGTGAACATAGGCACGCTCAGACGATAGTAAATTCGCGTCCAGGGCCATCTGTAGGCAAATTCCGGTTTCATACTTACACACCTGGTATTTACTTTTGCTTTTAAGGTTTGCTTATGCGGTATAACATTTCGGCGTTGCTGTGGCTTTTGCTGGTGGAGAGTATAGTGGAGTTGTTAACTACATACGTTCTATGCTCTATTAGGTTTGTTAATGTATTTCGGTGTTGTTATGGGTATGGTGAGTATTGTGAAGAATTTTATTTCCTATTTTAATTTTATTTCTTTTGAGGTTGAGAGTATTCACAACTGGCCGTTTCTGTGGTAAAGTTGGGTCAATATGATCCTCAGAGTTTGTGGTTGTGAGTATTTCAAACAGTGAGAGGTTAGCGAGATTCAAATGCGAGTGTTGTATTTAGGGTTAGTGTAATTTTAGCTTATATTCCTAGGGTTTCCAAAAATTAATTTTACTGTTTTGTTAAGAAATTCTTTATATTTACTATTTTTTTATTGGATTCGCTTCTTTATTCTTTAAGCAATTTGGTCTGTTTTTAGTCATTATACAATTGAGCGTATTACAAGGTTCTTATTCTTATTCGTTATACCATTGAGCTTACTCTTAGTCATAGTCTTGACTTTTACTCTATCTTGATTTGTAGGGTCTGGGTCCAGCTGCTGAGGCTTTTAGGGCTTCTTTTGGCTCGATCTTCTTTGCTACCTTTTTAAGTTATTAAAACGGTGATTGCAACTTCTGCTGTCCAAAACTTGTGCTTGGCTTGTTGTCTTCAAAACTATGCTTTTGGTTTCTAAAAAGCTCTGGCAGGTCTTCCAAACTCCGATGGGCTGATGGTTCTAGTCTCTGCATTTCCTTTATCTTGCTCTGGCACTGTGTCAATCGGACGTCTTCGTTGGCTCGTGGTAGTGGGTCTTGGGTCCAGCTGTAGGATCTTACGGCGGTTCTTCCAAGTTAGGCTTGTCCTACTCCTTCGTTACTTGGACGGTTTAGGTTTTACCAGGTAGCCGATTACTTGATCCGGTTACCTTGTTACAAACAATCGTTGTCTCGAGTCTCCGGCTACTTGGCTGGGCTCGTCTCTTCTTCTGTCAGCCTGGAACATGTCTTCTTTGCTTGGGCTGGTCTTGGTTGGACATGTCTTCTTCTATTGGACTGGACTCATCTCCTCCTCGAAGTACAGCGTCGCCTCGCCGGACCCAGACTGCCCGCTGATTGTTTCGAGGACTCTATTTATAGGACCAATAGTTCTGATATGTCGCTTTCCCACGATTAAAAGTACCCATCGTGGTCGCTGATGCATTAATTTTCCTGATCGAAAACTCCCAATTCCCGTCGTGCCGAATACACGTGTCCGGTCAATGAAATTTATTTCTCTTCAGGTCATACTCTCAGTGGGAATTATTGGTGTTGTTGGTTTCCTTGACCATTAACCTGTCATTATGAATGGATGGTCAGCTACCTTTTGTTGTTGTTTTCCCTGTAAATGAAAGCCCGTGTTTGTTGTTGTTTTCATTTTCTTCTCCATTAATGAATGTCCCTGTATATTTGTTGTTGTCTTTTCCAGGGGTCGGGTTTCATCCTCGGTCGTAGTGACCGGCTGTTTCTTATTTCCGCGTTTTTGCTGAATTAGCAGTTTTCGTTTACTCGGCGTGAATGAAGACTAAATGGGTTCGACGGTGTCAGGTAGCATCCCATGCGTCAACCGACTGGGGGTCGTTGTCACCGCGATTCTGCTGGGTCAGCACTTTTTGCTGACTCGGCGCGAATTCCGTTGTGGAATGCGATGGCCGGATCGGGTGTCAATTTAAACTTAAACCTTTATCAAAGGTCAGATTTGTTGACAAACGGTTCTGGTGACCATTTGTTGACGTCGTGACGTCATTGGGGATTCCGGTTTTGGATGAGTGTATATTTGGTGGTGTTTTGAGGGGTTTTAAGGGCTATTTCGGGGTTTTTCGACGTGTCATGTTCCTCTAGTGACGTTGGTTTCACGTGACGTCATCCAATAATATTTTTGTCGCTGTTTCGGAGTCTTCTTATGTGTTTTTCAGGTCCTTCTTGGTCCTTTTGGTGATTCCACTCTGTAGAGGCACTTTTGATGGCCTTTGGTGGTACTTCAAAGGTTGCTGAAGGATTTCTGAGTCATAACAATTTTAGCTCTAGTATGTATTGGTTTTTTCCTATTTCTTTTTACCATTTTTTTTATTCAATTTAGTCGATTTTGGTTTTCCTCTTTTGCATCGTCCGTGCTTTTATCTAGGCTCTTTTTGATGTTGACAAATGGCTGCTCTGCCATTTCCGGCGTGTCCAATTTTTGGAAAACTTGATCTGCTTCCTGCAGGATGTTATCCCACTCGGCCATTGTTAATCCTAAGTTAACTTCAGCTGTTACAACGTTCTGGTTCATGATGGGCCTGGTAATAAGGGATAGTGTTATTATTAGTGTGTAGAATTTAGAGCTATGTTGAGGCTCTCGTGTAAGGGGAAGGGGCGTTTGGTCTTAGTTGAATAATTCAGATCGGTTGTTATGTCGCCACGCTTCTTGTTTCTTATTAAAATCGTTGTATTGACGGAATTATTTATTGTGAGGACTCTGTAAGGCCCTGTACAATGTTGAATCAATTTTGTCTTTCTGGCCGCATTCCTCAGAAGCACATGATCTCCTACATGGGTTCTGATTGGATTGGATTTCCGGTCGTAGTATTCTTTTGACTGATGTTTGCCTTCTTCTATATTCAGTCGAGCTATCTCATGTGCTCGCTTTAGCTTCTTTCGGAGGTATAGGTAGTAGTTTTCGCGTCGTACGCCGGTTGTGGAAGCTTCTTAAAATTGTGGGGCAGGGAGGCGGAGAAACCATACAGGCAATCCATTGGGGTTAGTTTTGTGGTCGTGTGGATAGTGTTGTTCCTGACAAACATTGCCGCTTGTAGATGTTCGTCCCAATCAAAGTGATTGCTGTCTACGTAATTCCTGAAGTAGTCGACTAGTGGGCGGTGTGAACTTTCTAGGGCTCCATTGGATGGGAGATGATAGGGTGTGGTCTCAATTTTCTGGATCTTGAGCAGTTTACAAATGTCTCTAAACTTCCTGCAGGTAAAGTTTGTCCCTTGGTCAGTTATCAATTTTTTTGGTATTCTGTATCGACTGATAATCTCATCCACGAACGCTTGAGCTAGTGTTTTAGTCTCCATGTTTGGAAGGGGTACTACGTCCATGAATCGGGTGAGGTTGTCCTCGAAGCTTAAAATATATTTATTCTCGTTGGTAGTTTCTGGGAGTGGACCCACAACATTTACGAGTATATAAGCCTTTTCGAAGGGTTGTTTGGCGGTGTCCGTAATTACCATCGGCTCTCTATGCTCCCTGCTTAACTTATTTAGTTAACATTTCCTGCATTTTCTTATGTACTATTGGATATCCCTCATCATTCCTTTCCAGTAGAGAGAACCCTTCAGGCGGTGATATATTTAGAGAACCCCTTGATGGCCTCCTAGAGGGGCATCATGACCCGTGGGGGTCTGTTAGGATTCTTGTTTGCGGCTTTTCCTTTTCGGATATTTCCTCCTGTGGGTTGCGCTCCGTGGACCCGCTTAATGTTAGGTTTTCTTCTCCTTTTTCCGACGTTTGTTCCTGTTGCTTCCTTGCCTGTTTCTGCGTGGTCACCATCACTTCGTAGGGGATTCTGCTAAGTGCGTCAGCGATGCCATTTCTTCTGCTTTCCTTGTATTCAATTTCGAAGATGTAATCGGAAAGCTTGTGCCATAATCGAAGTATTCGGCTTGTCCGATCTTTAATCCTTATCGCTCCTTCCGGGGGTGTGTGATCGTTGAATACTTTGAATGATCTGCCGTATAAGTAACATCTGAAGTTCTTCACTGCCCATACGACTGCTTTAAGTTCCCTTTCTCTAGTCGAATAGTTCCTCTCTGCGGCATTCAATGTGCGACTAGCGGGGGCTATCGGCTTCTTTCACTTGTCTGGGCCTCGTGCCAAAACTGCCCTGAGAGCCCCTCCATGGCGTCGGTCTAGAATTTAAACGGCTCTTTGGAATTTGGATATCTTAATACCGGTGGACTGACTAATTTGTCTTTGAGTGAGTTGAATGCTTTGGTGCAATTTACGACCCAGTTGAATTTTACGTTCCTCTACAGGAGGTTATTGATTGCTGCCGCTATCTTAGAGAAATCCGATATAAATTTTCAGTAGTAATTTGCTAGTCCTAAAAAAAACTGCACCTGGCAAACTGTTTTGGGGGTAGGGAAGTTTTTTAACGCTGTCCACCAAGCTCGGATCTGGTTCCACTCCTTCCGTCGTGCATTTATATCCAAGGTATATTAATTCTTTTTTTAGGAAATTGCACTTCTCTGCGTTTAACTTCAGGTTATGTGCCCTCAATCGTTGTAGTATAGTTCGTAGCATTGTCTGGTGGTCCATTAGGTTTCTGCCGTTTAACTTAGAAAATCTGTATTTGATTTTCCTAAATAAAACAACGTTTCTTCACTTTAATTTAACTTTTATTAAAATATTATTCCCTTTTTGAGTATAGTTCCTTGGACACTTATGGGTACAGTGATTAGGACAATTTCAACGAACTTGGATAAACTCCAAAATTAAACTGGCACAATTTCGTGTTACCTGTCACACGACTCAATTTCAACTAACTAGACTTGTTACTAATTTTTATTTTATAATGTTTATATAAATATTTTCTGTACTAGGGCAAGTTCCCAAGTATGTAAACATTCCCCTCTTTAGATCAAAATTCTCCTGAATTTTTTCCAGTTTGGTTTCTTTATCCATGATTGAAACTTTAACCTTAGCGTGTTTTTGCCCAAATTTAAGTATTATTCCGACAATTATGGCGATTATCACAAACATCGTCATTTTTCAATCGCTCATAACTACGAGACTAATAATGCGATAACAACGGTTCGTATCACAGCGGATGGAGCATTTTTGTACGTATTCATTGTCTGGCGTTTGTTCTGCCAATGACGTCATCGGGATAGCGTAACGTGATAGTTGTTTTTAGCATTGCGTGAAGATATTCATGAGTGTAGCGTGAGAACGCGTTAAGCTAGGACGTTGGTTGGGGTATCATTGTAAAAAACATAAAAAAAGCTACTAGGACTCAAAAGGAAACAATAACAATATTCTCCAAAATGTAAGCAAAAATCGGTTTGAATTTGAAAATCGAAAATATATGGGAGATATTGTCTCATATGAGGCGTATATATGCACCGAATTGTAAAAAACTTAAAAACCCGCATCAAGCCGAATATTAAAAACCAAAAATATTCTGTGCCTAGCAAGTGTAAGAGCTACGGCGGCATCGAAGAAGAAATAAAAAAACGGCTCAAAACAATGAATTTCTGACTTTCCTATTCCGTTACCGTGCTACTCTCCATAATCCTTGTAATTAATCGTTTGATAATTAAAGTACAAATTAGTACGAAAATTGTGTTTTAATTATTTTGACGGTAAAACTTAAAAACAAAAAAAAAATTTAAGATATCGTCGCATATGTGTCGTCAATATGCGCCGAATTGAATAAAATGCAAATCAGAGAAAGCTTGCATCAAAACGAATTTAAAAAAACCTAAAATGTCCACTGCCGAGTAAATGTCAGAGCTGCGGTAGGATCAAAGGAGAAATGAAAAAAGCTCAAAAATAAACTTGTGATTTATCTTTTCTGTCACCGTGCGACTCTATATAACTATTGTATAAGAGATATTGACCATTGTATAAGTAAACACTTATAAAAAACACTGATTGTAATTTTACCCCGAAGTTTTCACGGAAAATGTACGCTGTGAACCTCGAATGGTCCTTTCAGTTTTTTTGCATCATTCATGAAACAAGTAAGCTCCTATCGAAGTGCTCTATAAATGTCAACTTTGTCCGTCGTTTCCCCATGACTCTTATGTATGGTAATTGTCTCAGCTGGAACTAGTGTAAATTGTGTCCGGCGGATCTGCAAACTTGAACCACTTTTCAATGTTATAAGCAGCACATTCTTAAGGGGTCCAATTTTTTTGTAGTTTCATTCATTTTTGAGCAAAGGTTACGCTTATGCAGCGGCAAAATGAAACGAAACATATTTTAATAATCATTCTAGTGTTCGTGCACTACATTTTGAGACATCAATGAAAATTTGGGGAAAAGTGTGATTTTCCAATCAAAAATTCAGAAATCACAGAGACAAATCAACTTGATTTTTGAACGTTGATCTTTTTCAACAGACACAGGGATCAAAATTGCCTGTTAGTCCTTCCTCACCGATAAAATAATAACAAAATCAAAAATTTATCCAATTCAATTATTGATTCATTCAGAAGTTGTCATAGGAAGAGAAAACAATTTTGTTTTTTGAGAAAAAATTAGAAAAATGGCATAAAACAGCGTTATTTTTCAGTCGGAGTCTGTCAGAAACAATCACAATGATTTGGTGATATAGCCAGTGGGCCATGGTCATTTAGTCACCTAATTTAATCACAGTGACATGAAATCACTTCTATCTCCACGTCGAACAAAAATAAAAGACGGCGATAATGCAACATACTGTCTACGATGCAACATTCCTTATATTGCGTAAAAGTAGGGATGTCGAAAAAAGGCGTAGTCAGGGTCCACGCAGTAGATTTTCCGTGAAAACTTTGGGATAAAATTAAAGCAAGTGTTCCATATTAATTAATGTATCTACTTTTATTATCACAGTACAGAATACATAAATCTCACGTTTATTGCATGTAGCAATGGTCTGTGGTAGCTGAAGTAACAGACGTACATCTCACACTGTATCGAATTCAAGTGTGTTGCAAAAGTCATGTCTATGTTGGTCATGTCCAATCGTTGTATGCGCAGGAATCGTCACGGGCATCATACCGAATTGCGCCAACATGAATTCATTTAGCAATGTCTTATTTCTGTCGTCATCAATATTAAAGTCTCCTGTGAGGCTGAGGGGTATATTCGTAAGATCTTCCAATGTCGGTACAATATTATGAATATGTACCGAATATTATGAGTATCAAGCAAGCGACGAAAGGATCAGCTTCTGTAAATCTAGTATTCCTGTGCCATGGTGAACATAGATTGATGCAAGTAGGAATTTCAGCACTCCGTCCAGTCTAACGTTGACCATGCAGATAACGCCGACATGTGCCTCTATTTGTCAAACGTCCATTGCGAGTTCAGACATTGCACATCTATGCACTATTTCACTGCCGGCCACAGATTCGGCATTTCTATAGATTGCAACGCCACCAGCAGATCGTCTGTCACCACTTCGCCGATTGACTGATATACTGTCACCAACCAGGAACTCGAAGCCTAAAATCGGCACAGCGTTGCATTTATCATACATCCAGGACTTCGGGAGCGCGAGATAGTCCGAATGGTGCATTATTTGGTCCGTAGCTATATTTGTCGAATGAGCGAGTAAACTCTGACAGTTGTGAGCGGCCACTATTAATCGTACACGTCCATCAATTGCTGCTCGGCAATCTAGTGAGAAATTTGTGCAGCTGTGAAGTTATTGTTGGCAGACGATGTCGATGTGAACGCGTATATTCTTGTCGAATTTCGCGAGATACTTGACTGCCGTCGTCTTTTGGCAGTCCTCCTTTCACCACGGTTGTTAAGAAAGTATAGCCCTTCTATTGAGGTAACACGACTCGGCGCAACATAAACTAGTTGATTTTTTTGCTCTGAGTCGTACTCTACCACTACTTTATCAAACGTCGCTTCTTGAGATTTATGAATAGTGAGAGCACAGGCTGGAGAAACTGGAAACTACATTCGCTTACACTTGGGTTTGCTGTGCCAAGTAGATATATTTGCGGAGCGTTTTTTAATGGGAGCCGAGCGGAGCTGTAGCACGTCGAGCCTTGATTGAACGTATGGTTTCGCTTTCAGGCGCTCAAGTAGTCCTATATTTTTATTGTCAATTTCTGGCCAGAGCCGACCTACTCCTTATTGTACAGCACTGTCGTCTGTCTGCACGCTGTTGGCCTCGCTTATGTCCTGTTCTATGTACCGAAGCATTCTGATGGCGCCGTTTACTAATCCATCTTCAACGTTAAGATTGATTGTAATCATATAAGGATGACCAACACCCAATCGCAGGGAATACGGCATACCTCCACTTGCAGTCGTGTTCATCTTATGCATAGCGAGGCGTGCGTTGGACAATTCTGTGGCATTGCGTTAGCCACTGTACACATCCACAGCTGTACTCTCGATATCCGTCTGTATCGCATGACTGTTAAACGTGTCCACAGATGAATTTATGTGAAACAGCCGTACGACACCCGTTAAGATGTATAGAGTTCCGGTTGGACTTAAATATTGGTGTTGCACACACGGGACGTGCACTGACGGAGATCACCACACAGCATAATATCGAGGCCACCGAAACTTATGTCATGCACACCTGTTCTTTGTTTCAGACGGTTATTTATTTTCTGAAATATGCTACCGCTGATCATGCTAACCTCCTCGATAATGATACTACGAATACCGTGAAACATTCCTCGATACACTTAATAAACTTCGTGAGCCATGGGTTTGTTCGGTTGATTGTTGCTCATCACTGCTATTTTGAACGCCGAATGGACTTTGGTACCGCCGAGGTTTACAGCGGCCTTCCCAGTGCTAGCACATACCACGTACGCGTAGCGCATGCAACTCTGGTGCTGAGTCAAACGGTTGTGTGTTTTATCCCAACGAGATCGATTGGGAAAGGAGCAGGGAGTGCTTGCCCGAAGGGAGAAGTACACCTGCACCTCGCAAAAAAAAAGAGAGGACCTCCTTTTTTCACAATATATTTCAATACATTTTATTATTTAATATTATTTAAAATTTTTTTTTCCCCTTTTTTTTATTTATAGTAAAATATAGTTATTCTATTAAAAAAAAAGTTTGTTTTTGTTTTTTGGTTTATGATCTTATATGATTTTTTCATTAAAATTATTTCCTTTTTCACACACATCAACTGTATGTTTTTCTTTTTCCTTTTCTTGTTTTTAGATATACAATCCTTAAAATTTTTCCAAAACGTCAGCTTTATTATAATTTTGTTTTTCTTTAAGTGCTCACTCTTCAATTTAAATTTTGATAATTAAGTTTTTTCAATCGCACTTAATGTTAAAATAATTTCCAACTTATACATTTTTTTTTTGCTTTTAGGTTTATGATCTTATTTGATTTTTTCATTAAAATTATTTCCTTTTTCACACACACCAACTTTATGTTTTTCTTTTTCTTGTTTTTAGATTTACAATCCTTAAAATTTTTCCAAAACGTCAGCTTTATTATTATTTTGTTTTTCCTTAAGTGCTCACTCTTCAATTTAAATTTTGATAATTAAGTTGTTTCAATCGAACTTGATGTTAAAATAATTTCCAACTTATATACATTTTCTTTTTTTGCTTTTGTGTTTATGATCTTATTTGATTTTTTCATTAAAATTATTTCCTTTTTCACGCACATCAACTTTATGTTTTTCTTTTCCTTTTCTTGTTTTTGGATTTACAATCTATAGTGTTATAAACTATTTTTATTTCAATTATATATTTATAGGTAACAATAGTGAGGTAACAATATTAAACTCAGTTCCTTTGAAAAACCCTTTTTACTGAATGTCGTCCCGTCTTGAAGTTCTTTTTGTTGTTCTCTTGCCTGACGCTCAAGACTCACTGGCCAGAAAACCGGTTCTCAAGAACAAAGAAAGGTTTGTCTTGGAACCAGTTTCTGCTTGCGCCGATGGCATCGCCGGTCCGGCGATAACGGAGTTACCAGATCTAACGGAGCCGCCATAAATCCTTAAAATTTTTCGTACGTTTTGCAACTTTATTATTATAAATTTTTTTTTTCCTTAAGTGCTCACTCTTCAATTTTAATTTTGATAATTAAGTTGTTTCAATCGAACTTAATGTTAAAATAATTTCCTTCTGTTCGATTTCCTTGACACTTGACTTGAATTGATTAATTTTTATTTAACAATAAATTATATCCCGTATGTAATGTGCACGCAATTAATTGAAATTTGTTAAGATCTCCTCAATTTTCCCACCTACGAATAACTCGGCGAATTCAATGCGACTCCCTCAGTCACCGGCCTAAGCGCGACTGTAAATGCGCGTCAGTTTTCGGGCCTTAAATCGGGGCAGAAATTGATAACGCGCACTTTCGGCAAGTCGCGTATGGCGACGGAAAATGCGCGCATTCAGCGCTTTATTCGATTTTTCGAACTTACGCGACAGTTCGTCGCGATTCTACGATTGGATTGCGATCAAGTTTTATCAGAGTGATAAAACTTGATCGCAACGGAAAATATATCGCGCATGATTATTTATTCTTCGCGATCAAGTTTCATCTTGGTGATAAGGCTTGATCGCGACAGAATTTCGCGCATGGGAACCCAAAATGCAACGTCAGCATTTTGGGTTGGGAACGGACGAGTTCCCATGGAGTCTGTTTTACGGCAGGGGTGGTAAGGGGTGGGGGATAGAACATGTGTGGCTGAACCTAGGCTCAGTCACAACACACCACCCCCCTTGGAAAAACAAAAATTTCGGGGAAATTTTTGTTGTTGAGGTGGCTATATGGCGTAAACTTCGAAAGTGGTTCAAAACTATGTATGTTTAATCAGGACCATTCTATTGTTTTAACATTCTTGTATATTTATTATTGTTTCCTGTTTTGGAAAATTTTTACTTTTTCTACTGCTTAATGTAAGGTGAATACATGTGTCTTTTTCTATAATGTATGGTAGATTAAGGCATATTCATATTTTCCATATATATATATGTCTATATCTGCCTTACATCAGTATTACATTTTTTTTTTTTGCCATTAAGGCTTACAATTCTTTTTCGCTTATATACTCATATGCATTTTTTTTCTTAATGTTATACCTCTTATTTGACTTTTATTTGATCTTTGGGATATTTTTCATCCTTTTCCTTCATCGGCCCTTGCATGAGCCATAATATGTAGGGTCATAACACATCTTATATTCGGTCAGGAAATTCGCAGGCCTGGTCAGCGGAGGAAGGTAGATACGAAAAGGGGAAGAGGGATTGTAATCCTAGTGTGGGGGTGTAGTTGGCTTGGACTGGAGGAAGGTTATCTATCCAGATGAAAGTAAATGACATGGGCAACCATAATCGGGAGGTAGGGCAGTTTCAAATCTTAATAGGAGACGAAACAGAAAAACAAATGGAGGATCCACCTCGTAGGTTTGACAGGGGACCTACGGTTGTGAGAGGGCTAGTTAGTAACCCAGTTAGGGAACCATTACAAAATAACTCATGAAGAGAACGAGATGACTTATTTACTTGAGCAAATGGTTATTATCTCAAACAAACGGTGGCTAATAAAAATTTTGTTTTAAAAAAAGAACGGCTTTGGGATGAAGGGAATTAAAATAACGCGTTAGTGGAATTATTAAAATGACAATAGGATAAAAGAAGTGAGTTGGAAATTTGCAGTAATGTAGTGCTAAGGTCGAAGGGGTAAATTAACTACATGCAGTTTGATCGAAAGCAAAGAGAGTCAAACATCAAAAAGGGGAGGGAAAAACAAAAGGAGTTCGGGTTGCATTATGCATTATGGAAGGGCCTAACCGACAGGGCAGATATTAAGAAGATTGCTCTCGATAATTTGAAAATACCAAGTACCACTCAGATTCTAGAACTTCATTCTTTGAAGGTTCAAAGGAGAGAGAGGGAGAAAACAAAGGGTAAAATCCAAGGTGGAAAAATATCAACAGGGCAAGAATGGGTTGAAACGAGAATTTTCTAAATCCCGAAATAAGCACCACAAGAAGATATGAAGGAAAAAGAGTGAACTATCAAAGAAAAAAAAAATTATTCGTCAATCGAAATCCATAGAATATTCCAAGGAACAGAGAGTAGAGAGAGTGAAAGAAGGGAAAGGGAGAGCAGTTTAACGCCCTGCCTGGGACGATGGAGATCGTTGGACTGAAATCGTTGGGCTGCTCACGCTATGTATAAGAAAAAAGGGAAAAATAAAACTATACAAAGAAAGGGGTAGGACAGGGGGCAGTTTAACGTCGTGCTTAGGACGAGCAAATTGGGCTGGAGAACGGAGCTCGAAAACGAAGAGAGGGTTAACGAAAGGGGATGCAGTTTAATGTCATGGTTAGGACCATGGAGATCGTTGAGCTGTGTTAATTTCGGATGAGAGGTTAATTTGGGATGTGCAGAGAAAACCAACGGTGGAGGATGAGAAGGGAACAAAAGAAAGGGAGGTTTTGTGAGAGACAAAAACGTATTTAACGTATTCGAAAATAAGCCAGAGAGAAAGAGAGAGAGAACATTTCAATGTCATGGCTGGGATGAACGAAAAGGGTCCTTACTGAGAGGTGGATGCCCTTGAAGGGGGCAGTTTAACGTCGTGCCTAGGACGTTAAATCGTTTGGTGAATCCTCATCTTGGGACGGAGATGGTATGTGGAACAACGAGAGTCTTGGGTTTGGGGTGGGAGGAATGTGGCTTCTATGTTCTGCCACGACTTGAAGGGGTAGGGTTCGCTGGCGTCCTATTTTACATAATTGCATAATTCCAATTAGGAGAATAAGAGAGAGGACTACGTATAACATAGTGTAGTGGTGAATGTGGTGGTTGTTCAGGTTCAGGAGGGGTACCTGTTCGTCCTCCTTCTGCTGTGAAATTTTTGCTGCCAATTCGTCCAAGTCGTCCTCTGGTTTTCTTGGGGATTCTTTGATATCCTCTGGTGAGGGTAGAGTCGTGTATTTAGAATCATGCTTGGTAGCCAGGAGAGCCGTGACACTTATGTGGCGTATGGTATACGGGAAACTATAGCTCCGCCTCACGTTTTGGCCATGTATGATGAAATTACTGGTTCTGAGATAGCAAGTGGGTTCGATTTGGAGTAACGCTGTTTGATTTAATTGAAAGGACTGAACAGAGTTGTTACACACGATGTCGGCATTGCGGAGTGTCTTGGTGGCGTAGATCCAAGTGTGAGGGCGAGAGGAGTAATTTGGATTCCCAGCTCCTCGCGAGAGAAAGCTGAGACGGTAACGCACAGGACCGCGAACAGATAAACCCTTGCCCTGGGAACGAAAGGAAGAGGTTTTAGTTTGAGGGAGACCTTAGTTAAGAAATTATGGATGTATGAATTTTTTTAGGTCGTTATTATGTACGCGTTTTACCTTGTTTTCTATTTTTATTGTTCAATTTTCAGGGGTATTCACCTGAGTTAAAACGTAAGGACCTTGCCATAAGGGTGATAATTTGTTGTCCTTTGTTCTCGCTTTGAGAAGGACCAGATCTCCGACTTCAAAGGATTTTTGTTGTGTTCCCCTGTCGTAGTATTGTTTGGATCGCTCTTTATTTTCCAACGCGATCTGTCTAGCGATTTGATGACAGTGCCGGAGTCGTGCCTTGAGTTCGTGGGCATAATTATCGTAATTGTACCCAATTTCGGGGGAGGACTTTAGATGGTTTGGAACCTCGGCGGGAAAACCATAAAGGAGTTCGTGCGGAGAATAATTGGTACTTGAGGGGGGAGTAGTGTTGTACACGAACATGGCGTAAGGAACCCAGGTATCCCATGACAGGGGATCTTTTTCTATGTAAGAACGGAGGTATTTGTTTTAACATTCTTGTATATTTATTATTGTTTCCTGTTTTGGAAAATTTTTACTTTTTCTACTGCTTAATGTAAGGTGAATACATGTGTCTTTTTCTATAATGTATGGTAGATTAAGGCATATTCATATTTTCCATATATATATATGTCTATATCTGCCTTACATCAGTATTACATTTTTTTTTTTTTGCCATTAAGGCTTACAATTCTTTTTCGCTTATATACTCATATGCATTTTTTTTCTTAATGTTATACCTCTTATTTGACTTTTATTTGATCTTTGGGATATTTTTCATCCTTTTCCTTCATCGGCCCTTGCATGAGCCATAATATGTAGGGTCATAACACATCTTATATTCGGTCAGGAAATTCGCAGGCCTGGTCAGCGGAGGAAGGTAGATACGAAAAGGGGAAGAGGGATTGTAATCCTAGTGTGGGGGTGTAGTTGGCTTGGACTGGAGGAAGGTTATCTATCCAGATGAAAGTAAATGACATGGGCAACCATAATCGGGAGGTAGGGCAGTTTCACATCTTAATAGGAGACGAAACAGAAAAACAAATGGAGGATCCACCTCGTAGGTTTGACAGGGGACCTACGGTTGTGAGAGGGCTAGTTAGTAACCCAGTTAGGGAACCATTACAAAATAACTCATGAAGAGAACGAGATGACTTATTTACTTGAGCAAATGGTTATTATCTCAAACAAACGGTGGCTAATAAAAATTTTGTTTTAAAAAAAGAACGGCTTTGGGATGAAGGGAATTAAAATAACGCGTTAGTGGAATTATTAAAATGACAATAGGATAAAAGAAGTGAGTTGGAAATTTGCAGTAATGTAGTGCTAAGGTCGAAGGGGTAAATTAACTACATGCAGTTTGATCGAAAGCAAAGAGAGTCAAACATCAAAAAGGGGAGGGAAAAACAAAAGGAGTTCGGGTTGCATTATGCATTATGGAAGGGCCTAACCGACAGGGCAGATATTAAGAAGATTGCTCTCGATAATTTGAAAGTACCAAGTACCACTCAGATTCTAGAACTTCATTCTTTGAAGGTTCAAAGGAGAGAGAGGGAGAAAACAAAGGGTAAAATCCAAGGTGGAAAAATATCAACAGGGCAAGAATGGGTTGAAACGAGAATTTTCTAAATCCCGAAATAAGCACCACAAGAAGATATGAAGGAAAAAGAGTGGACTATCAAAGAAAAAAAAAATTATTCGTCAATCGAAATCCATAGAATATTCCAAGGAACAGAGAGTAGAGAGAGTGAAAGAAGGGAAAGGGAGAGCAGTTTAACGCCCTGCCTGGGACGATGGAGATCGTTGGACTGAAATCGTTGGGCTGCTCACGCTATGTATAAGAAAAAAGGGAAAAATAAAACTATACAAAGAAAGGGGTAGGACAGGGGGCAGTTTAACGTCGTGCTTAGGACGAGCAAATTGGGCTGGAGAACGGAGCTCGAAAAGGAAGAGAGGGTTAACGAAAGGGGATGCAGTTTAATGTCATGGTTAGGACCATGGAGATCGTTGAGCTGTGTTAATTTCGGATGAGAGGTTAATTTGGGATGTGCAGAGAAAACCAACGGTGGAGGATGAGAAGGGAACAAAAGAAAGGGAGGTTTTGTGAGAGACAAAAACGTATTTAACGTATTCGAAAATAAGCCAGAGAGAAAGAGAGAGAGAACATTTCAATGTCATGGCTGGGATGAACGAAAAGGGTCCTTACTGAGAGGTGGATGCCCTTGAAGGGGGCAGTTTAACGTCGTGCCTAGGACGTTAAATCGTTTGGTGAATCCTCATCTTGGGACGGAGATGGTATGTGGAACAACGAGAGTCTTGGGTTTGGGGTGGGAGGAATGTGGCTTCTATGTTCTGCCACGACTTGAAGGGGTAGGGTTCGCTGGCGTCCTATTTTACATAATTGCATAATTCCAATTAGGAGAATAAGAGAGAGGACTACGTATAACATAGTGTAGTGGTGAATGTGGTGGTTGTTCAGGTTCAGGAGGGGTACCTGTTCGTCCTCCTTCTGCTGTGAAATTTTTGCTGCCAATTCGTCCAAGTCGTCCTCTGGTTTTCTTGGGGATTCTTTGATATCCTCTGGTGAGGGTAGAGTCGTGTATTTAGAATCATGCTTGGTAGCCAGGAGAGCCGTGACACTTATGTGGCGTATGGTATACGGGAAACTATAGCTCCGCCTCACGTTTTGGCCATGTATGATGAAATTACTGGTTCTGAGATAGCAAGTGGGTTCGATTTGGAGTAACGCTGTTTGATTTAATTGAAAGGACTGAACAGAGTTGTTATACACGATGTCGGCATTGCGGAGTGTCTTGGTGGCGTAGATCCAAGTGTGAGGGCGAGAGGAGTAATTTGGATTCCCAGCTCCTCGCGAGAGAAAGCTGAGACGGTAACGCACAGGACCGCGAACAGATAAACCCTTGCCCTGGGAACGAAAGGAAGAGGTTTTAGTTTGAGGGAGACCTTAGTTAAGAAATTATGGATGTATGAATTTTTTTAGGTCGTTATTATGTACGCGTTTTACCTTGTTTTCTATTTTTATTGTTGAATTTTCAGGGGTATTCACCTGAGTTAAAACGTAAGGACCTTGCCATAAGGGTGATAATTTGTTGTCCTTTGTTCTCGCTTTGAGAAGGACCAGATCTCCGACTTCAAAGGATTTTTGTTGTGTTCCCCTGTCGTAGTATTGTTTGGATCGCTCTTTATTTTCCAACGCGATCTGTCTAGCGATTTGATGACAGTGCCGGAGTCGTGCCTTGAGTTCGTGGGCATAATTATCGTAATTGTACCCAATTTCGGGGGAGGACTTTAGATGGTTTGGAACCTCGGCGGGAAAACCATAAAGGAGTTCGTGCGGAGAATAATTGGTACTTGAGGGGGGAGTAGTGTTGTACACGAACATGGCGTAAGGAACCCAGGTATCCCATGACAGGGGATCTTTTTCTATGTAAGAACGGAGGTATTCCTCTAGAGTTCGATGACTTCTCTCTAGGGCTCCATTAGACTGAGGGTGGTATGGAGTTGTTTTCAACCTCTTGATTCTGAGGATTTTTGAAACTTCCTGAAACATTCCCGCGATTAAGTTAGCACCTTGATCAGTCAATATACTTTCAGGTATTCCGTGTCTACATATGATTGTAGTAGTAAACGCTTCCGCGAAGGTGGCTGATTCGGCATTGGGGACAGGGATTGCCTCCCAAAATTTTGTTAAATCATCCTGGAAGGTTAGGAGGTATTTATTTCCTAGGTACGGAACGGGTAGTGGCCCCACAACATCTAAATAAACTCTTTCGAAAGGCTTGGAACTCACTGAAGCTATTTTCATAGGGATCTTAGAATTTCGCGATACTTTATTTATTTGGCACTGTTTTCAGTTTCTAATAAATGTTACAACAGCTTGGGTCATTGCTTCCCAATAAAACTGTTTCTTGATCCTCTTCAAGGTCCGAGATACACCTTGGTGACCTCCCGCGGGTAGCAAATGGAAATCTTTTATTATCTGCTCCCTTTCCTTAGGGTCATCTAAGTAACTAATTGTTTCAACATGGAGTATTGTGTCGATTTTAATCGCGTTACGGATTTTGTCCTTAAGTGTCATTAAGGTCTGTAGTTCCAGTTTTGGAATTCTTATGTGTATGGTCTTCAGGTCCCTTTCTACGGCCAGGGATACGAATTTGGAGAGGGTAGTGTTAAGGTTGCCCTCATCCTGAGGGGTACGAAGGGGAAGCATTAATCTTTTGACAATGGAATTGGATTCCTTGGAAGGGAATATTTTAGGTTCGAGGGAGAAATCGATTTCGCTCAAATCGCTACTTAGTAGGGTGGCTAAACGCCGTTCAATATTAGTGTCTTTTGTGGGCAAGATAAAGAATTTGGCACGGACAGGTTTGGACAGTAATAAGGAGTCGTCAGTTTCAATAAGGGATTATGATAAGTAGCTGTCATTATTAGTTCTGGCCTTCTTTTGTCCATCCTGGTCCAGGTTATCAGTGACCTTGGCTTGGCTTCTTGTTATTGCGTATAGGGAGGTGGTGCTTTTAGGGTCATTTCGTTTTTCTGATTTATGAGTCTCAGGAGTGTTCTCTTGTACTTCCGCGGTTACTCTACTTAAGGCATCGGCGTTTGTATTTAGTTTCCCGGCCTTGTGGGTTATCGTGTGGTCGTAGTCTTCTAAACGGATTCTCCATCTCATCAATCTTGACGAGTGGTCCTTTAGATTCATGACCCAAACTAGAGACTTGTGGTCAGTGATAATGGAGAACTTTCTTCCATATACGTATGGACGAAATTGTTCCACGGCGTACAGGATAGCAAGTTATTCTTTCCCTATTGTCGAGTATCTTGTTTCGGCACCGTTAAGAGCACGACTCGCGTATGCAATGGGGTGGTCTCCATCTTCGTCCTGCTGCGAGAGGACAGCTCCTAGAGCTATGTCACTGGCATCGGCCGTAACGTAAAATTGCCGCGAAAAGTCGGGATATGCCAAGATGGGAGAGGTTATTAACCGTTGCTTTAAGTTCGTAAAGGCTTCGTCACAAAGGGCATCAAATTTAAAGGGTACGTCCTTTTTTAAAAGGTTGGTCAAGGGTTTGGCGATCTTAGAGAAATTTGGGATAAATCGGCGGTAATACCCGATAAATCCGAGAAAGGCTCAGATATCCTTTACCTTTTTAGGTCGTGAATATGTTTTGACTGCTGTTATCTTCCCTGGATCTGGTTTGACATCGTTTTCCGTAATTAAGTGTCCCAGATACATGATTTCTTTTCGAAAAAAATGCCATTTTTCTGCCTGCAACTTTAGTTGGAAGTCGCGTAAACGTTGGAATACGGCAATGAGCCTATTGTTGTGTTGAGATAGATTGTAGCCATGGATGACTTTGTCGTCCATGTGAATGAAGCAGTGAATTCCTTGTAATCCAGACAAGATATTATTCATGGTTCTTTGGAATGTAGCGGGAGCTCCTTTCAGACCGAATGGCATTCGATTGTATTCGTAATGGCCATAAGGCGTACTGAAGGCTGTTTTTTCCCGATCCCTGTCGTACCATTCTTATCTGGTGGAATCCACTGCCCAAGTCGAGCGTCGTAAAATACTTAGATTTCCCAAGTTGGTCCAATATGTCTGTTATATTTGGTAGAGGGAACACGTCTCCTACCGTAATCTCATTAAGACGCCGGAAATCTACCACTACTCGCCATCTCTTATTCCCTTGTTTACCGGGTTTCTTCGGAACGAGGAGTAGGGGAGAGTTCCAGGGACTAAAGGATGGTCTGACAATGCCTGATTTTAGCATCTCTTGGACTTAGTTATCCTCTTCCTTACGATTTGCCTCCGGCAATCTGTACGGTTTAGTGTATATAGAGGGATGATTTGCTTCTACCTCAATTTTATGGGTAGTCGCGTCCGTGTAGGACAATATATCTCCTTCTAGATAAAATATATCACTGAAGTTTCTACAGATATCTCGAATTTAAGTCTCTTCTTCTTCATTACAATGATCCAATTTTACAAGGTTCTGCAGTTTTTTTATTCTGTCCTCTATCGGTTCTTGGTCGAAGTTTGGAGTTAACATGTCGAAATTCTTCGCATTTAGATGCTCTAGGTCCAGATCATGGAGGGGTAAACTAATGTCTTCCTCTGTAGTATTGAGGATTAAGACTTTTACCATTCCATTTTCAGCAGTACCAACAGAATTGCCTATATACACTCCGGGAATTATTTCTTTATTCGATATTACCCTTTCTGTGGAAGCCGTAGTGGGTATCAAGTGGATTGTTTCTGCTCGAGCTGGAATGATCTCATGGCTTAAGGTACTTGGGTTGAAATGTGGTTGCAATTTACCGTCCTGCCCAGGACGGTTATTTAACGAGGAAGGAGATATTACCGTTGACTTAATTAACGAGGAAGGAGATATTTCTGACTTAACTAACGAGGAAGGAGATACTACTGTTAACTTAATTAACGAGGAAGGAGATATTGATGACGTAGGTATTATTGGCTTAACTAACGTGGAAGGAGATACTATTGGCTTCACTAACGTGGAAGGAGATATTCCTGACTTAGCTAAGGTGGAAGGAGATACTACTGTTGACTTAATTAACGAGGAAGGAGATATTGATGACGTAGATATTATTGGCTCAACTAACGTGGAAGGAGATATTCTTGATTTAACGAACGAGTAAGGAGATGCTGCTGGGTGCAGTTTAACGTCTTGTCCAGGACGTGTAATAGACGGATGCGATGTTGACGATGCCGATGATGTGACTGATAAAAATGGGGGGGAGACTGTCGGAGATAAAGAAGTGGAAGTGGATATTATTGGCCGCAGTTTAACGTCTTGCCGAGGACGATTAACTGACGAGACTGACGACGAAGATGTGGACGGAGTCGAAGGAACCGAAGAAGAGGGGATAGGCGAAGACGACGCTGACGAGGATGGTGATGAAAACGACGGTGACGAAATTGTTGGTTGCAGTTTAGCGTCTTGCCAAGGACGTGTGTCTATTGAATAGAACGGTGTTGGATGCAGTTTAACGTCTTGCCCAGGACGCGTATTAGACGAGAATGATGAAGAAGGACTGAACGTTGGATGCAGTTTAACGTCTTGCCCAGGACGCGTATTAGACGAGAATTGAGGTGCTGACGGGGAGACAGATAAAGACGAGGAGGGAGATATTGTCGAAGGCGACGAAGAAAATGTTATTGGTTGCAGTTTAACGTCTTGCCCAGGACGCGTATTAGACGAGAATGATGAAGAAGGAGTTGGATGGAGGACGCGTATTAGACGAGAATGATGAAGAAAGAGTTGGATGGAGGAACGTTGGATGCAGTTTAACGTCTTGCCCAGGACGCATATTCGTGGAATTTATAGTCCTTTGATGAAACTGAGGGAAATTACTGCGATATTGCTCCAAGGTGTAAGGAATCGAGTTGCGACTGACCTCGAGTGTCAGTATCTGTGCCCCATAATCAATTTGTGCCTTATATCTGGTCAAAAAGTCGTGACCTAATAAACCTTCATATGTCATTTCCGAAGCATCGCTCAGAATTTGAAAAGGATGTTCGATTTTGAAATCTGCACCTTCATGGTGTAGTTCGCTTATTATGAGACCCTCTTTGGAAGTAGATTGGGAAAAGACCGTATTGATATGACAAATAATATCGCTGTAATACCTGCTACCAGGTTTCAGAGACTGACTTCGAACTAAGCTGATCTCCGCTGCAGTATATATTAAGAATTCGGCTAGGGTGAGGGTTATGGATGAAGGTCGTACGGTTATGGGGAGTTTTATCCTCGAGTGTTGGAAGGTTGGGTCGGATTTCCATGTACGTTGGCCTGAATGACGATCTGCGGGGGATTGCCGACAAAATTTCCCCGCAGCTTGGAGTTTTCCGGGTTGTTGGAGTGCGAAAAAGGAGTAGATGACGAGTGAAGGTCCCGAGGGGGCGGAGGAGTCGGGAATTGTATGAAGCGCGATGGTTGGTTATACGGTGGCCGTCTTCTTTGGTTATTTCTCTCTCTTGTTCGACATTCGTCAATGGTATGTCCCTTTCTATGGCAGTAGTTGCAAATTTTGGGATTCTGGCCTTGGATGGAGTTTTCAGGAGCCCTGCTCCCAGAGGCGAGGTGGTGTATTGCAGGTGGACTGGATCTTTCGGGGTGCTGTGTGGAGCGTGAAGGTAAATGACACTGAGGGGCTTTGTGACCCGGTTGGCCACATCTGAAACAAGTAGTATTCCTTAAAGGGTTTTGTTGTGATTGATCTACCCTTGGTTTCGTTGGGTCCTGTTTCGGGGTATTGATCTAATTGAGTCGCGTCGCGTGCTCCAATACACAGTCGGATATTGAGGCGAGTTCCTTTTCAGAAAAGACCTTGGCAAGCATTTGCAGCTGGCCATTTAACAGTCCGTCTTCTAGGGTTCTAACTGCCTGAGCCTCGTTGTCCTTAAGGAGGGATCGAAGCAGGACATTTTCGCTTGTGTATTTTCGCGTTGCTTCGTTTAACAGAGTAATTGTTTAACAGAGTTAATTCGTTTAACAGAGTTAATCGATTTAAGAATTCCTTAACACCCTCGCCAGATTTTTGTTTTAGCTGCCCTAATTGGGTTTGAATGGTGAATCTGGATAGTCGGGTTTCAAAGTTGGATGATAAAGCGGAGCGTAGAACAGTCCAGTCGTCGGTGGGGTTATATTTGTACAGGTCGTACGCGGGACCACTCAATTTACTTTTGACAAGACCCATGATACTTTGATGGTCGGTCCTCGTTGTCACAGTGGAAAAAATATCATCTGCACAGGAAAGGAATCGGTGTAAATCCCTTGTGTTTCCAGTAAATTCTGGCAATAACCGTTGTGAATTGGCGAGGGAGAACCCGGAAGTTGGTGCAGTTTGATGTAGGATTGAACCAAACGTAGCGTTTAACTGGTCTTGAATATTCATGAGTGGTTCTGGGGAGGGGTATCTATCCTGCAACCCGTCTTGCAGGAGATCGAAAGTGTTGTCGTATTAGCCTTGAATGTCTTCGAATGTTTTACTGGTAAAATATGCATCTTCTTCCTCGTCGTCGTACAAATCCGCTAAAATTTGGAAATGTGTCTGCTCAAAAGGTTCCCAGTACTTTTTCAGGGTGGTGATTTTATTCTGTATGGCGACTGGTGTCTCGGAGGAAGTCAGGGGTGATTTGTGAAACGATTCTCCGGATCACTTGGCTTCTTTCTTTTTGAAGTCTGAGTCTACCAGGATTTGGGGATTCACTGACTTCAGAGTTTGCCTCGGGGGCTGGAAGAATAAAAAATTGGCTGGTAGCCTTAGCCAGCAAAGGACTAGAGAGCCAGTCATTTAGGGCTGCTTTCGTGGTTTTGTACCAATCGTGTGTTTCCCCATGGCAGTCGAGAGTAAAATATTCATGTTTCTCGTGCCGTTCGGGGTGTTCTTTAAGAGAAATATGCTCCTTTTGAAAATTTTCCCAAGATTCTTCCAGGAGACGGTTCTTGAAGATTTGGGCACTTTACTGAAATTATTATAAAGCTTGACGATCTCTGAATTGATCTGCACTTGCGCAAGGCAAAGGTCGTGAAACGTGGACATTGTTAGACTGTTTGGAGGAGGAGGTTATTTGAGCGATCGGGGCTAAAAATCAAAGGGGCGTTTGAGGTTATAAAACGTCCAACTAAATTAGAGGATTGAGGTTAGGAATTGGCGAGTTGAGAAAAAAAAAGGACTAACGGACTTAATCTAAGGTAGGGTGAAGGACAGTACTTGTATCGAAGAATAAAAGGAAAAACCATATTAAAACGTTTGATTGAAAGGATTGGATAGATTACATTCGATGTTAGCCAACTATCTCTTTGTTTCAAAAATTGTTCAACGATTTCTAATTATTGGTAGGCATAAGCTTATGGAAAAAAGGGTTAAAAAAAATTTTATTATAAAAAAAAATTTTATTATAAAAATTTTTTTTTCCCTTTTTTTTATAAAGCGAGAGGCACGACGCTAGGATGTGGGTATATAATCGGAGCTAGAACGATCCTGTTTTCATGAACGATTCGAGGAGATGGGACGACGTCAAGATACGAATGAACGAGCGTCGACAACGAGAGCATCAAAAACGATTTCAGGGCGATTGGTGCAACAGGAGAACCAGAAATCAAGGATACGACCCAAAGTTAGTTTTGTTTTTTTTTCTTAATAAAGCGAGAGGGAGTGGGGAGACCGCTTCAAGCTTACGTATTTCCCAGCAAGTAACAAATGCGATTTAGAACAGTAAAATTTCCTTTTTATGTCATTATTATATTTTTATATTATTGGGTGCGTAGGGGCCGGAATGTCAGCGAGACAATTCCCTTGTCTAGCAGACTGTCCAAGACTCTTACCTTGGGTAGGGGAAATCTTGGATTTCTACTAGGCGCGCGGACTATTATTTGTTTTTAATTATTCATTTTATTTTTCATTATATATATTTTTTTTTTGAAAATTATAATTTATAAAATTGAAGGAGAAAGAGAAAAAATAGGTTTTCACGTTTAGTATGTTACAATTTAAAATTTATTTCTAACTTACAGTAACATCCTTGGGTTGGGGGTCGTGTGTCCTAGCTTCCCGGCTGGCTGATGATAATTATTGTTGGTGTGGACTCACCGGTCCCTAAAGTTGCGGGCAGGGTTGGAGCCCCGAGAAAATTTTCGTTAGGGTTTACTTTGTGCTCGCCTGGAGCTCAAAAACCCTTTTCACTTCACTTTATATTATTATCCACTGCTGCCACCAAATGTTTTATCCCAACGAGATCGATTGGGAAAGGAGCAGGGAGTGCTTGCCCGAAGGGAGAAGTTCACCTGCACCTCGCAAAAGAAAAAGAGAGGACCTTCCTTTTGCACAATATATTTCGATACATTTTATTATTTAATATTACTGTAAATTTTTTTTCCTTTTTTTTTTATTTATAGTAAAATATAGTTATTCTATTAAAAAAAAGGTTTTTTTTTTCTTTCTTGGTTAATGATCTTAATTGATTTTTTCATTAAAATTATTTCCTTTTTCACGCACATCAACTTTATGTTTTTCTTTTCCTTTTCTTGTTTTTAGATTTACAATCCTTAAAATTGTTCCAAAACGTCAACTTTATTATTATATATTTTTTTTTCTTTAAGTGCTCACTCTTCAATTTAAATTTTGATGATTAAGTTGTTTCAATCGAATTTAATGTTCAATCGAATTTAATGTTATAATTTCCTTCTGTTCGATTTCCTTGACACTTGACTTGAATTGATTAATTTTTATTTAACAATAAATTATATCCCGTATTTAATGTACAGGCAATTAATGGAAATTTGTTGAGATCTCCTCCATTTTCCCACCTACGAATAACTCCGAGAATTCAATGCGACTCCCTCAGTCACCGGCCCAAGCGCGACTGAAAATGCGCGTCAGTTTTCGGCCCTTAAATCGGGGCAGAAATTGATGCGATTTATTCGATTTTTCGAACTTACGCGATCAGATTTCATCACGACGGTGACATTTCGTCGCGATTCTACGACTGGGTTGCAATCAAGTTTTATCAGAGTGATAAAACTTGATCGCAACGGAAAATTTATCGCGCATAATTATTTATTCTGTCGCGATCAAGTTTCATCTTGGTGATAAGGCTTGATCGCGACAGAATTTCGCGCATGGGAACCCAAAATGCAACGTCAGCATTTTGGGTTGGGAACGGACGAGTTCCCATGGAGACTGTTTTACGGCAGGGGTGGTAAATGTGGGGGGATAGAACATGTGTGGCTGAGCCTAGGCTCCGTCGCAACAGTGTGTTTTCATGAGCAAAAGTAACACATACGTCTTGCCACTGCCAGTGGGCCCAGTGAAGAAGATTTGTAGTGGTTGCCTATCTTGGGTTACATGAAGTCCATGTATGACTTCGAGCAGCAGTTCGTGTTGTGCATCGTTTGTCGATCGCATGCGCTCACAGTATTCTTGTTTGCTGAGTAGTCCTGTTCTTCGCCTGACAATAGACAGTCCATGTAGCGGCTCCAAAATATCGAAATCATCGCTGTTGTCGTTAACGTCCATCAATTGAACTAAATTGTTTCCTCCTTCCGCCGGGAGTTCGGATTCTTCGTGTTCGAACGTGCACAGCTCTCGCAACTCACTCATTAATTTGTTGATGTCAATGTTGGCCTCGTCTTCCCGACGCTTTTGCATAATTTTATTCTCGCGTTGCTCGTATGTCTCTAGATAGCGATCACGATCCAACACATCGACAGATTCAATTGTGAACGGTACATAAAGCGTTACCAATTCACGCTTATAATTATGCGTGTCTGCTATATCGTAGCATCGGCTGAGCACGACTCGTCAACAATTGCGTTGCACATATTCTGTTGCGTCGTGGAACTCCGTCTCCAATACGTTTTCACAGTCAACTTCAACCGCTTTTTCATCTTCGCCTTCGGTTCGTCTCGTCTTCCTTTTCTTAGGAGGGTACTTAGCAGCAAATTCGATCAGACATAATGATTCCATTTGTTCGGGTCGCTCTTCATACTTCTGTATGATGTTATTGGTTCACACGTCTGTAAAGTCCTGATCGATGCCCTCTCGATCGAGTTGAGCGCGTCGTTTGTGAGACTTGTAGCGCTCATTTTGACACACGGTAGGTATGTAAACAACTTCGCAGCTACTCTCACTCATATGTTGGCTAAGCAGATACCAGGCAGCCTCTTGGGGTTTCGTGACGTGGCGTTCGTTCGTAATAACTGCATCACAACGCCAACGAGCTGATGGAAGAAAATACACCAGTTCACAGGATCTTCGTTCACTAACTCGCATCTTGTAGATCGACTCATGCTTGCGAAGACGTCTGCTACTGCTGCTACTGGAGAATTATCGCCGTCATGTTTCGGATTTAGTCGATCCAATATCGCGAGTAACTTTGGCCAGTGTATTTCGTGTGAGAAACACAGTCGGGTTACCAAGTTGCCGTAGCATGGCAAAGAGATCCTTCTTTGATTCGACCAATATTGAACGCTGTTCGGGATGGTTTTTAAAAAGGTCAGATTTCTCTCTATACACGAATCGAGATATTCTTTATTCTCTATCATGCGACGTGTGACGTTTTCTGTATTACTAACTTTTCTGAACAAAGAGTATATGCCTTGTGTGATTCCCAATCGTAGTATCTTCATAGCCATGTAGAGGATGTGATAGGGTGTCACACCTCAACGGTCTCGACGGTGCACCTCGCTGTTAGCTATTTTGTATGGTATGATGGGTACGTTTGGCTTGAAGGAATGCGCCACGCTATAGTAAATAGATGGAAATAACAGCTCCTCCGCATGCTCATCGTAGACAATATTGAGTGGCACACTATGCTGATCTGGTGCAATGTTGAGACACATATCCTCGTTCGATAGAAACGTTCTCTCTCTGGCTAGTACACACTCAGACTCGACTACGTTATTGAGCGTCTCTAAAGGAGCATCATTATTTGCCGGCGCCTGCTCATTCAGCTCTTTCAAAGTCGAATAGTTTATTGTGATGTTGTAATGTCGATAGAGCGGGCTTTTGATTAAGGATTGTAACCATTTCTTTAGAACACCCTTACGAACTATCCCGTTGCGATATGAAGATTTGTGTGTAGGCCGCTTCTTTATATTCACGTTAATTCAGTAATTATCGTCCAGGTCACGAGGCAACTGTTTCCTCGCCTCGTCTACATCAACAGGTACGTTGATGACTTGACCGAGATTCCCAACGCACCTTCATGCCGCAACCGCCTCAGTTGCTTCAATGGCAATCTGGGCGAAATAACCCTAGTAGTGACGGTGTCTCATGGTGGTAGGTTATTTGGTCTCGGTGGGTAAAAGAAGCTATTTGATCTTCTTAGTATGGGTAACCGCCCACTATTGAGACTCTTAGTGCAATTGTTACATGTTACAAATTTTGAGAACGTTTCATCAGGGAATGCTTCTTCCAGTACAGTGTGTTGAGCGCAGACTCCTTTGTCCGTGCTTTGATGGAACTAGTTAGGGTGTGTCACCACTAACTAATCCTTTCAGACTCATTTCGGGAATAAAATTGAATTGCTTACCTGGGCAAATTGGCTCCTTGGATACTTATTTTGTTTGTACGCAATTTCCTACAGGCTAGCAGTAACTAGAGCACTTACTTCATTGTCGAAATGGTTGAATTCTAATTATAAACAATCTGGATGACGATCTTATGATAAAGAAAATTGACTTAGCCACTTCGACGATGAGTGAAAAAGTGCTCGGTTCATTTTTGTGAAAGACGCTGACGAGGCTTGGTCGATGGCACCTGTAGTAAAACGATCCCATCGGCCAAGGTGCGATGATGAGGTAAGTGTGGTACATTTCGGTCAAAAATTATTCGTCAATGGGACGGTACAAGTGCGACACAAATCTCTTAGTGAGCATCCTCCCCGGCGTTGAATGAATTACGGTGAAGGGCTCGGCTGGTTCTTCAGCGTCTTGGCTCTCTAGACCATCTTCAGTAGTTGTAACTGATGGTGGTGGTGATGTCCGGTGAGTGCAATTTGTTCTTGTCTTCTTCCAGATTACCCCAATGATGATTATAATTACGATGGACAGGGTTCCATAGGCCAAACTTTGATGATGGTTAGCTTGTCTCTGTATTAAGGCTGGAATTTGGCTGCCCATTTCTGGAAACTTGCGCTTGACAGTTTCCAATTCCGGAATGTGTGGGGCGAAGTGGTGTTGATAGTGCAATACTGATGTCATGTTGAGAGGATGAATGAGATCAGTCAAGTTAAAGGCCGGAACGTAGGAAGCGTGCCTCACTGTGGAGTAGCTCTTGTGCCCTCGAATTGTGATGAGAGACTACTTAATGACGCAATTGCTATCAAGTTTTAAGATACCCGTCTGTTGGAGGGTCAGCTGTGACATGTCATCTCCGCAAACAATATTGATTGTGGTTTTACCTGGAAAGGAGAAGGTCCACTGGTTTGGTGTGTGCCGTTGAGTCCAACTAGAGTTTGCGTCTACTCTCATAAACTGGCAATCAGGAAGTGGGGTTAACTAGTTCAGGAGGCTGATTTCACAGACAAAGATGGACGATCCAATTTTGTACAAAGCCATCAAGTAGGGAAAGGATGGTCTAATAGGCACGAAACTATCGTTGATCTTGACTGGAACTGGAACCACTCGAAAGAGGTCGAAGTCTTCAACCGAAATTAAGGGCACTCTGAGCTTGAAAATTAAATGCTTGTTCGTCATTCTACCTTCAAGTGTAATTAGAGTGTAAAATTGGAGTGGTAGTCTTAAACTTGAAGCAAGATTAGCCCCAAAATTGTGTAGAACGGTTCTCAGCTGCTCTGGTGATAAAATATGTCTGCTGACTCTTCCTTGATGTATATTAACTAAGGCGTCGGAAATCAGGCCTTGAGTCTTTTGGAAGTTTGTGGCGAGCAGTGTAGCCTGTAGCGACAACAGGATAAAAAACCGAGATCGAGCTTCTTGTTGTGCGTCGTTGTGTATTGCGTTTATCTGTGTGGATAAATCATTTAAATGAGACTCGACTCTCTGAAACACCATGTCAATATCCTGGTGATCCTTTTTCATAATATTGACCGTAGCGTCTAGAATGGAGGTTTGGTTGCGCAACAGATTTTCTAAAGGTCCTTCGTTGTTCTTTATAGAGTCAATGGTCATGGACATTTCTTCAGCCTATCTAGAATCGAGGATTCCAAACATAAAGTTTGCTGCGTTGCCAACGATGTTAAGCAGTCCTCGTCTAGCTCGACCTGACGGAGGACTTCTGAAAAGTTGATTGGTCTGGATGAGCTTATCCACTACATGGTTAATTTGCTTGGCTATTTTGTGATGAGATTCCGGATTAGGCATGGTAGATGATAAGTTACATAAAGATGCACTAAACGTTTGTAGAAGTTCGAACTCCCTCCAAAATAACTGCATGTCATAATATAAAGGGAGAGGTTAAAAAGTCCCGACAGAAGTCCAGCGAGAAGAGTCGCGCATATTTTCAGAACTACTGGAGGGGCACCGTCTGGGCCGGGAGTGAAGTCATCCTTGAGACACTGGAGCTCTGAGAGGACATCGCCCTCCCAAATATGGAGATCAGGGAAGGTGGAGGGTAGTGAGGATAGACCAGGGTTAAGGGAGGAAAAGTAATTAGCGTCTGGTACGAAGTGGCCATCCATGATTATTGTTCAACTGTAGATCGATTTTAATGCGTTGTTTGAATTGGATAGCCACTTTCGCAGCGCATAACTCGAGCCGAGGTAATGTGATTCGCTTAATTGGTGCAACCTTAGACTTGGCACATAGCAATCGTACGATGACAACGTTGTCTTGACCTATGGCACGGATATAAGCGGCAGCACCATATGCCTTCTCTAAGGCGTCAGCGAAGATTTGCAACTGTATCTGGGATGTAACTTTGTGAGCAAAAACATGTCTGGGGAACTTTATGTGATTTAGCGCATTTAAGCTACCTCTTAAGTTGTTCCACTTGGTGTGTAATTCTTGAGGAAGTGCATCCCAATCGAGTTTTAACTCCCACAATTTCTACAAACACAGTTAAGCTGTTATGACCACTGCAGTATGCCTAGTGGGTTGAAGACGTCTGCAATGTCCGATGATGCAGTTCCCTTCATGACCCTTTGCGCAGGAATTAAGGTGCTCCGAATGGCGTAAGAATCAGATTTGGGTTGCCAGGTGAACCTCATCGTTTTGATGCTATCGTTGGACTGGTTATTGAAGTCTAGCTGAATTGCCTGATCTTCTGCTGGTATCTCCTTGAGTAGGTGAGGGTGATTTGCGCAACATTTGGGAAGTATGATGCCAACAGTTTTCAAGGATGTAACCAGTTCAGTTTGCTTCAACATGCAAGTGGGCAAATGATCAGAGCCGGATAAAATGTCATCCACGTAGAAATCATTCTTAAGTGCCTGAGAAGCTAGGGGATATTGGTTCCTTACATTGTCGGCCAGCATGTTCAGGATGCGCGTGGCGAGATATGAAGCTGTAGCAGTACCGTTAGTCACAGTGCAAAGCTGATAGCACTTCAACGGATTCTCGGTATCATCCCTCCACCATATCAATTGGTATTTTTGGTCAGCTGGCTCGACTTGAATTTGCCGATACATTTTTTCGATGTCCGCGGTGAAGACATATCGGGGAAGATTTTGAAGACATCACCTTGGATGGCTGGTCCGACTGCTAAAACATTATTCAGCGAAAGATTATTTGTTGTTTTCGCTGATCCATCGAAGACAGCTCGTAATTTGGTCGTTGTGCTTTCGGGTCTGAGGACGCAATGATGTGGAAAAATAGTAGGGCTCTTCTACCATGATGAAGCAGATTTGCTTCATATGGCCCAAATCAATATATTTCTGCATGAATGTATTATATTGCTGCCTCAACGTCGGGTCCTTGGCTAATCTTCTTTCCAAGGGGTGGCAGCATCGAAGTGCTGTGCCACTGGACTCGCCCAGTCCTTTTGGATCGCGTCTGAATGGCAGTCGAACGACGAAGTGCCCATTGTTGTCTTTTTTGTAGTCTGGATGAAAAATTCTTCACACTTGTTTTCGCTTTCTTCAAGCTGTCAGAATTTTTGAACGTGGGAGTCCAAAGTTTCGTCCTCGCTGCATATTCTGCAGTGTGCGAGGTTAGTCATTGAGGTGCGTACAGCGAATCGGCCTGACACGGTGGAACCGAAAATCGTATTCTGAAGCGTGGGAAGTTGCTCTCCCAATTTGATTTGACCAACGGAAATAATCGAATAGAACAGCTCGGCTCTAATCAGAATGTCGATGGGACCAGGACGACGAAATTGTGGATCGGCAAACTTTATGATACCGGGAATAAGCCAGGATGTCTTCTCGATGTGTTGCGAGGGTTGTGGTGCTATTACATTTGGTAAAACGTGAACAATCTTAACAACATTACTGGTTTCTTGGAGACCCAACCTTTTTAAAAGCCTTTCTGAGATGAAGTTTAGCTGGAAACCGGAGTCTAACAAGGCTCTTGCCTAAATTTGGTTTACCCAGCTATCCATGACATTGATGAGGACCGTGCTTAACAACGTATATGCACCGACAGTTGAGGGAGTGCTGGAACTGAGCGATGCAGCTTCCTTAGTGCTTGAGTCTGGGTGTGCCCTTGTTTCCTCATTCCTTGCTTGTTGCGGCTGCTTCGATGTGACTTGACCCTTTGAGTCATTGCCTTCCAGATGAAGCAAAGTATTTTGCTGCTTGGAGCACTTCTTGCAGTTCCCAGAGGGACATTTATAGGAGCGATGTCCCTTCTTAAGACAATTTACGCAGCGCTCTGCTCTGGAAAGTAGGGCAAGAAGATAGCAGATGAATGCGGTTAATGCCATTTGAGATTTTCCCTTTCCGAAGCTTTTGTCGATGGCGGTGCTTCTGGCGTTCTTATTAGGCATGGATTCTCAGGATTGAAGACGCCTTACCAGGAACATGAGAAAGTGCTCCATAGATTGAAGGTTTCTAGGATGTTCTAGGCCCTGCTCGCAAAGCGTGTGTGAGGCACCATCTAATTTTTTGATGAGGATGTGGAGCAACAAAGTATCCCAGTTTGTAATGTCGATTTTGAGATTCGTTAGACTTAGCAAGCACTCCCGAGTTGTGTCATGAAGCGATTTGATGGCCATAGCTGACTCGGTGTGGATGACAGGTTGATTTAACAGTTTGTTGAGGTGGGCTAGTACCAAAAGTCTTTCATTGTCGTATCTGTCCTTGAGCAGGTTCCAAGCAGACAGATAGTTCGCGTCGGAGATTGTTAGGTGGCTAATACATCGCTCTGCTTCACCAGTTAAACTCGTTTTGAGGTACCACATTTTCTGCGCATTGCCCAGATTTTGTTCGTGAAATACTTGGATGAACAGGTCGTGGAACTGCTTCCAACAAAGACAATTGCCTTAAAGTTTTGGCAATGTGATGGTTGGCAGCTTAACTTTGGGCGAAACATCACTTGTGACTGGATGTGTGGACGGTGTAGAATTTTGTTGTAAGTCTTTTTTTTTTCTTGATCAAATCCAGCAGCAATGGGGTTGTCTGTCATTCCCCAGATGGTATCGTGCAGGACTTCAATGTTTGCCCAAAGGCGTTCAATAGAACGGCACTTTACTTCGTACACGACAGCGTTTTGTTGAGGTGGGGAAGTTTTGGACTGAGTCCAAGGCGCGCCTTAACGAGACAATTGCAGCGTTCAATCTCCGTAGCGTGACCTGAAGAGGAGAACTTCGGGCGATAGATGGCTTGGCATCTTCAGGCTTGTGACTGCTTTATGCATGCTCCGTGGATTGAGTGCTTGTTTGACTGGTGAAGCGCTGTTTGACGTCCTTGATAAACTTGTTACAGCTCCTCTTTGTTGGCAAAGTATTGTTTCTGGAAATATGGATGACTGTTTTCGAGGCTGGTTTTCATATTTAGCCCGAATACCGAAGTCCGCAGATTGGAACGTCTCCCAGAATTCAGTTATGGCCTTGGACTTGCTGACGAGGTATTCGTTGTCTTTGCGTGTCGGAAAATCCTTCTTGTAGTTCTTTATATGCCTCGCGATTTCTTCTCCTGTCTCGTTCTGTTGTTTTGCGAGTTCTGCTAAGGAAGTCATTCTTCTAGAGATGAGCTTGGCGAAGCAAGTGCGTCGAAATCACTGAACAGTTCGGAGTGGGGAAGCTCTCGCGGAAGAAGTTCCAGTTTGCTACAGCAAACTGTCGTATGGAACGAAGATCTTCACAATGGCGTAGTAAGGGATGCAAGAGCTATAAGATGCCAACTATCCTGATGGATTTATGAGTGTTCGCTTTCTTAACGAATTGCCGCGACGATAAACAATTTAAAATTCGTGTAAACTTAACTGGTTTGGAGTTCGCGTGACGTGGATCACGTCGAGGTCACCAAATGTTGACCCCAGACTCCTTTGTCCGTGCTTTGATGGAACTAGCTAGGGTGTGTCACCTCTAACTTATCCTTCAAGACTCCTTTCAGGGATAAAATTGAAGGCTAAATCGAGGTGTTACACCAAGACTTATTATAATATGTGCAAGGATCTTAGACCGATACACAAGAGGGAGATGAAAATTAACAGGTTAAATTCTGATTAACAACTGGGCCGTTCATTTAATTTCGTTATTTACTTTTATATATAAACTTAAGATATGCTTAACTGGGCAAATTGGCACCTTGGAAACTTACTTCGTCGTCGAAATGGTTGAATTCTAAGGATAAACAAAATTGACTCGGCTATTTCGACGATGACGAGGCTTGGTCGATGGCACCTGTAGTAAAACGATCCCATCGGTCAAGGTGCGATGATAAGGTAAGTGTGGTACATTTCGGTCAAAATTTATTCGTCAATGGGACGGTACAAACTCGACACAAATCTCTTAGTGAACACTGTGCGATGTTGAGCTTTAACGTTTTTTAAATCGTGTTGAAACCACAGGCGACCGCACACACTGCACGCATAGCCAAACTCGTTTGCTCTGAAAGTCTTGACGAAATGAGCACGTGCCGTCCTCCATCGATTTTTCACATCACTGTTGTTTTATAACATCACAGTTTACCGCAGTACCCACCATCGACACACGCGCATTGATGGCCGACGTTGACAACAGGACAATATTTTGTGATTGTAATACAAAGTCGTTTGGCGCTGTCACATTGCCATTTATCTTTTCACGCTGCTTTCTTTATTGACTTCCAATGTGTGCACATGATCCGTGGACGTTTGAACTGCCGGTTGCCGCTGTATGCTTGATGGGCCACTTACCTTAACACTTTCCGCCGTTCTTAGATGCTGTCGTAGCTCCAACATTTGCTCAGCACTGGAATTTTTAGCTTTTTTAATTTCCTTTTGATACGAGCATTACTCTGATTTGCATTTTTCATAATTCTGCGCATGTTTACGTTTGATATGAGACGAAATCATTGCTAAGAGAATTATTTCTTAAGATTAATTAAATGCACTAAAACTAATTAAAATTTTAACTTAAAGTCTTAACACAATTTCTATATAAAATAGTCCAAGTATTACTAAATTGGATGACCGATGGCCCCCAGAGAGAGTTTCTGTTCACGATTTGAACGATGGCCGCGAGGTAGAATTTTTCTGAATGATTTGGCTTGAATTGAAAGTTATGCGACTGGACATTAAAATATTCTCAACACACTGAATGTGTTCCCACAGCATCAGCAACGAAAACCCCCATGAGCCTTGAATTTCTCGTTGCAACGACCGGTCATTTGGTTGAAACGATAAGAATTTACATTAGACGATCAGCTTCGTACTCCGTTTTAATTTATATTTCAGTTCAGAAAACATCAACCTTCTCCCTTCAGTACAGTTCTTCATCCAACGCATTGAAAATTCACGTATTACACATTTCCTTTATCATATTGTGCGTACAAATCCTTGGTTTGCAACTGATATGGATGACGCATTTTCATTGAGATATCAGTTTCACATGAAACTTATGGGAATCCCATCAGTTACAAGCCGTGTTTTTTCATGCACTTGAGCGAGTGTCGGATAGCAGTTGAACTAGAGCCCGATAGGTTTTTGCATGTATTCCAACGACAATGTGTGATCCAGAAAAATATCAAGTTCACGTATTTTTACTGTAATACGTATTCAAGAAATTTATTACGTTCGTGGTCCATATGGATCTCGTGCATAATAAAACACGGCTACAGTTTCAGTTTCGCTATTTACAGTTACCACGAGTTACAGTTTAACTGAATATGTCAACTGAAACTGAAACGGAACTGATCGTCTATAAATGGGGCTTTATATGGATACAACCCTGAGTTTGTTATCGAAAGACATTAATTTGTAGCGACCATTGACGCGACATGATTGTTATTATGAATTATTGTTTTTTTTGCCCAAATTATTTTTTTTGAATGTTAGCATATTATATTATTGAATTTTCTTTTATAAGTACTATTATTATTCGGGGCGATTCTGGCCACTTTCGTTGAGTTAACAGATTTTTGTTTAGAAAGTTAAAAAATTTGGTTTCTAATAGAATTCTTTTAGTTGGTATTCTGGCCAAAATTTACTCTCAAATCTGTTACGAAACCGGTTTTGTTCCAAATCTCTCAACTTTCTTAACAAAAAACCTGTTACGATTAAGTTGAACAATTTCAAGCATGTTACGGTAAAGGATTTTTAACAAAAATCTGTTATCTTTTGGCACCCACAATACCAATTTCGACCGTAACTAAACTTTAAGAAATCCAACAACAAACTACATGGGCTGTCAAATTAACGGAATCTGTTAAGTGCGCACAGAATTGCCCCGATTATATGTAAAATCATGCGATCTTCTCGATCCGTCCCCCATCAATGTACCAACAGCGGTAAACACTGCTTGACTTCGATGATCGAACGAGAACTGCAAAGCTCGCGTGTTGATTTCACTTTTAATTGTGTATCGAAATTATTTTTTTATGAAGTATTATTTTTTTGCTCAAATTATTTTATTTTAATGTTAACATATTACATTTTTTATTATTAGTACTACTATTATTATATATAAAATCACGCGATGTTCTCGATCCGTCCCCCAGTCATTATTTTTTTAAGTGAAACTTCTTTTACAGCGGTATAGGCAGTATAGTGTCCACAGCGGAAGTATACTGAAGGGAAAGGCGTTGGTAAGTTTGACTAGTTATCACTGTACTTAACGAGCGAAGAGACATTTTTACGTCAAAAAAATTATAACAAGTGTTTTGCATTAATATGTACTTTAATTATCAATCTCTTTAATACAATGATTATATAAAGTAGTATGGTTACAGGACAGAAAAATCACAAGTTCATTGATTTGCGCCGTTTTTTCAATTCTTCTTCAATGCTGCCGTAGCTCTGACGCTTGCTCGGCATTTTTGATTTTATGAATTTGTTTTTATGTGGGTTATCTCCAATTTTTTGCCATTTCCAAATTCATACCAATTTTTACTTATATTTCTGCAAATATTTTTATTGTTTCACCTTAGGTCCTGGTAGTCCTTTACAAGTTCTTTACAATGATTCTCTAATCAACGTCCTAGTTTAACGCGTTCTCACACGACACTCATAGATGTCCTCACACAACGATCAAAAACAACCATCACGCGTGGGCCCTTACACTAACCCGATGACGTCACTGGAAAAGCAAGCGCCAAACAATAAACAGCTACAAATATGCTCCATCCACTGTGACCTTAACCGTTGTTATTGCGCTACTAGCCTCGTAGTTATTAGTGATTGAAAATGACGGTGTTTTGTAACACAAGAATGTTAGACTGGTTACCAATGTACATACTCAACCAGAAGAAAGACGTTTTCACGTCAAAATATCGATATTATTCGTTCGATATATCTGAAATGTTCCTTTAAATTCTTTGAAATGTTCCAAAGCGCCAATGGCGTGCAGCGTTCCGCTATTGATTTAGTTTGACAGGAAGCTTTAAATAGTAATACTCATCGCAATATTTTTTGTCCTACAGCATTGCCCAAACCGCAATTCACAAATTGAATTCTCTGAACCTCCAGTGTATTGCGTGCGCTTTCAGTGGTATTCCATCCACTCTTTTAGTGCAAGACAGAATTCTCCAAAAAGTTTTCAAATAACCTATACCCATTTTAGAAAACTCCGCATCAAGCTTCCCTGTAAAGTGTGAACAAGCACAGTTCATAAGATCTGCATCTATCATTCTCACAGATGAAATTTCAACATGCCATCTATGTAAACTTATCGGAGGTAAGACTATTTTACTCTGTGGAGATTTTTGATGAACATTACCAGTTTTACCTCATGGTACACGTGTATCACTTTTTGAGAATTGCTTTAATTCATGGTCCGAATTTTCGAAATTCCACAAAATAACTTTGACCCGAACCATGAGAGGTTTACCTCATGAAATTAAATTCGTTGAGTTTCTTAATTATTCGGGTACACTTCTGCCTTTTTCCTTTCAAAGTACTCAATTTCCGGTCATTCTGGCTTCTGCGATGACAATTAATAAATCCCAAGGGCGAACGTTTCAAAAAGTGGGAAAATTACTTATATAACCTGTATTTTCTCACGGACAGTGATGCTGCAGCCAGTAAAGTAGAGCTACATGTCAGAAACACCAGCCCAAGTGTTATATATTTTTTGTTCGGTTTGTTTATAGTTTTTATTTTCAGTGTTAACCAGTTGTTAGTTCAATGTTGAGGGTAGGCTATACACAATCTTTGGGTTGGCTTAATATTTATTATTGTGCATATACTACTTACAATTCTCATTTTCATTTTCATTCATTTTCCTAAAGCTTTATACAATCCAAATGTCCATGTGACCAATCGTTTCATTCTTAACATAACCTTATCTACTAATTAATTTCCTAATATTTTATACAAATCAAATGCCAATGTGACCAATCTACTAGTTATCTTCCTAATATTTTATGCAGATCAAAACACCATGCGACCTAATGTTTCTTTCTTTATATAAGCTAATCTACTAAGTATTTTATCATTCCACTACTCAGACAGATTCAAATTTACTTTACTTCTTGATCTCATTAATTTTTCTTGTATTTCCAAATTTCCAGTTTATGTTTTAATCCTGATTTATTCATTATTTATTTCATTCCTTAACCCTAACCTAATTTACAATTCTTTTTTATTTTTATTTTTACTCCTCTTAGTACGGCGGTACTTCAAACGGTCATTATGGAGCCGCTGGATCTCCCTGCTGATCCGTAGTCGCTCCTCCTTACCTACCGCCAGTAGCAGACGACGCCGAACCTCTTCTATGGCCCGCCTGAAGTTGGCCTCCACCCCAGTACGGTACTTGACGGGACGCTCTTGTTCCACGGCCGGTGGCACGACGACCTCCTTCTTGCCCCGATTCCTGGCCCGGTATTCTTCCAAGGTAATCGGCTTCGGTCCGGCCCTGGAATCACGCAACGCCTCCTCCAATGTTATTTGCGACGTCCCCGACATTGCGAAATAGCCACTTCAATGACGACACCGTTCTTGGAACTAGGTTGATGGGTTCTGGCGACCACTTTCAACAAGAAGTTCCCCCCAAAATCGATAGGTTTCTAGAACCTTGTTCGATGGGATATTTCGGACTCGAGTTGATGGGTTACTAAACCTCTTTCAACACGAAGTTCCTTACTGCACCGATAGGTTTCGAGAACCGTGTTCGGTTTTGCATCTTCGAGCTCGAGTTTGATGGGTTACTATGACCACTTTCAAGCTCGAGCTCCCAACGCAGAGATCCGATAGGTTTCTAGAACCTTGTTCGGTTTGGCAAATTCGAACTTAAGTTTGACGGGTTACTATGACCACTTTCAAACTCAAGCTCCCAGAAAACCGATAGGTTTCTAGAACCTTGTTCGGTTTGGATCACTTACTTTTCCTTGTTCGTCTACTCCCTTTTCAATCTGATAAGGTCTGCCTGACTTGTGAGGATGTAAATTTGTTCCCAACTACTGGTGATATCCCCAATTTTTATCCGCTTTTTATCCCAAGAAACCGGGATTTTTGACCGTTGGTGCGAGGTTGCCATCAATTACGAAACGCACTTAGCTTCTGCATGGCGCCATCTACCGGTGACGGGCGGAGGTTTTTAGAACTGCGTAAGTTGTTTACGTTTCTACATGTTTCGTTTTGACGTTTCCGTCTAGGTTAAGACCGTGTTGTGATGTCGCGTGTTTTATGTTTGTGAGTGAATTTCATGTTATTAACATAGGTTTCTAGGATCCAATGCTCGCGTTAGTGTTATGAAATGGTATGTTTGTTTATATTCTACATATTTGTATGTTTATTTACGTCGAAATATTTCGTGGCTATCGTGATCCTAACCGTGTTGTGTTTACGCTTGATGGTAAGTATAGTGCATGTTAAACTTCTGGTGTGTTATGTTTTTTAGGCAGTCTTATGTTTTATTCACCTTGAAATACTCCGTGGTTATGTGGACTATGCGATGTGAACATCAACATCGACATCAACCTCTTGTGTGACATGTTCGAGTGAGTATAGTGACATGTTCGATCTCTGGTGCATTATGTTTTTCAGGTGCATATGTGTTATGGGTATGGTTAGTGACTCGTATAGTATATTTATTATGTTCTAATCTCCCTTCTCTTTAGGTGATGCGACGCATCACAACACAAGGATATAGCAGGAGGTGATTGAATTTTTGCGAAAAGTATTGTTTATGAGGAACTTTAAGATCTTTTTGGATTCGCAACAGCATCCGCTAGATTTTTGACAGTTGAAGATGAGGCCTGATTTAGTCAAGGTCTACCTTGACGTCCTGAATGAGCTCAAATTATTGCAACTGCAGCCTGAACTAAATCACCTATTTACTTACAATGCCACTGTACATGGAGTGCCATGCGCGAACTATAAGTGTGAGCGTACCGAACGACGGGTCTTGCCGAGCGTAGCGAGCAAGGATGTCTCCCTATTTATTATATAATATGTTTAAGCTTAGGCTGACTAAGGCTCATTTGCATAAGCTTCAAAGTTGCCAAAGAAGCACAAGATGTCCTCCTAAGAATAAACGTCTCAAATGGCTCTGGGCTGGCCATACAATCCGAGGAAAGGATAAATTGAGTAGAACTCTCACTACCTGGTACCCGAGGGAAGGGAAAAGAAAGAAGGAAAGGCAGAAGAAAAGATGGGATAATCAAATATGTGCGGTCGCTGGACCCACCTGTTGTAGAGGAGCTCAAGACAGAAATGAGTGGAAGATTTTGGAGAAGGCCTTTGCCAATAGGCACACAGATCTGTTATAAATTTTGAAATCAATTTTCTAACTCTTGTTTAAGTATAAATATAAACATAAGTAACATCTAATAAGTAAGTTTTTTTCTTTATATTTATATATTTTGAAGTGGATAAAGGCTAATAATAATAATTATAATGTATAAGCTTAGACCGGATAACGAAACTTTGAAAAATGAATACAAAAATTATTCCAAAGTACTGGAAAAGGTTAATAAACAAGCAAAGAATATGCAGGGAAAGCAAGAATTTGAAAAATTAGAATCAGGTAAAAAAAAGTTGTAGCAAATGGTTAATCAGAAGCTTGGTAGGAACCCGAGAGAGGAATGTTACATAAAATACTTAAAAGATAAAGATGAAAATAAGTTGGAAACTTCTGAAGAAATAGCTGAAACTATCTGTTAATATTATTGCTTCTTTTGCTATTTAAAGCCAACTTAAATGAAAAACCACTTCTTCGAAAATTCAGTCACATTTATTTTCATTCTTTTTCTTTTTGACTACTGTTACTTGGTTGCGTTCGTTGATTATTAATTTGATACCAATTTTAAAGTACCCTTTGACTTGGCGGGTATTTTTGAATATGAAACATTTTCTTCAACACTATCAATGCATATTTTAGTAATGTTGGTATTAATGTCAGTAAGAAAATAACAAAACAAATTACCATTCTTATTCATATGTTACCTACCAACCCGTATACCCTATTTTTGAAACACGTAGACATAAACGAAATACAACCAATAATGGGGCCCATTCTGGCGAAAATCGTAAAATTGCAGATTTTTCTGCTATGAATGATAACAGATTCGGCTCGTAGCAGAGTTTCAATAAGTTGGTATTCTGGCTACCAACTATTTTCGAATCTGCTACGATTTCAATTTCGGAAATAACTTTACGCCAAATCTGCTATCTTTGACGGCCGAAAGTGTAAACAAACACTTAAAATGTAATTCATTATAAGTTTAAGTGCCTTTTTGTGTGTAAAATGTGTTAAAAAAATATAAAAATATATCGAAAGGCCCAGTCAAGGTCGGCGCCGTAGATTTTCCGTGAAAACTTCGCGATAAAATTATAATAAGTGTTTCTTATTAGTATGTATGTTCTTAAATCAATGCCTCTTTAAAATTGTCATATAGAGTAATACGATTATAGAAAAGATAAATCACAAGTTTATTTTTTTGCACCTTTTTTAATTTTTTTTTAATGCTGCCGTAGCTCTGACATTTACTCGGCACTGGACAATTTCGGTTGTTTTTAATTCGTTTGCATCACTCTTTGATTTGCCTTTTATTCAATTCGGCCCATATTTACGACTCATATGAGACGATATTTTTAATTTCCTTTCAATGTTCATATGAATACCGATTTTGACTTATACTTCGGCGATTATTTTTATTGTTTCACTTTGAGTCCTAGTAGTTCTTCTAAAACTCCATCAAGGACTTTGGAACGAACGTCCTTCATGATCGCGTTTTACGCTACACTGATTTATAATTTTACGCATCGGTTATTAACAACAATCATGCGTAAGTGAACTAGCCCGATGACGTCACGCGCAAAATAAATGCTGCACGATATATACGTACAAAAATTCTTTCTCCATTGTGACCTCGACAGTTATTATCATATTATTAGCCTCGTAGTTATTGGCGATTAAATTCTGACGGTATATTGTACCGCAAGAAAGTTTGACTGGCTATCAGTGTACTTAACGAGCGTAAAGACGTTTTAAGTTACAACAAAACTTTTGTACTTATATGTACTTTAATTATCAAACTATTGATTACAATAGTTATAGAGAGTAATACGGTTACAGAAAAGATAAATTACTAGTTTATTTTTTGCCACCGTTTTTGCATGTCTTCCTCGATGGCGCCGTATCTGTTACACTTACCTGGAACTAAAAATTTTTGGTTTTTAATATCTGTTTTGATGCGGGTTCTCTCCGATTGGAGGTTTTTATAATACGGTGCATATTTACGCCTCATTTGAGAGGATATCTTCCATAATTTTTCGATTCCCAAATTCGTAACGATTGTTGCCTATATTTTGCAGAATATTTTTATTGTTTCACTTTAGGTCCCGGTAGTTGTTATCATGTTCTTAACATTGATACCTCAATCAATATCCTAGCTTAACGCGTTCTCACGCTACACTCATAAATATCCTCACACAAAGCTAAAAAACAATAAGCACGCGTGGGTTAGGCTGGCTGCCAATGTACATACTCAACGAGAACAAAGACGTTTACACGACAAAAGAGTTATAATAAATGGTTACACTGGCGATCCAATAATGCATTTGTAACCGAAACCACCGAAAACTAAAAATACACTCAATTAATATGCAAAATAGCAAAACGTTCTTACCTGAGGAAGACACGCGGCACAAATCCCAATCTGACAGAACAATCTGACAGACAGTGATCGACACACAGAACCCAATCTGCAACGCGGCGGGAACTGCCGATGGCCAGCTCAAAATGCAATTCGAAGACAAACACACCGATGCATATGGCAATTCAGCGGATTGTATCAACTAAGCACCAAAACTAACGGAAATGCAACATACCAGCAAAACGAATTGGGTGCAGCCAATGACCCAAAAGAAAAATGCAATTTGGAAATATTGCAAATATTGGAAATGATGATTGATGACAGGAAATTGAGGACCAATATCCCCATGGGAACGGAAACCCCCATCATGTCAAAAATAAGCTAAACGTTAACAGTATTTGAATATAAATAGACGAGAAAAAATGCTGACTGGACCTACTAGCAGCCTCAATCATCATTTTAGGAAACTGGACATTTCCTGAGAAGATTTCACCCCAAAACTAGGAGAGTTGGACTATTACCAAGAGACTTAATCAACAACGTGGATAATCAGTAGCAGCCTTGGACGTTGGAGCAGTGAACTTCCTGGTCTTCTTTGAAGAAATACCTTGGGTGAGGGAATAAAAAATAATCAATACAAAAGCGGATGAATTAAGTATTCACCGTTGAGGTCCCAAACACGGTTCGAAAGAACCCAATGGGCATTAAATTAAATTAGAGTTAGACGGTAACGGAATGGGAGATCGCCATCTTCAAAAGGCGTTAAAACGAGACCCAAAAGCGGGACCATGGCCTTTCACCATCGAAGAATACCGGGTTAGACAGTCGGGCCATCACAGGAAAAGCGAAGTGCAGCTCCAGGAAAGAACAGAGGCGCCTAAGAAAAAGTGGACACCGGGGATAGAGGCGAGGTTTCGTCGGCTAATAGAGGAGGCCAGGAAGGACTTCATGTGGGCTGTGGAGAACCACCAAAGAGTTGTCGTTAGCAGAGAGCTGCAGAAACTCCACAACAAGCGTTTACGTTACCGGACGGGGAAACGACGGGCAAAAAGGGGGCCAGAAGTATAAGGAAAGAAAGATTATCAGCTGTAATAGTAAAAGTAATTAAAGGAAATCTGAATATCGGTTCGTTGTAAAAGGTTAAGGAAAAGAAATTTGAAAAAAGTTAATTAACTTAACTATGGAGGCGCCTAAAATTCGTCTTTAGAACTAAAAGTGTACTTGGGAGATGTTGTAAGGTTTTGTCCTGAAGGGTAGAATATTTATAACATAACATTTACAACATCAGTACTGTTTTAATAGTAAAATAAAATAATATCCAAAGTGTGATCCATAAAGGTACCTGCTGGTTCTAAAAATAAATTATAAGCAACAATACAACACTATACGAAATTGAAGCAGGGACAATACGTGTAACCTTGATATTTCCATTATTTATTTATCTTATTTATTTATATATATAACTAAATAGAAGCTAATTCTAGTGAAGACAAACGGAAGCAAACAATACAAGAATAGAAAAAAAGAAAGAAAAGAAAATGTAATATACGCAATGAATAAAGTGTAATATACGCAATGAAGAATAAAGAAAACTTACTCAACTTAACTAAATTAAAACAAATTATTAGTGTGAGAAAGTGAAATGACACTAATATGCATTGAATGTATTAAGACTGTGTGCTAATCGACGGCACTTTCATACAACTGACATTTTGATTGGCATTATATCAAAGTCACATTTTCGAAAGGTTCTTGTCTCCGAAAATGCCAACTTTATATTAGCACTTTATTGTTCCGTTCAGGGATAGTTTCAAAACAAAACGGAAACGTCACATGAATGCAGGAATAAACGTAAGTGTTTTAATATATTCTTGAAGTAATATAAGTTCATAGTTTGTTTTCAGTTTTAGTAACTAGCGAAGGTATCAAATGTCAAAAAAGTTCGAACTTCAATTCAAAATGTCGTTCGAAAGGTTATGCCGTCGATTAGCACACAGTCTAAATGTATTACTGGGAGGAAATTTCATCAGCGCAAATCCGGAAAACCGAACGAACGTTGTCATTGCCATGCATGGCCCGCAGGGAAGGGGCAGCCCGGTTATAAACCCTTATCATGCGGGTAACGGGCTCCATCCTACCAAAGTCCGTGTGATGGAATCTGAGGAAGAACGAGCCGACGGATCTGAGGCTTCTGCTGCTAGAGCGCAGGATATCCTGATCGTGTATGTATGGAGCGAAAATATGTGGAGGATAAATCAGTCATAACTCGGCGTCCAGAGAGGGATTGAAGGTTAATAAGTTTGAGTCGGTCGGGATATGGGGAAGATGAGTGCAATCGAACCAAGGAAGTAGATTAAGAGCAAATAGGAGGAAGCGCTTCTGAAAAGCCTCAACTCGCCTGATATGGACCTGGTGATGTGGCGTATTGAGAAGCATATTCCAGTATAGAGCGAACGAAGGCGGTAAAAAGGGTTTTACGTGCGTAAGGGTCAGCGAATTCCTTACACCACCTTGATACAAAGCCCAACATAACACCAGCTTTTCTTATTTCGAAATTTATATGCTCATGAAATGAGAGACTTGAATCAAGGTGAACACCCAGATCTAGGGCGCAGTTCACTCACCCAACTGTGGAGGCATTTATAGAGAAAGTGTGAGGAACATAGTTCCGCTTCCGATGGAAGCAGACGTGTTCACACTTTGCGATATTGAGTCTAAGATTGCTTTTAAAGAACCATAGTGATACACGATTAATGTCCTCTTGAAGCTCAAGATTATATGCTGGGCGAACAATATTCTTGAATATCTTGGTGTCATCTGCAAATGTGAAAATTTCGGAGTACCAGGCGACCCTATGGATGTCATTAGTAGCAGCTATAAGAAGTAGTGGGCCAATGAGGCTACCTTGAGGAACACCGGATGACGCAGTGATTCTATTAGAAAGGGAGGACCTAAACAGGACACGGTAGGTCCTACTTCGAAGGTAGGAACTGATCTGTCTGAGGAAGGAGTCTGGGCAACCAGCCAACCTGAGCTTTAATACATTCAAGTTATAAGGAATGCTGTCGAAAGCTTTACTCATGTTAGTAAAGATCGTTTCGACAGCTTCACCAAGTTGAAGAGCATGAGTGGTGTATGAGATAAAATGCACGAGGTTGGTAACGGTGGATCTTCTTTTATGGAAATCATGCTGGTGTGGTGAGATAAAGGACGAGAGGAAGGGATAAAGTTTTTCAGCCAGGATTTTTCCAAAGGTTTTTGGAATGGCGGATAATTTGGCAATCGGCCGATAATTCGATGCCTCCGTCTTGGCTCCTTTCTTATGAACTGGAATCAAGAATCCGGCCTTCCAGCACTCTGGAAAAATTGCTGATTGGATGGAGGAGTTAAAAATTTTGGTTAAAGGAAGAGCAAGCCAAATTGCACATCTTTTGAGTATAATAGGTGGAATACCGTCGGGACCGAGACAGAAGTCATCCTTGAGGCGTGATAGCTCTGCTAGGACTTCCTCCTCACTGATAAGGACATCAGGGATGTTGGAAATTAAGGAAAACGGGGCAGGATTGAGAGCGGTAAAATATTATATGTCTGACTCAAATTGACCGTCAGAGACGGTAGCTGAGAACAAACTTGCGAATAAGTTTGATATAGATTGAAGATCATCATACTCCACACCATGGTGTGAAACGGACTGTGGATAGAAGTCCCCTTTGCGTTTCCTTTTAGAGTTCACGAAGGAGAAAAATAGCTGGGGATTGGCGGTAACATGAAATTCCACCAACGATAGATATCTGCTATACTGAACAGATCAGTAGATTATCAGATCAGTTGATTATCTATGAATACATATTGTTATGATTTTTTTTTTGATTATCGCGTTTTCGTTTATCGAGTTCTCTTTAATAAGGAAATGGATCTGTTTGGGAATTCTGTGAAGCATAAAATGATAGAGTCAACTGTTAACTCAAAATTCAACTGCTGAACGCATGCTGGTCTAAAGTGGAACAAATAGTCATATGAGATTCCCAGCGAGCCTCCCAGCACAATGGATTATTGATGTTCCTATAGATTTTGAGAACTTGCTGGTCTTAAGTTGACTGAATAGTCAGACGAGATTCCTGGCAAGCCCAATAGCACAATGAATAATCAAACTACCTAGAAATTATCGATAGCTTGCTGGTCTTAAGTTGACTGAATAGTCAGAAGAGATTCACAGCAAGCCTAATAGCACAATGAATAATCAAAGTACCTAGCAATTGTTGAGAACTTGCTGGTCTAAATTTGACTGAATAGTCAGACGAGAATCCCAGCAAGCCTAATAGCACAATGAATAATCACGAATGAAATTGATCATCAGAAGAACATAGAAATATCCATTGTGAAATGAGTGTGAAATTCTCACCTGGAAATTTGATCTATCTTGTTCGTGTTTTGAACTAAGAAAACTCCTTCAGAAATCAAGTTGAATCCCTTGACAGAATATAACACAAAGTACACTCCTTTAGAAATTAAATTAACTTTTATCTAGAAACAATGCAATATTAAAAAAGATTCCTTGATGTAATAAATTTATTGTTTTTGACCACAACAAATGAGACTCAAAAACCTACTGAACAACAAACAGACTCTGTCCGTCAAGAAAAGTAAACAACGCCAACTATTGTCAGAGTTGGTGTTGCTAGTTCCAATCAATAACAACTTTGACCCAAGAAAGTTGGAGAAGGGCGAGGACAGAGTTCTTTTCCTTTTTTAAACAAGATCCGTTATTGATAGGGATAATACTGATATACTTTATTCGGCAATTAACTGATGTTTAGGGATTGCTTCTCTCCCCTCCCCCTTTTTTTTGGACTAGCTTCACGCCAAGATGGTTGATATCTATCAGTGGCATCAAATAAAATAAGTTAATTTTCACCCATTCACGATTCGAGTTTATGTTACTACATGTTATTTTGAAGTTTGGGAGCAAAAATTCAGTTTCGTGGGAGACGCATTATCCAGGGTCTTTAAGCTTAGAGGACGAAAAACAATGAACAATTGTAGAAGTTGTTATATATATATATAGGCAAATGCTAAAAATTTCATTTCGGTCCAACTTGAAATATTCGGTTATATGTTTTTATATTACTGGATTTTCGGCTAGGATATGTGAGTATGTTTGTAAAGCCAGTATATATCTAGTATAGAGATAGTATCTGTACTTTGCTAGTATCCTTCTAATGAATTTCTGTTCAAATGACAAAATTTTCTGTTTTATTATTATGACATTTAATTTTTTGGTAATTTGGAGACTCTTTAATAAAACGAAAATAAAACCCCCTTGTTTTACAAAGAATAAAGGAGGATCATTCCAATTACAGTTTTGTTAAAAAAAATTTTTTGTTTGTTTTTTATTATCTATATATATCGTTATATTTTCGATATTTTACCTAACATATTGCGTATGGTTAATGAACCTATGAAACATTGACAAATTCTGATATGTCCACACGACAATTGCGACAATTTCCTTGCCCAATAGACTATCCAAGACTCTCTGCCAGGAAAAATGTTAGTGCCAGGAGACCCCAAGCCCCTACTAGATTAGCGCTTTTACCAATGTGTAAGGTAAATTATTTTCAAATTTAATATGGCTTTTGCAAAAAAATCAATAATTTAAATTAAGTAGTAGCAGTAAGCAGTTGACTCACGCTTCCATGTTCGTCTGTGGGAGTTTGTTGTTTCTTCCTTTTTTTCCCTTTTTTCACGGGAAATCTTCGGCGCAAACCTTGACTGGGCCTTTCGGTTTATTTTTTTTTTGACCTTGGGGTCTAAACGGCAACCACTATCCCAAGACTGCCGCCAAATATGTTACTCGTATTAATCGAGTTAGGACCGGGAAGTGCTTTCTGAGGAGAAGTTCAGCCGCTCCTTTTTGGTTAAGAAGAAAACACATTCACTACTGTCATTTACGATTCCTTTATTTATTTATTAATTCCCTTTTTTTCATTTTGTTATAAAAAATGTTTACATATTACACTGAGAACTCCAATCTGTCATTAGTGTTGTCCTTACACTTTTCGGTTATAACTGTCTTTAACTAAACATTCAAACTTATTTTCTCACTTTCTACATATTTGATCAAAAATATTTATTTTCACTTAGAACTGTTTTTATTTAGTGACTTAGATTTATTTTCAAGATAATTTATCAATAATTTTCTTCTTACAGTTTGACTGTTTTTATTTTAAAATTCAAGCTTAGTTCTACTTGAAAAGGCAAAGGGGGCCTTTTTTTAGTGGGCACATGCTACACATGCGTACATGTGTGAATGGGTCTTTGTTCAGTGACAACATCGCTACTTCTGTACATGTAAAGAAGGCAGATGGAGTCCTGTAAAAAGAGGGAAGATTAGCATAAAATAATAATCATAATAATATAAACACGAATCGTCTACCATGCCCATAACACCGGATAAGCTACAAAACAAGGTACACAAAAAACATGTCACTCTTCTCACCGTGCGGTATAAAACCAACATGAGAAGTGTTGTTGATGTCCACGTTGACAATTTTAATGCGCCACAGCCCAACATACAAACATAAGAAAACATAATGCACATGTCACCATGCTCACCATCAAGCAACACAGTCACCGAAGTGCTTCAAAACAAATAACCCTAGAAAAAATCACACATTAGTCATCAGCTAGTTCTGTAAAACCTACCTGAACATCGCCGTTCACATCAATTTGCATAAAAAGACATAAAATTATATAGAACAAACATAAACAACTACGCACTGTCACTTGCCAAAACCGACTGTGACTTGTCGAAGTCAAACACATGTGGAAACATGTGTTCCTAGTCGGCCCCATTTAATATCTGGTCCATCCTTAGTGTCCGGATCAGCTAAAAAGTCGTTGGCGGAGGCGTTGCGTGACTCGCTGGCCCTAGACCCATCACGTTGGAAGAGTACCGCGCAAGGAACCGTGCCGAAAGACCGTGCCACCACACGGACATCCCCACAGCCCATCGCTCGACCCCTGAAGCACCGCACACCGAAAGAGGCTTACTTACGCCGACCAATTGAAGAAGTCCGGCGTCGCCTGCTGTTAGCAGTGGGGCAGGAGGAGAGGTTGAGGATAAGAAGGGAACTGCAGAAGCTGCAAAATGAGCGGCTGAGGTACAAGCGTGGAAATAAAGTGAAAAAATAGAGGAAAAAAATTAAACAGAAAAAATAATAACAAGGAATAAAAATCACGGAAAACGAAAATAAGATGTGGAGTACGAAGTATGAACTTGGAAGCTGGGATGTGATTTGTTGACGTGAAAACGCCCTTCTTCTCGTTGAGTATGTACATTGGCAGCCAGTCTAACATTATTGTGTTACAAAACACCGTCATTTTTCAATCGCTAATTACTACGAAGCTGATAACACGATAACAACGGTTGAGGTCACAGTGGATGGAACATATTTGCACGTATTTATTGTGTGGCTCTTGTTTTTGCCATGACGTCATCGGGCTAGTGCAAGCGCCCACGTGTGATTGTTGTTTTTAAGCGTTGTGTAAGGATATTTATGGGTGTAGCCTGGAAACGCATTAAGCTAGGACGTTGATTAGGATATCATTGTAAAAACCATAAAAAGAGCTACCAGGACATAAAGTGAAACGTTAAAAATATTTTCCGAAATCATATGTAAAAAATTTTGAAAATGTAAAAAATGCGGAAGATATCGTTTCATATGAGGCGTAAATATGCACCGAATTGTAAAAAACTCAAATCGGGAAAAACCCGCATGAAGCCGAACATTAAAAACCAAAAATTTTCTGTGCCGAGCAAGTGTGAGAGCTACGGTGGCATCGAAGAAGAAATAAAGAAACGGCGGAAAAAATTAACTTGTGATTTATCTATCCTGTAACCGTACTACTCTCCATAACCATTGTAATAAATGGTTTGATAATGAAAGTACATACTACTACGAAAATTTTGTTGCAATTTTTTTGACACTAAAACGTCCTTTCGCTCGTAAAGTACACTGGTAGCCATTCAAACTTTCTTGCGTGACATCATCGGGCTAGTTCTCTTACGCATGATTGTTGTTAATAAGCGTTGCGTAAAATTATAAATAAGTGTAGCGTGAGATCGCGATCATGTAGGACATTCATTCGGGTGTCATTGTAAGAAGTTTGAGAAGAGCTACGAGGACCTGAAGTAAAACAATAAAAATAGTCGCTGAAATATTAGTAAAAATCGGTACTAAATTGAAAATTGGAAAAACAATTAAAAATATCTGCTCATGTCAGTCGTAGATATGGGCCGAATTGATTAAAACGCAAATCAAAGAGAGCTTGCATCAAATCGTATTCAAAAAATTCTAAAGTGTCCAGTGCCGAGTAAATGTTTGAGCTACGGCAGGATCAAAGAAAATATGAAAAAAGGTGGAAACAATAAACTTGTGATTCATATTTCTGTTACCGTACCACTCTATATAACCATTGTATATGAGACATTGATTTAAGTACATACTTGTACACTTATTATAATTTAATCCCCAAGTTTTCACGGAAAATCTACGGCGCGGACCTTGACTGGGCCTTTCGGTTTTATATTTGTTTGGTTAATATTAAGAATTGACAGTAAGAATTGATAATTACTTGGTCGATATATATAATTCAGATTTCAGTGGCAAAATAAGTTGAGGATTGATTCGTGTGAGAAATTGGAAATTAGAACTAGATGAGGAATTTATATAAGGAATTCAGAGTTCAGTTTGTACGATAAGGCTTGATTCAAATAAGAGTTTGGTTCATGTAACGAGATAAGATGTGGTTGATATGAAGAACGTATATTCATTTGAATTTATAGTTATTTGGTTTATGTAAAGAATTCATAGTGTGGTACCTAATTCTTTCACATAATAACACAATACAAGAATATATTAATACAAATAACTGTTTATTAATTTTGGAATTATTATTTACATTATTTATTTACATTTATCTTGATTCTTTAATACAATTTTAATTATTCTTTTTTTAATAAGGAGATCTTATGAACTCCATTCAAATCAAATTCAAAAACTAACTTTTTAAAAGTCAAAATTGAAATTATTAAATTGAAATGAAAATTAAATTATAAAAAATTTTAAAAAAAGATTACTAGATTTTAATATCATTTTACAAGGTGAGTAAAAATAACAAGGTGAGTATGTGGCTTGACACCATACCCCCTTTGCCAGTCTGGAAGATTATGCAAATTTAACTTTTTTATTTGGCATATCCTTGGTTGACTCTTGCGATGTATTAATTTTAATAAAATTAGTAGGTTCAAACTCATAAACAACTGACGCATTATATATATTACTTTTTAAATGATCATTAAGAACCAATGCTGGCTTTAAACGGTCAATAGAAATAACATTATTTTTGCCATTTATTTCCATTTCAAATGTTTTGGTACCTCTGTTAATAACTTTAAAAGGTCCATGATATGCTGGTTGTAAAGATTGCCTCGTTTCTAACAAACACATATTTGCAATTCTTTAAATCTTTAAATATAAAGGTTTTTTTATTGTCATGTCGTTTAGGTGAAATTGGACGTAGTTCTTGAAAATACTCTCTTCAATTTTTTACAAATTGTGATGAACTATTATTGTCTTCGTTTGATTCACTAAGAAATTCTCCAAGAAGTCGGATATGTTCACCATATAAAAGTTCAGCTGAAGTTGTATTTAAATCTGATTTGAAAGAAGCTCTGATTCCTAATAGAATTATTGGTAAAATTGATGTCCAGGATTTAGTTTGGTAGCAACGAATAGCTTCTTTTAATTGTCTGTGAAATCGTTCTATCATTCCATTTGCTTTGGGATGATATGATGTAGTTTTGAAATGTCTTGTTCCTGTCAAACGATTGAGAGATTGAAAAAGGTGCGACCCAAATTGTCGTCCTCGATCTGTTGTGATCCTTAGAGGTGTACCATATCTGCAAATCCAACCGTTTTAAAAAACTTCAGCAATGCTTTCAGCATCTTGGATTTGTAGAGGAAAAACTTCAGGCCACCTGGAGTAGCGGTCTATGCATGTTAGACAGTATCTTTTGTTTTCTGATGGAGGTAAGGTTATAATATCTAAATGTATATGTTGGAATCTTGAACTTCGTATAGTAAAGGTTCCAATAGGAGATGAAACATGTCGCGTCATTTTTGATTTTTGGCATTGAATGCAACTTTGACTCCAATCTCGACAATCATTTTTAATTAATGGCCAAACAAAGCGTTGAGTAATAAGTTTGGTAGTAGCTTAAACACCTGGATGAGAAATGCGATGAAGAGAATTGAAAACTTGTTTTCTAGATTGTTTCGTGACAAACGGTCTTGCAAAATTTGTTGAAATATCACAAAAAATTTCATACCAAATTTCCAGGAATGTTGATTATTTTTTAAATAAGTGAAGTTTTATTTGGTTGTAAATATTGTTTAATTTCTTCATCAAAGTTTTGTGAATTTGAAAGTTCCGAATAATCTAATCCTTCAGTAATATCTTCAATTCTAGACAATGTATCAGCAACAACATTGGCTTTTCCGGCCATAAATTGAATATCCGTTGGAAACTGGCATATGTAATCATGTTTCCTTGCTTGACGAGGTGACGCTTTATTAAGATTTTGTTTTAAAGCAAAAATCAGTGGCTTGTGATCAGTGAATGTTGTAAAGTCTGAGCTTCGAGCGTAAATTGAAATTGCTTGATTGCTCGGTAAATTGCCAATAATTCACGATCAAATGCACTATATTTTCGTTCACATTCACTTAATTTCTTGGAAAAGAAAGCTAAGGGTTCCCAAGTGTCATTGACAAATTGTTGGAGAACAGCTCCAATTGCTGTATCAGAAGCATCACAAAAAAATGATCGTTTAGCTTCATTAGATGGATGAGCTAAGAGGGTTGCTTGGGCTAGTTCATTTTTGATTTTGATAAAATCATTTTAGGCGATGTCATTCCAAACAAGTTTTGTTTTTCCTTTTAAATTTCCTTTTAGTAATTCATTTAGAAAAGATTGAGTTTGTGCAGCCCCAGGTATACACATTCTATAAAAATTGACCATCCCAAGAAATCTTCTCAATTCTTTAGCTGAAGAAGGACGTGGAAAATTTGTAATAATATCAACTTTGTCTTTTAAGCGCGAAATCCCATTCTTGGAAACTTGGAAACCAAGAAATTAAATTTCTGTAGCTTCTAGTACAGTTTTTGATAAATTAATTACAATTCCATATTTTTGAAATTGATCAAAGATTGTTTTTAGATGATCAAAATGTCCTGCTTTATTCGATGATGCAATCAAAATGTCATCTTGATAGGCAAAACAAAAATCTAAACCACGTAAAACTTCATCTATAAATGGTTGGAAGGTTGGAGCAGCGTTACGTAAACCAAAACTCACTAATCGAAATTCATATAGTCCAAAAGGGGTTGTAATAGCTGTTTTATCAATATGTTCTTCAGCAACAGGGATTTGGTTGTAAGCTTTGGTCAAATCTATTTTTGCAAATATGGTTTTATTAAACAAATTGTGTGTGAAATCATGTATATGTTTGACAGGATAACGATCTGGAATAGTTCTTGAATTGAAAGCTCTGTAATCACCACAGGGTCTCCAGTCATCATTATTTTTTGCTACAAGATGAAGTGGAGAAGCCCTAATTGATGAGGATGGTCTGGCAATTCCGAGTTGAAGCATTGTTTCAAATTGCTTTTTGGCAATAATCAATTTTTCAGGTGGAAGACGTCTAGGTTTACATGTCACTGGAGGCCCAGGAGTTGTATAAATGAAATGTTTCACATTGTGTTTTACTATTAAACTTCGTCCCTCAGCTTTGGTTATTTCTGGATAATTTAAAAGGACCTTAGATTATGGGGATGAATCAGGCAAGGCAATAATTTTGATTGAAGAGATATTGCAAGGCGCCAATTTTCCTGAAGTTTTCAAACCCGTTCCTGAATCAATTAATTGTTGATTTTTTAAATCAATTGAAAGTCCAAAATGAGCAAGAAAATCTGCACCAATGATAGGCTTGGGTATGTCAGCAATTACAAAATTCCAGATAAAGTTCCTTCTTAGTCCCAAATTTAAATTTAAAGATGTTCGTCCATATGTGTTAATTAAAGTTCCGTTTGCTGCAGTTAAAATAAATGATGTTTTCTTGAGTGGTCCTCTAATAAATTTGCGAGGAAAAACACTCAAATCAGCTCCTGAATCAACTAGAAATTGCTTACATGTTTCTTTATCATAAACAAATAGGCGACGCGTGGCTGGGAGGTTGTCGAAGGTCGCCTCAGTCGACAACAATTTTAGTTTTCCATGTCCTTATTGAAAAAACATGGACTTATACATTTGGTCGCTTTGGTTCCAAACTTCCAGTGGTACAAACAAAGGCCAGGAGGTGGATCATTAGAATCCTTTCTGGAACGTGAGGAAGATCGGGAGTTCATTATTCTTGGGGAACTACTTCTTCTATCACGGCTTCTCCAATTCCGACGTTTATCATCTCTCAAAGTTTCACTGGTTTTTATTTCATACAACAAATGAATGCAACTAATTTGCAAATTAATTTGTGCCAATTTTAACGTTAAAGCATTATCTTCTTCTTATTTATTTAAAACTGGAATGGATAAAGGTTTGATTTCATTAATATTGGTTTGTGTTTGACTAGTGCAGTCAACAATTCCCCAAGTCTTTATGGGCAGCTAAGATCGCTTGACTTAGACTTGGAAGACGAGACATCCATAAAGTTCTAATTTACTCTTCATTAACTGCGGATCCACCCAGATGTTTTAATCGACGCATAAATTGGGATGGACGTTGGTCACCAATTGACTCATCCTCAATAAGTTTTTTGGTTCTTGTCGCTTGGATTGTTCCTAAACGTCCTATTAACTGTTCTTTTAGAACCAAATGAGGGTTCAATTCAGGAGGTTCCATGATTATATCTCTAACTTCTGACCCGAATTGTGTACCCAAATGTGCAACAGCATGAGCGAATTTAGTGTGCTCAGAAACAATATTTGCTGAACAAAAAGCACGATCAGCTAAAGCAAACCACAATTCAGGATCTGCTTTTTTAAATTCAGGCAAATGAAGTCCTAAACGATCAATCTGGGGAGGATTGTGGTGTAGTGGATTGGCTTGATTAGAATTATTAGATAAGGGGTTTCCTTGATCATCATGTTGTTTAAATGATCAGCAAAATTTATATAAAGATAATGTATTTATGTATTCAATGACCAATATGTCAAGTTTTGTTATATTTTAAACAATGCTTCAGTTTCAGGTAAGAATGAACCCACTAACCTTTTGTATTGAAGGAAACAATTCAATATATCCTCTTGATGTTGATAGATGTTGATTGATGGGTATTCTTGAAGCAATTTTCTTGAATACTTCTTGATGTTGGTTGCAGAATTTGATTTAAACAAAATTACGAATTAGGGATAAATTTAATTTTAATTTAAAATCATCATAAGATTTCACGTTTATATAAGATAAGTTGTCTTAGAAATTTTTAGTTACTGGATAAATAATAGTTCGTTTTTAAATTTACAAACTACATTTATATCACAAGTCATTACACATGCATCAAACAAATTTATTAATAAAATTTTCACTCTTGTAGAATATTCGTAATTTTTAATTTATATTCATAAATTTTTATATATGATTATTAATTATTTCTTGATTTATTTTATTAAATTATTTTATGTTATATTTCTTGTTTATATTTAATATTAATCCACAAAAGTTTATTCCTTTTGTCTCTTAACACTTCAGTTCTTCACAATATTTAAATTTAAATTTTAATAATTGTTCATATTACTTCAAAAATTCACAATAGTTGTATTTATTAGTTATTTGTGATCAAAAGATCACGTTGGGGTCACCAGAAAATGTGGTACCTAATTCTTTAACATAATAACACAATACAAGAATATATTAATACAAATAATAGTTTATTAATTTTGGAATTATTATTTACATTATTTATTTACATTTATCTTGATTCTTTAATACAATTTTAATTATTCTTTTTTTCAATAAGGAGATTTTATTAACTCCGTTCAAATCAAATTCAAAAACTAACTGTTCAAAAGTCAAAATTGAAATTATTAAATTGAAATGAAAATTAGATTATAAAAAATTGTAAAAAAAGATTACTGGATTTTAATATCATTTTACAAGGTGAGTAAAAATAACAAGGTGAGTATGTGACTTGACACTACCACAATAGTTACTTGATTTATATAGAGTATTTAGGATAAGGTCTATGAAAAGTGTCCAATTAAACTTAGGGACTTTGTTTTATCTTGGATAGTTATAGAACATCTTGTAGACCTTCAACATTTATAGAAAGAAAGGTAAATTAAAATATATTAGAGGACAGATACAACCCAAAAAATAAAACCACAACATACTGTTCAACACCTCTTCTTAGATTCAGCCCGTTAGTCCTTTTTTAGAAACAATTATTTTAATTTAACTTCCCAAAGATACCTTCACTGAATCGAATCCTCACGTATTGTACATTATTTAATTGAATTTTTTTCAATCTTCGAACGACTCCTTTGTTTCTCAGTCCTTTGCTCAACAGCCCCTCAAACAGTCTTGTTATGTCCCCCCTCATGTTTCCCAATCTTTGTTTTGCGCAAATTCAGATCAATTCAGAGATTGTCATACTATACAACAACTGCAAAAAGGCGCCCAAATTATCAAGAAACGCCGAATATACAAAAAGGAAACTCAGCCTCGTAGAAGACTCTAGAAGAAGGGGCATGTTTCTCTCAAAGATCACCCCGAACGGGATGACATGCATGAATTTTTGACTCTCGACTGCCATGGGAAGGCACACGACTGGTACAGGACCACGAAAGCGGCTTCCAGTGATTGGCTCGCGAGTCCTCTTCTAGCAAAGGTTACCAGTAAATTTTTCATACCTCCAGCCCCCGAAATTCAAAAAAAGGCTAAGGTCCCAAAGCCGAATCAGAAATTAGCAAATCCCCAAACCTGGAAGGCTCAGGATACAAAAGGAAAGAAGCCAGGTGATCCGGAGAATACAAAAGTTGTAAAGTTGCCATACAAAACAAAATTTCCACCCTGAAAAAGGATTGGGAACCTTTTGAGCAGACCCACTTCCAAATTTTAGCTGACTTGAATGATGACGAGGAAGAAGACCCATATTTCACTAATAATATAATACTTTCGAGGACATCCAAGGCCAATATGACAACATTTTCGATCACCTGCAAGACGGGTTGCAGGTCAGATAACCTTATCATGACCCTAATATTCAGGACCAATTATATGCTAATTTGGGATCTATTCTTCACCACACTTCACCAACTTCCGGGTTCTACCCTGCCAATTTAGAACGACTGTTGCCAGAATTTTCTGGAAGTACCAGGGATCTAAACCGGTTCGTTTCCTGTACAGGATATATTTGTTCCACTGTGTCAACGGAGAGACCATCAAAGTTGTATGGGTCTTGTCAAAAGTAAATTGAGCGGTCAAGCGTATGACTTGTTCAAATGTAATCCGTCTGGCGACTGGACTGTTCTACGTTCAGCTTTATCATTCAAGTTCGAAGCCCGTCTATCCAGATTTACCCTTCAAACCCAATAAGGGCAGTTAAAGCAGAAAACTGGCGAGTCTAGTAAAGAATTCTTACTCTGTTAAACGAAGCAAGACAAAAATATATAAGCGACAATGTCCAATGTCAGGCCCTCGAAGACGGGCTGTTAAATGACCAACTTCAAATGCTTCCTAAAGTCTTTTCCGAAAAGAAATTCGCGTCAATATCCGATTATGTATTAGAGCACGCGAAAACAGAGCCCCTGAAAACTCCACCCAAAAACAGATTCCGAAAACCTGCAACTATTGCCATGACAAAGGTCATACTATTGATGAATGTCGAAAAAGGGAAACCAACAACCTAAGAAGAAGGCCTCCATATAACCAAAAATCGCGTTACTCACAACCCCAACCCCTCTGCCCCCACAGAGTCCTCTTTACTCGCCATCTAACTCTTTTATGCAGTCCAACGACCCGGAAAACTCCAAAATGCGGGGGAATTCCGTCGGCAATCCCCCGCACATGGTCATTCAGGCCGACGTATATGAGAATTGGACCCAATCTTCAAACACGCGAGGTTAAAACTTCCCATAACCGTACGACCTTCTTCCATAACCCTCACCATAGCCTCAAAAGTGTCCGTTAGTCCATATACCGCATTCTTAATATATACCGGAGCGGAGATCAGCTTAGTTCGAAGTCAGTCCCTGAAACCTGGTAGCAGGTATTACAGAGATATTATATGTCATATCAATACGGTCTTTTTTCAATCTACTTCCACATAATTTTCATCAGCCATCAGCTTCGTGTGTTGTACGTCCTGAGAAAAACGTTAAACTGCGTCGTTTACGTTTACGTCTACATCCTCTTCTTCGCCAGTTTCGTCGTTTTCCTCGTCATCATCGGCATCGTAAAGATCACCTCCGTCTGTTTCACGTCCAAGACAAGACGTTTAACTGCAACAAGCATCTTCTTCTCCATTAGTTTCGGCAGTATCTTCATTTTCATCTGAATCGCAAACATCGTCTTCGTCAGAATAAAAAAGCTTCAAAACCTCGTAAAATTGTACCGTTGTATTTTAGAGGAAGAGATATCAATTCAAAATATATGTAGAGCCGTCAATGATAAATTTTATCTAGAAGGAGGCATCTTTTTCTGCACGGACGTGACTACCCATAATATTGAGGTAGAAGCAAATCATCCCCCTACATACACTAAACTGTACCGATTACCAGAGGCAAACCGTAAGGAAGTGGACAACCCAGCCCAGGAGGAGCCCTAAAATCCGGCATCGTTAGACCATCCTACAGTCTCTGGAACTCTCCTCTACACTTCATTTCTAAAAAATCCGATGAACAAGGGAATAAGAGATGGCGATTAGTGGTAGATTTCCGGTGTCTTTACGAGATTACTGTAGGAGTCGCGTTCCCTCTACCAAATATAACCGACATGCTGGATCAACTTGGGAAATCAAAGTATTTTACGACGCTCGACTTGGCCAGTGGGTTCCACCATCTTAGGATGGACGACAGGCATCGGGAAAAAACAGCCTTCAGTACGCCTTATGGCCATTTCGAATACAATCGAATGCCATTCGGTGTGAAAGTAGCTCCTGCTACATTCCAAAGAACCATGAATAATATCATGTCTGGATTACAAGAAACTCACTGCTTCATTTATATGGATGACAAAGTCTACAATCTATTTCAATAAAACAGCAGACTCATTGCTGTATTCCAACGATTACGCGACTTCAAACTAAAGTTGCAGGCAGAAAAATGCCATTTTCTTCGGAAAGAGATTATGTATCTGGAACACTTGATCACGGAAGACGGTGTCAAACCAGATCCGGAGAAGATAACAGCAGTCAAAACTTATCCAAGACCAAAACAGGTAAAAGATATGAGAGCCTTTCTCCGATTTATCGGATATTACCGCCGATTTATCCAAAATTTCTCTAAGATCGCCAAGCCCTTGGCCAACCTTCAAATACCCTTCAAATACATACCCTTCAAATTTGATGCCCTGTGCGACGAAGCCTTCACAAATTAAAAACAGCGATTATTAACCTCCCCATCGTGGGATATCCTGACTTTTCGCATCAATATTTCATCATGGCTGATGCTAGTGATCTACCCCTAAGAGCTGTCCTCTCGCAGCAGGACGAAGATGGATATCACTCCATTGCCTGCGCGAGTCGTGCTCTAAACGGTGCCAAAACAAGATACTCGACAATCGAAAAAAAGTTGCTTGCGTTCGTGTACGGCGTGGAACAATTAAGACCATACGTATATGGAAGGAAGTTTTCCATCATCACATAAGCCTCTACTTTTGCTTATTTACTTCAAGGACCACTTGTCAAGATTGATGAGGTGGGGAATCCACTTATAAGAATACGATCATACAATAGCCCACGAGGCAGGGAAACTTAGTACAAACGCCGATACTTTAAGTAGAATAACCGCGGAACTACAAGAGAACACCCCCGTGAATGATAACACTGAGAAACAAACTGACTCTAAAAATACCACCTACTTCTATGCAATAACAAGAAGCCAGGTCAAAAGGAAAGCTGAAAATAGCCAATTCAAATACCTACCACCTTCCCTATAGAAACTGACGACTCTTTATTACTATCCAAACATTTCCGTACAAAATTCTTCATCTTGCCCTCAAGGGATACTAATCTTGAACGACGCATAGCCGCCATATTAAATATTGATTTGAGCGAAATTGATTTCTCGCACGAATCCAACATATTTACTTTCAAAGAATCCGATATTATTGTCAAAAGAGTAATTCTTCCCCTTCGTACTCCTCAGGATGAGGACGATCTCATCAAAACCCTCTCTAAATTCGTATCCCTTACCGCAGAAAGAAATCTGAAGACCATACACATAAGTATTCAGAAACTGGAACTACAGACCCTAATGACACTGAAGGACAGAATCCGTAACGTAACATACTCCATATCGAAACAATAAGGTACTAAGACGACCCTGAGGGAACGGAGCAAATAATTAAATATTTCGTAGGCAATCCCTATCTCTTATGCCGAATCAACCACCCTCTCCGAAGCGTTTACAACTACAATTATATAGAGACACGGGATACCTGAAATGGTCTTGACTGATCAAGGTGATAACTTAATCGCGGGAATGTTCCACGAAGTTTAAAAACTCCTGAGGATCAAGAAGCTGGATACAACTCCATACCACCCTCAGTCTAACGGGGCCCTAGAGAGAATTCATTGAACTTTAGCGGAATATCTCTGTTCTTACATAGAAAAAGATCCACTTCATGGGACACCTGGGTTCCTTACGGAATGTTCGTGTAGGACACTGCACCCTCAAGTACCAATTATTCTCCACACGAACTCCTTTACGGTTCTCCTGCCGAAGTTCCTAATCATCTAAAGTCCTCCCCCAAAATTGGGTACGATTGCGGCAATTATGGCCATGAACTCAAAGCACGACTCCGGTACTGTCATCAAATAGCTAAACAAATCGCGTTAGAAAATAAAGAACGGTCTAAGCAATACTACGACAAGGGAACACAACAAAAATCCTTTCAAATAGGAGATCTGTTCCTTCTAAGAGCAAGAAGAAAGGACAAGAAATTCTCACCCTTATGGCAAGGCCCTTACGTCTCCTGAAGGTCACTCAGGCAAATACTCCTGAAAATTCAACAATTAAAATAAAAAACAAGAAAAGACGTGTACATAATAACGATCTTAAAAAATCCATTCATTATTAATATCTCAACTAAATTCTCTCCCAAACTGTTTGTTTGCTTTTTTTCTCTCTCTCTCTTTTCTCTTTTTTACCTTCCCAATTTATCGATTTACCTTGCGAAGTATGATAGAAGTCCATCTTTGAAAACTAAATTTTATTTAACGAGCTATTTCTTGAGGTCAAGTAAGTAAGTCACCTCGTTCTCTTGATGTGTCATTTTGTAATGGTCCGCTAACTGATTACTTCACGACCTAAGGTTCCCTGTCAAACCTACGTGGTCGGTCCTTCATTTGTCTTTTGTTCGTCCTAAGTTAAGACATTCAACTGCCATACCTCCCTGTCTTGGTTGCCTATGTCCATTTACTTTCGCTTGGATAAATAACCTTCCTATAAGTAATTGTCCAAGTCCACTACATCCACACAATATGGCGCCTTTTCCACAAGCCCTGTTCATACAACCCCCCTCTTTTCCTTTTTGTATCTACCATCCTCCGCTGACCAAGCTTGTGAATTTCCGGATCGAATAGAAGAAATGTTATGGCCCATGCAAGGGCTGACGGATGGAAAGGTTGAAAAATGTCCTAAAATACAAATAAGGCCCCAAGAGGTATAAGCTTAAGAAAAAAATGTATATAAGGAAAAAAAACTCAAAAACGATTAAATTGTGAGCTTCAAGAGGCGGGAAAAAACAAATATAATAATAAGAAAGTCTATAATAAGAATCCAATGTAATCCAAAATGAAAGATATGAGAAAAAAATAATAATATACACAAATAATAGTAAAGTACAGATACGTATATATATCTATCATGAAAAATAGGAAAAGGAGATACATGTACGCTTCATGTATTGAGAAATAGTAAAAAAAAAAACAGGGAAACATATATAACATAAAAAGAAAAAAAAACACATTTATATAATTAAGCGGAAATTTTTGTTTTTCCAAGGGGGTGGAATGTTGTAACTGAGCCCAGGCTCACATGCTCTACTTTCCCCGCTCTTCCTTACTCCCATGCCGTAAGCACATCTTCATGGGAGCTCGTTCGTTCCCAACCCAAAATGCTGACATCGCATTTTGGGTCTCATACGCGAAAACTTTCCCGTTGCGATCATGGACATCCCATATGGGCCCCAAAATGAGGCGCATGGGCAGTCGTTATTTGACCGGTATTTGACCGGTGACTGAGAGGTCGGCGTCCCTTTCGGTTTTCCCTTATTGGGCTTTGTGGGTTTCGCTTTCTTTTCGCGAACGGTCACCGGCCAAACACCAGCTCTTTTCTTTAAAGTAAAAGTTCATAGAAATATTATGTACAGTGTGGTTGAAATTCTAAAACAAACTCGCGAATAAAAATCAAATGATCTAAAGTTAATAGAAATCTTGAGTACAGTGAACAAAATCAAATGATCTAAAAGTTAATAGAAATTTTAAGTACAGATTGTAAAAATTCTAAGGCAAACTTGTGAATAAAAATAAAATTATCTAAAGTTAATAGAAATCTTGAGTACAGTGAACAAAAATCAAATCATCTAAAAGTTAATAGGAATTTTAGGTACAGTTTAAAAAGAAAAATTCTAACACAAACTTGTGAACAAAAATCAAATGATCTTAAGAATAATAGAAATTTTAATTACAGATTAAAGAAAAAATCAAAGACAAGCTTGTGAACATAAGTCAAATGATCTAAAACTTAAAAGAAATTTTAAGTACGGTTTAAGGAAAAATTCTATGACAACCTTGTGAATAAAAATCCAATGATCTTAAATTTAATAGAAATTGTAGGTACAGTTTAGAGAAAATTCTGAGACAACTTGTGAAAATTGTCAGTGAAAATTCTAAGACAACACACATATCAAATGATTTTGAAGTTTAGAGAAATTTTAAATAGAGGTTAAAAAAAAAATATTCTAAGACAAACTTGTGAATAAATATCAAATGATCTTGAAGAAAAATTAAAAGACATTTGTTTTCTTCTCTTTCCTCTCTTTCCTAAACAAGGTGCAGGTGAACTTCACCCGTACGGGAAAGCACTCCCCGTTCCTTTGCCCACAAACTAACTGGTGGATAAAACATTACTTCCTGAATGCACTTGTATGCTTTTCACTTGGATTCTCTTCACTTGACAACACTCTTCAAACGGATTATAGAATCCGAGGAAATTCCAACAAAATGGTGTATATCACATAGTGTGCTTCTATGCAAGAAAGGAAATTCACTAGAATTAGGAAACTATAGGCCTATTAGTTTAGAAGGAGGCGTAAGGCAGGGAGACCCGCTTTCCCCGACGTTGTTCATTGCGGTTCTTGAAGACATCTTCCAAAATATGGATTGAATAAATAAAGGGGCGTGGATCTTTAGTAGACGTCTCACTCATCGCAAATTTTTCAATAATATAGCCCTTTTCAGTGAAACCGCTAAGGAAAAGAAAGAAATGCTTCAAACCTCAACAGAGAAAGCATTAAAGTAGGGCTAGAAATGAACACTAATAAAACTAAAACAATGACGAAATAGTATGCAAACTAGAAATAAGAAAGAAGGAAAGATAATATAATATGTCAATGAAAACATATACCTCGAAAAACTCATATCATTCGACACCAACCAGAACGAGAATGAAGTAGACAGAAGGATAAATGTAGCACGGCAAAGAAGGAGATCCTCAAAGGTTATAAAAGTTTTGAGAAGATCATAATGGATTCATGTATCTTGTCTTACCCTAAATAGGCAAGTCGATACTCACGGATTAGCAAATTCAAATCAACAGGTGAGGTAAACTAGAGGATTAGCAAAAACTTACTTATGTACAAATAAGGAAGAAATGAAGCAGGAAGGCAGTTGTTTTAAGTTTGAGTGGAAGTATAGGTCGAGCTTTCGTTGGAGTCTAAGTCGAAGTATAAGTCGGAGTCTGAGTCCCGCCTGTTACGAAAGAAGAAGAGGTTTCAAACAGCCTGAGTCCCTCCAGGAAGTTACAAAAGAAGAAGGAATTACAAACAGAAGTTACCAGAGAGGCTGAGATCCGGAGAAAGTTAATCATGAAGGAGGTCCAGACCGAGAACCCGCCGAGCTAATAATATATAAACACGGTAGCCCGATCAAGTAATCGGCTACAATTCACGGCTTAGACCGTCCAAGTAGATGACAGGCAGGTAACCTCCGCTAAAGAACGCAGCGAGCAGATCGAAACAATTGGAGGAAGCTTTGAAAGATCCCACTGCGGGATCCCGGCTAATTCCGTTGGAGGAGTATCGTCGACGTCAGGCTGTGAAACCATCAGAACCGTACCACCATGTCTTAAATAATATCTCATTGGGGTCGTTTACTGGTTATCTTTTTTCGGTCCTCGAGGGGTAGTTTTGCCACGTCCTTACGAAATTTTTAGACGTTTTATAAATGAAGTAAGTGTCATTCGCGACTTTGACCATATTTTAGGATTGTTTATGGTTTGACAAAGTTAGTTTTTCTTCTATTTTTTTTTTTTTAATAATTGCGGAAGAGAAGAGAAAAGGATAACGAAATTGTAGGTTAAAGAAATGGTTCAAACTTTCCCAAAACGTATTTATATTTTGGACTCAAAACTATTCTAGGATTCTTGAAAACTATAAAATATATATAAAACTTTCTAAGCACATAACATAATTTCTGTGTTATCTTCATGATAATGGAAAACAATATATTGATCATAAGGTAAACGTAAATGTTATGATATAAATTATGTTATATTTTTTTAATGGTAGAGAATAGAGAAGGTTGTGGAAAATTGAAAATATAGCTATTCATTCCTAAAAAATTTTGTACCCAAGTATAAAAAAAATTTAAATTCTAAGTGCTCAAGAAAAGTATTTCAACGCAAAATATTAAAAAAAAAAGTGTTTTTTGAATTCAGCTTGTTTAGTTTTAGGAGAAATATTATTTTGTATATACGTATTCCTTCAAGATAGAGTTATTAAAAATTCTTAGTGCGAAATTCGTTTAAGGAGCATAGGTTACTTAAGCCAGTTTTAAAGTATTTGCGGTCAACTATATATTTGAAGCAGGAGTTAAATTTAGCTAAGAGGAGTAGAATCATTACAGAATCATCATTAATTTTTGAATTTTTTTTTTCTTGTAATTTTCACAAAATTCTTAATATTTAAACTTTGGCTACCGGACAGCACGACGTTCTCTTCCAACTTACACTGCCTGCGTCGGCTACCAACTCGGCAGCACGACCTCGCGATCCTGACTCTCCGACTAGAGAAGAGACTGGTGTCCATACTTAAAGTAAAAATTACATTGGACCCCAGTCCTATGAATAGAAACAAACCCACTAAAGACCAATTCTTTGCTTTCAATTCCATTGTTTTGCATAATTGATCGTTCGTGAATTTCGGGGCGGATATTCCCGGGAACAACAAAAGATTGTTCATTCCCAGGGAATCAATAAAGTATATTAATTTTTTTGTAGGCAGATGATCAGATTCGGATGATCCCGAACCAGAGAACTAGAAAAGAGCGCTAGTCTCGCTATCCCCAAAGTAAATAGATAAAACATCCTGCGAGAACGCTAAAAGCAAACAGGATTAATTGTAAATGAAATATATTTACTTCAGGATGACACTCGAACACGTCACCATCTGACAGCAAACAATCTAACAGCGATCCACACACGGAGCAACGTGGAGAGAACTGCGTTGTCGACACATGCAGTACACTAGTGTCCGGCAGATGGCCATCGCAAATGCAAAATGCAATTCGGCGAAATATATTGAGCACCACCAAAGACACAAACACCAATGCATATTGCAATTCTTCGAATTGGATCAAGCAAGAACGAAGACCAACGGAAGTGCAACATACCGCAATTTGACATAAAGAATTGGGAGCAGCCAACGACCCAAAGGAAAAATGCAATTTGGAATTATTGCAATTTGGAAATATTGCAATTTGGAAATATTGCAAATATTGGAAATATTGCAAATACTGGAAATATTGCAAAATGACAACATGAAATTGAGAACCAATAATCTCATGGGAACTGAAACCATCATCAATTTGCGGTATAAATAGATGGGGAAAACTGTAATGAAAATCAGAGAAAATTGGACATCCAAGCTGAAGATAGGTGTGACCGTGTGCAGTGCTACAAGACACAACTTTCCTCATTCCGCAACAATTCGGAGATCGTATTGGACACGTGGACCTCTCGACTTTGTTAGGAGATCAACTATTAGGTGAGCACTTAAAAACAAAAACATAACAGATGAACTATCTCTTCACCGTTGAGGTCCCAAACACGGTTCGAAAGAACCCAATGGGCAATAAAAAGCTTAATTTAAGTCGGCGAAAAAAGGAATGAGTAATCCACGGATTCAAAAGGCGCTACAGGAAGATTCCAAAGCAGGACCACGACCCATAACTCTTGAAGAGTACCGGGCTAGGCAAACAGGCCATCGCGAAAAGGGTAGATCGGAGCCCCTGGTTGGAACCGAGACATCTGTGAAGAAAAATCCACCGGGAATAGAGGCGAGGTTTCGTCGCCTGATAGAGGAGGCCAGAAGGAAACTAATATTGGCTGTGGGACACCAGCAAAGAGCGCCAAGCAACCAAGAGCTGCAGAAACTGCATAATGAACGCCTTCGATACCGGCAAGAGAAACGACGAGCAAAAGGAGTCCAGAAGCATCGAGCACGAGTCGGGGACAAATAAGTGGTATTAGTATAAGTAATAAAAATAAGGTTTGTAATAATAATAAAGTAAAAGAAAATGGTAAATGTAAGCATTGCAAAAGGATTGTAACTGACCAATTGTAATAGTTTAAGACGGGAATTGTATCGATTTATAGAAGTAATAAATGAGAAAACGCATAAACCTAGACTTTGGAATAAAAAATGCACTTGGGAAGATGTTGTTAGGTTTTGCCCTACGACGGCAAAAATTTATGACATAACATTTGACGAAGCCGCAATTCGAAAACCTACGTTCGGGAATTTGATTAAAGTATGTTTAAAAACCATGAATTTAGTAAGTTTCAATCTGAAAAATACATGACAAGTACAAGAAGGAAACACGGAAGTACATTTTTTAGTGTCAAGGCCACAATAACTACGGAAAAAAGTAAAAGAAACAATTATCATTAAAAGAATAGACATATATAGAAACGAATGTCTATTACAGGAAACCAGGTGGACTTACCAGGATAAAAATTATACCATTCGAAAGATTAGTTTTTCCTCTATGTGCATCACCTAATTTTTTTTCTTAAATTTAATTATAAATTAGTTTAATTTTAAATTGAAATTCAAAATTCAATGGTATAGTATGTGTGAATTGAGCACACGTATAGCGTAGATGATGCTTTTGGGAAGAATGTATGCGTGTGATTGTTTCCCTTTTTGCCTGGAAATATGCAACCGTATGTGATTTTTTGGTTTGTGGCCCCGATAAATGGCAAGTACTAAATTAGTCGAAAATCAAACCAAATGGATCAATCTTCTACTGGGGACACAAACCAAAAGAATTAACATATAATTGCATTCCTTTACGAAAAACTCGGAATATAGAACATACCTATTCAACACTATCATTGGCATAGATCATACGTTCGACTGAATAACCAACCATTTATGCCAATTACGTGCATTCTTTTCACTCAAACCTAATATCTATGCCAATGATGATGTGAGGGGCAAATGCAGCCATATCACAGACAATACTCAAATGTTCATTATTTTGCATTTCGCCTGGAAGAAGGCAATCGTTTGCTAATAAAACTGCATTCTTCCTGACAAAAGTCAAAACAATGAACATATGGCCATAGACAATAATATGGATGCATTACCACAGACAAACTTTAAGCCATCGTTTACTTATACCATTATTTTTTGCTAATTTGATAAAAATATATGGAAATTTTATTTTAAAATATATGAAAATCACAATTTTACGGTTATTTCTAGAAAACGCGAGGTTAACTTTCACGAATATTTATGGAAAGCGAGCGTAAGTGTGAATTTTATCATATTTCCCAACATTTAAAAACATAATTTAGAGAAATATGATATATGGCCAAAAGTTGGGAAATGAAAAAAATAATGGGGGTTGGTCATACCCCCTAGAATGCTTGATTCAGCCGCTACGAGCCAAAAGCTGTTAAGAATTCAAAAGCTGAAATTATATCATATATCCAAACTTTTGTCTGCACACTTTTAAAACCTCAACTTAGAGAAAAAAGGAAAGGTAGGAATTGAAAGTTGATACGTTTGTACGGAAATTCCAGATATACAATTTATTTACAATATATATGTATTTCTCACAACTTCATAATTTAGTTAAAAACCATATGATCCACGGTCCATGTTGTTTATTGAATCGTATCCCCGTCTGTATGAGAGATGGTAAATGCAGCAAAAGCTTTTCTAAGGACTTTTACAATACAACTCAAGCCAATGTTAGATGCTTCGTGTAAATGGTATAACAGTTGACTTTCGTGGCAACTCTGTTGGCAACCGTTATGCTGTTCCTAAAAATCCATATCTCTTAGCGAAATTTGATTGCTACTTAAATGTGGAAGTTCTTGGCACAGTTAACAGCCTAAAATATATGTACAAATATGTTTATAAGGAATACGATTGTACCTCATTATAGTTTGGAAGAGTTTGAGGTGGAGATGAAAGTTTATATAGATGAAATCGATAGCTTTTTGTCCGGTCACTATTGTGGTGTTCTGTTCCCTGGGGCAGCTTTCTAGCGACAAAAGGTTAGGAGTCCACTTCCGAGTTCTGCGAGTATTAGCTAAACTCTTTAGTGGAAAGAGGATAGGGAGTTAGTTGGTTGGTTGCATAAATTAGGGAGACTGGGAAAGTCTTTTGGGTTAATAACGACCAGTTCAGTGTCAAGACTCCAACTGATGATTTATTGAACTTTCCTCGGTTTTTTATACATGGTTTTACTTAATCAAAAGGGAGGGGCATTTGTCCAGGTTAGCAAAAATATGGGTCGAAAGTTTGACCCAATTCCGTATGTTGAATGTCGCGAGTTCCCGGTAACTGACGGAATATTGCTAACGCCGATTTAGCAATATTCCGCAAATTCCTGGTTACTGGCAGAATATTGCTAACGCCGATTTAGCAATATTCTGCTGACGGGAATTTCTCGAATTGTGAAATGACATTTTTTTAAAAATAATGGGTTTAATGACTCGGGTGAGTGACCGAGTATGACCGAGTATGCTACATCCTCCTCCTTGGGAAAAGATTTTTTTTTTTGTTTTTTTTTGTTTTGATTTAAAAAAAAAAAATCTTTCTTACACTAGTCTTGGTTTTACAAATTTGAATAATTCTTAAAGTTTTCTTAAAGCTAATTCAATTATAATGTATTTTATTTATTATATTTTTTTTTTTTTTTTCTTATTTTTACTTTTCTTCAAATAAGTTTAGGTCTAATAAATCAATGTTATTTTGCTGCTTACTTATTGTATTTTTCTTAAAAGGTTCTTGTGAACAGTAGTTATTTTATTATTGTTTATGTTTTTAACTGTGCAGTTTACTGATGAGATATTTGTAACTTCCCATGGACCACTGAATAGAGGATCAAGTTTGCGTTTATTTTGAACTCAAGAAAAGTATTTCAACGCAAAATATTAAAAAAAAAAGTGTTTTTTGAATTCAGCTTGTTTAGTTTTAGGAGAAATATTATTTTGTATATACGTATTCCTTCAAGATAGAGTTATTAAAAATTCTTAGTGCGAAATTCGTTTAAGGAGCATAGGTTACTTAAGCCAGTTTTAAAGTATTTGCGGTCAACTATATATTTGAAGCAGGAGTTAAATTTAGCTAAGAGGAGTAGAATCATTACAGAATCATCATTAATTTTTGAATTTTTTTTTTCTTGTAATTTTCACAAAATTCTTAATATTTAAACTTTGGCTACCGGACAGCACGACGTTCTCTTCCAACTTACACTGCCTGCGTCGGCTACCAACTCGGCAGCACGACCTCGCGATCCTGACTCTCCGACTAGAGAAGAGACTGGTGTCCATACTTAAAGTAAAAATTACATTGGACCCCAGTCCTATGAATAGAAACAAACCCACTAAAGACCAATTCTTTGCTTTCAATTCCATTGTTTTGCATAATTGATCGTTCGTGAATTTCGGGGCGGATATTCCCGGGAACAACAAAAGATTGTTCATTCCCAGGGAATCAATAAAGTATATTAATTTTTTTGTAGGCAGATGATCAGATTCGGATGATCCCGAACCAGAGAACTAGAAAAGAGCGCTAGTCTCGCTATCCCCAAAGTAAATAGATAAAACATCCTGCGAGAACGCTAAAAGCAAACAGGATTAATTGTAAATGAAATATATTTACTTCAGGATGACACTCGAACACGTCACCATCTGACAGCAAACAATCTAACAGCGATCCACACACGGAGCAACGTGGAGAGAACTGCGTTGTCGACACATGCAGTACACTAGTGTCCGGCAGATGGCCATCGCAAATGCAAAATGCAATTCGGCGAAATATATTGAGCACCACCAAAGACACAAACACCAATGCATATTGCAATTCTTCGAATTGGATCAAGCAAGAACGAAGACCAACGGAAGTGCAACATACCGCAATTTGACATAAAGAATTGGGAGCAGCCAACGACCCAAAGGAAAAATGCAATTTGGAATTATTGCAATTTGGAAATATTGCAATTTGGAAATATTGCAAATATTGGAAATATTGCAAATACTGGAAATATTGCAAAATGACAACATGAAATTGAGAACCAATAATCTCATGGGAACTGAAACCATCATCAATTTGCGGTATAAATAGATGGGGAAAACTGTAATGAAAATCAGAGAAAATTGGACATCCAAGCTGAAGATAGGTGTGACCGTGTGCAGTGCTACAAGACACAACTTTCCTCATTCCGCAACAATTCGGAGATCGTATTGGACACGTGGACCTCTCGACTTTGTTAGGAGATCAACTATTAGGTGAGCACTTAAAAACAAAAACATAACAGATGAACTATCTCTTCACCGTTGAGGTCCCAAACACGGTTCGAAAGAACCCAATGGGCAATAAAAAGCTTAATTTAAGTCGGCGAAAAAAGGAATGAGTAATCCACGGATTCAAAAGGCGCTACAGGAAGATTCCAAAGCAGGACCACGACCCATAACTCTTGAAGAGTACCGGGCTAGGCAAACAGGCCATCGCGAAAAGGGTAGATCGGAGCCCCTGGTTGGAACCGAGACATCTGTGAAGAAAAATCCACCGGGAATAGAGGCGAGGTTTCGTCGCCTGATAGAGGAGGCCAGAAGGAAACTAATATTGGCTGTGGGACACCAGCAAAGAGCGCCAAGCAACCAAGAGCTGCAGAAACTGCATAATGAACGCCTTCGATACCGGCAAGAGAAACGACGAGCAAAAGGAGTCCAGAAGCATCGAGCACGAGTCGGGGACAAATAAGTGGTATTAGTATAAGTAATAAAAATAAGGTTTGTAATAATAATAAAGTAAAAGAAAATGGTAAATGTAAGCATTGCAAAAGGATTGTAACTGACCAATTGTAATAGTTTAAGACGGGAATTGTATCGATTTATAGAAGTAATAAATGAGAAAACGCATAAACCTAGACTTTGGAATAAAAAATGCACTTGGGAAGATGTTGTTAGGTTTTGCCCTACGACGGCAAAAATTTATGACAAAACATTTGACGAAGCCGCAATTCGAAAACCTACGTTCGGGAATTTGATTAAAGTATGTTTAAAAACCATGAATTTAGTAAGTTTCAATCTGAAAAATACATGACAAGTACAAGAAGGAAACACGGAAGTACATTTTTTAGTGTCAAGGCCACAATAACTACGGAAAAAAGTAAAAGAAACAATTATCATTAAAAGAATAGACATATATAGAAACGAATGTCTATTACAGGAAACCAGGTGGACTTACCAGGATAAAAATTATACCATTCGAAAGATTAGTTTTTCCTCTATGTGCATCACCTAATTTTTTTTCTTAAATTTAATTATAAATTAGCTTAATTTTAAATTGAAATTCAAAATTCAATGGTATAGTATGTGTGAATTGAGCACACGTATAGCGTAGATGATGCTTTTGGGAAGAATGTATGCGTGTGATTGTTTCCCTTTTTGCCTGGAAATATGCAACCGTATGTGATTTTTTGGTTTGTGGCCCCGATAAATGGCAAGTACTAAATTAGTCGAAAATCAAACCAAATGGATCAATCTTCTACTGGGGACACAAACCAAGAGAATTAACATATAATTGCATTCCTTTACGAAAAACTCGGAATATAGAACATACCTATTCAACACTATCATTGGCATAGATCATACGTTCGACTGAATAACCAACCATTTATGCCAATTACGTGCATTCTTTTCACTCAAACCTAATATCTATGCCAATGATGATGTGAGGGGCAAATGCAGCCATATCACAGACAATACTCAAATGTTCATTATTTTGCATTTCGCCTGGAAGAAGGCAATCGTTTGCTAATAAAACTGCATTCTTCCTGACAAAAGTCAAAACAATGAACATATGGCCATAGACAATAATATGGATGCATTACCACAGACAAACTTTAAGCCATCGTTTACTTATACCATTATTTTTTGCTAATTTGATAAAAATATATGGAAATTTTATTTTAAAATATATGAAAATCACAATTTTACGGTTATTTCTAGAAAACGCGAGGTTAACTTTCACGAATATTTATGGAAAGCGAGCGTAAGTGTGAATTTTATCATATTTCCCAACATTTAAAAACATAATTTAGAGAAATATGATATATGGCCAAAAGTTGGGAAATGAAAAAAATAATGGGGGTTGGTCATACCCCCTAGAATGCTTGATTTAGCCGCTACGAGCCAAAAGCTGTTAAGAATTCAAAAGCTGAAATTATATCATATATCCAAACTTACAGAAAAAAGGAAAGGTAGGAATTGAAAGTTGATACGTTTGTACGGAAATTCCAGATATACAATTTATTTACAATATATATGTATTTCTCACAACTTCATAATTTAGTTAAAAACCATATGATCCACGGTCCATGTTGTTTATTGAATCGTATCCCCGTCTGTATGAGAGATGGTAAATGCAGCAAAAGCTTTTCTAAGGACTTTTACAATACAACTCAAGCCAATGTTAGATGCTTCGTGTAAATGGTATAACAGTTGACTTTCGTGGCAACTCTGTTGGCAACCGTTATGCTGTTCCTAAAAATCCATATCTCTTAGCGAAATTTGATTGCTACTTAAATGTGGAAGTTCTTGGCACAGTTAACAGCCTAAAATATATGTACAAATATGTTTATAAGGAATACGATTGTACCTCATTATAGTTTGGAAGAGTTTGAGGTGGAGATGAAAGTTTATATAGATGAAATCGATAGCTTTTTGTCCGGTCACTATTGTGGTGTTCTGTTCCCTGGGGCAGCTTTCTAGCGACAAAAGGTTAGGAGTCCACTTCCGAGTTCTGCGAGTATTAGCTAAACTCTTTAGTGGAAAGAGGATAGGGAGTTAGTTGGTTGGTTGCATAAATTAGGGAGACTGGGAAAGTCTTTTGGGTTAATAACGACCAGTTCAGTGTCAAGACTCCAACTGATGATTTATTGAACTTTCCTCGGTTTTTTATACATGGTTTTACTTAATCAAAAGGGAGGGGCATTTGTCCAGGTTAGCAAAAATATGGGTCGAAAGTTTGACCCAATTCCGTATGTTGAATGGCGCGAGTTCCCGGTAACTGACGGAATATTGCTAACGCCGATTTAGCAATATTCCGCAAATTCCTGGTTACTGGCAGAATATTGCGAACGCCGATTTAGCAATATTCTGCTGACGGGAATTTCTCGAATTGTGAAATGACATTTTTTTAAAAATAATGGGTTTAATGACTCGGGTGAGTGACCGAGTATGACCGAGTATGCTACATCCTCCTCCTTGGGAAAAGATTTTTTTTTTTTTTTTTTGTTTTGATTTAAAAAAAAAAAAATCTTTCTTACACTAGTCTTGGTTTTACAAATTTGAATTATTCTTAAAGTTTTCTTAATGCATTTAATCTGATCAGATTTTCTTAAAGCTAATTCAATTATAATGTATTTTATTTATTATTTTTTTTTTTTTTTTTTCTTATTTTTACTTTTCTTCAAATAAGTTTAGGTCTAATAAATCAATGTTATTTTGCTGCTTACTTATTGTATTTTTCTTAAAAGGTTCTTGTGAACAGTAGTTATTTTATTATTGTTTATGTTTTTAACTGTGCAGTTTACTGATGAGATATTTGTAACTTCTCATGGACCACTGAATAGAGGATCAAGTTTGCGTCTATTTTGAACTTTTATAAATACTCTATCTCCTATATTCAGCGATACTGGGTTACAACTCTGGTTTTCATTAGCTACTCTTTTTGATTTGGATTCAAGTAAGTATTTCCTTGCTTTAGCTATGCTATTCTGTAGTCTATACTTCATTTCTTTACTGTATATTTCGTGGTTGTATAGAGGGTCTGGAAGTTTAGCGGAAAGTTCTGCCGGTATGGAAGATGTTTTTCCAAAAACAAGCTCGAATGGTGTATAATTGTGTACTGTATTCGGTGTAGTGTTGTAGCAGTATGCATAATAAGGTACCCATGTATCCCAATCGTCCCCGGTGTCATTAACGAAACTTCTTAAGTATTCATTCAGGCACTTGTGATTTCGTTCCAATGCTCCAATTGTTTCAGGATGAGCTACCGTTGCGAACAATTGTTTTATATGAAGTAGTTTGCATATCTCATCGAACACTTGGTTTTTATATTCGGTACCTAGGTCTGTTTTGATATAGTTCATTAGACCATATCGAAGGATGAATTCATTTACTACCGCCCTTGCCACCGTGTTCGCGTCCTTATCCTTGATGGGAATAATCACAACGTACTTGCTAAGGTCGCATTGCAATGTTAGGGCAAGTCTGCTGTTGTTCACCGTTTTAGTGAACGGCCCGACAGTGTCTATTGATACTACTTCGAAGACTCTAACCGGAGTTGTTGTTACTTGCATTGGCATTCGGGTTGCCTTTTGGTGCTTCTTTCTTGCGCACTGCTCGCAGCTGTTAACTTGCCTTGCTACGGACTTTTTCATGTTTTTCCAAAGGTACATGGTTTTCAGCTTTTTGTACAGTCTTGCTTGTCCTAAGTGCCCTCCTGTAGGTGTGTTGTGGTATAATTGTAGTACTTCTTTGATCCTTTCCGGATCTGACAAAGAGATTGGTGCTTTAAATATTTTTATTACTAACTTCTTTAGCTTCTTATTGGCTATTTTCTTGAATGCAACCATGGTTATGTATTTGAATACTTCACTTTCTGCATAAAGCTTCAGAGTCTTTGTCTGAATTTTACTATACATTTCATCTTCAAATCCTTGGATTTCTCGCTCTAATGCGGATTCCATTGATTCGTTTTTATTTGCTTTAATTAGCCGCTTCATTATAATTGACTGGTTGCTTTTTATCAGCATTTCTAGTTCATTCGTGGCGTGGCCATTCGCTATGAACTCCAACTCGCTTACGTTTTTTAATGTTTCAGATCGTGATACCTCTTGCACCCGCAGCTGATCAGGCTGCTGGGGATTAGAATCTGGTTTTGGTATTTCGTTTTGTTTCGTGGATGCCATCGCTCTCGTCTTCACTTGAAGGATAGTGATTTTTTCAAGTCTTCTACATCAATGCGCGATAAGGCGTCCGGTCCACTGTTTTCTTTTCCTTTCACATATTCCACAGTAAAGTCATACTCTTCAATGTCCAGCCTCATTCGTGTTAGCTTAGAAGAAGGATTTTTCATTTCGAATAGATAGGTTAACGGCTTATGGTCAGTCCTTACCACGAATTTTCGACCATACAAGTACGGTCTAAAGTGTTTTATTGCCCAATGTATGGCTGCTAATTCTTTTTCTATGACTGACTTGTTTCGTTCTCCAGGCGTAAATGTCCTGCTCGCGTATGCTATGGGGAGATCATTATCCTCGAATTTCTGGGAAAGTATTGCTCCGCACGCCGCATTTGATGCATCCGTAGATAAAATGAATTGTTTTTGGAAATCTGGGTATTGGAGTATTGTTGGAGACATTAGTGCATCTTTTAGCATATCAAATGCGTGTTGCTGTTCTTCTGCCCATTCGAATTTAACTTTTTTTCGTAATAATTTGTTTAATGGGAGTGCTAGTTTCGCAAAATTAGGGACAAAACGCCTATAATAATTGCAAAATGCAACGAATCGTCGAGTATCATCTGCGTTTTTCGGTATTGGGTAATTTTTAATTGATTCATATTTCGAAGAGTCTGGTTTAATTCCCTGTGCTGATACTTGATGTCCTAAGAAAGTTACCTCGTTTTGAAAGAGTTTGCATTTCTCGGGGTTCAGCTTGAGGTTCCTGTCTCTTAGTCTTTCAAAAACATTTTTTAAGTTTTTCAAATGATAGTTTAGTGAGCATCCCACGACTATTATGTCGTCGATATATAAAAATGCGACCTCCGGTGGTAAACCCGTCATTGCGATGGTCATCATTCTTTGAAAACTGTTTGGGCTTATGTTTAGTCCGAAAGGAAGTCTACAATATTGATAATGACCTTTGTTTGTTGAAAACGCTGTGAATTTCCGTGAAGATTCTTCTATGGGTATTTGGTGAAATCCTGACATTAGGTCCACAGTCGAGAAGAATTTGGCGCGCCCCATTTGGTCTAGAATTTCTTCGATCCTGGGTAATGGGAATTTATCTCCCACTACCTTTTTATTGAGGCTTCGGAAGTCTACCACTAGTCGCCATTTCTGGTTCTTCTTTGGAACTAGGAGTATGGGCGAGTTATATTGTGACACCGCATTTTCGATTATCCCGTCTTTTAGCATTTTCAGAATTTGCGTATCTATCTCCTCTTTTTGAGTTTCCGGCAGTCTGTAGTTCTTTTTGTAAACTGGAACGTTATCTGAGACCTCAATTGATTGCTTATAAAAGTTATTAACCGTAAGTCGCTCATTGTCCAGAGCGAAAATGTCTTGGTATTTGGTGCATAGATCTATTAGTTGTTCGCGCACAAATTCCGGGGTGTTTGCGAAGTTAAGTTTCGAGATGAGGTGTTTACTTCTTTCGTCACTTTCTACTTTGGGTTTAAATATACTATATTCTGATAACGGGGATAGTTTTATCTTGCTGCTCATGACTTTAACGGGTTTATCCGTAGTATTAAGGATTCTTACTAATGGGTTTGTTTTTGAAATAATCGCTGCAGCTGTGTAAACGCCTGTGTTTATTTCTGAATTGTGTACCACCAATTCATTAGCTTCGGTTCCTATAACATTAATTTTGCGTATGACTTCACACCTAGGTGGGATAAGTAATGAATTAATCTCTGGTCCACTTTCGATTGGTATTTCTAGTGTTTCGTTTTGTGAGTGTAATTTCAGTATCCATGTGTCATAGTTTATAGTAGTGTTACGTTTTTAAATTAAAAGAGAGTTCGTATCTCTAGATTGCGCTTTATTTTTAATAACCGTCCTTTCCATAAAAACCGTTTTTATATATATCTACTATAAAACTAATGGTTTCATGACATTACAATCACCCGCTTACTTTTTGTAATTATTGACAGTGGCCACAAAGTGATTATAAGTGTTTCCACGTCACACTGCCCTCCGCTTAATCTTGTTCGTCCCGAACAAGTTTCTACTCCTGTGTTCAGTTACCCCTTGAAAGATGCCAGTCTATCCAAATGTACCACTTTCATTTTTGCCCTCCGATTGGAACTCCATTGTATGCGGTAGACAACATCATTCAATCGTTTGATAATTCGATATGGCCCTTCCCAATCAGTTTGTAACTTGGGCGATAATCCTTTCTTGCGTTTTGGGTTGTGAAGCAGAACCTCTTGTCCCTCTTCAAAGCCATCGCAATTTGATTTTCGGTCATACCGCGCCTTCATTTTATCACTAATTAATTTTAATCGGTTCCTTACGCCATCATGTATGGAGTTCAACAGCTGACGTTTATTTGCCAAAAAACCTCCGTCTTGTTTTTCCGTACTGGGACAAATGCCAAATCTTAAATCCGCTGGAAGACGCAAATCCTTACCAAAAAGAACTTCTGCTGGACTGGCCAAAGTTGTATCGTGAACTCCCGAACGATATGCCATCAAAAACATTGGTATTTTTTCGTCCCAATCCTTTTGATTCTCATTCACAACTTTCCTTAAATGTTCCTCCAGCGTTCGGTTAAACCTTTCAACCATGCCATCTGAACGTGGATGCAACGGCGTTGTTCGGGTCTTATAAATACCCAATAGCTGACACATTTGTTTAAAAACTTCCGACTCAAAGTTTCTGCCCTGATCTGTATGTAACTCCATCGGAACTCCAAATCGACTTATCCAGTTTTTAATGAAAGCATCAGCACAGGTTTTCGCTTCTTGATTTGGTATCGGGTAAACATCAGGCCATTTGCTGAAATAGTCCATCACCACCAGCATATACTTGTTTCCTGACTCAGTCATTGGAAACGGCCCAGCCACGTCCATCGCAATCCTCTCAAATGGTGCTCCAATGTTATATTGCTGCATTTTAGCTCGAGTGCGAGTTTTCGGTCCCTTAGCACGTGTACATTGACTGCATTTCGCTATCCAATCCATAACCGACTGCTGGCATCCAACCCAATAAAATCGCTTCTTGATCTTTTCAACGGTTTTGTTGATGCCTAAATGCCCCCCACTGGAATTATTATGGTATTCCTCCAAAATATCAACAATTTTCTGTTTTGGGACCACAAGAAGCTTCGTCGTCTTCAATCCATCCGCGCTTTCCCAGAGACGATATAAACAACCATTTTCAACCACTAAACTATTCCACTGGGCCCAGTATGCCTTCGTTATAGGACTTTCACAAGCAATCTCCTGCCAAGATGGTTTCTTCCCTTCATGCTTTGACTTCATTATCTTTTTCAAATCTAAATCATTGTTTTGGTCATCGCGAATTTGCGTTTCATTCCATGTTTCCTCTGGTAAAACACCTAAGAGACGGACATCGACTACTCCATTGTTATTTTCGATTTTCAAACAATGTTTGCATTCAAGGTTACATGGCCTTCTGGAAAGTGCATCCGCGTTTCCATGGTGCGCTCCTTTACGATGTTCGATCGTGAAATCATAAGTTTGTAACCTTTCTATCCATCGAGCTACTTGTCCTTCTGGATTTTTAAATTGTAACAACCATCGTAATGCTGCATGATCTGTACGGAGAAGGAACTTTTGGCCATAGAGATATTTATGGAAATGTTTCACATTTTCGACGATTGCAAGTAATTCTCTTCTAGTCACGCAATAATTACGTTCAGGTTTAGACATAACTTTGCTATAAAATGCAATTACTCGCTCTTGACCGTTAATGAGTTGCGAAAGAACACCGCCGACTCCATAATTGCTCGCATCAGTATCCAAGATAAATTTTTCACCAGGAACTGGATATGCTAATACTGGGGCGTTGCAGAGTCGATTTTTTAATGTTGAAAACGCGTTCTCATGTTCAGGATTCCATTCAAATCGTATATTTTTTCTTGTCAAGTCATGGAGAACACTTGCTATATTCGCAAAGCCAGGAACAAATCTTCGGTAATAAGTGCATAAGCCTAAGAAGCTCTGTAGCTCATGTAAATTTTTGGGAGTAGGCCAACCTTTTACAGCTGTCACTTTGTCTTCATCAGTTTGTACTCCTTTTGCTGTCACTTTATGTCCGAGATATTTGACTTCTTCTTGAAACAAACAACATTTCTTAGGATTCAGTTGAAGTCCTGCACCAGCAATGCGCTTCAAAACTTCTTCCAAATTCCTAACGTGGTCTTTGAAATCTTTCCCCACAACTATTATGTCATCTAAATACACGAGACACGTTCTCCAATGCAAACCTTTCAAAACTCGTTCCATCAGGCGTTCAAAAGTTGCTGGGGCATTGCATAGTCCAAAAGGCATAACCTTAAACTCCCATAATCCATCGCCGACACTAAATGCAGTTTTTTCCTGATCCTTTTTTTCAATTTCTACCTGCCAATACCCACTTTGTAAATCTAAGGTAGAGAACCATTTTGCGCCTGATAAGGTGTCCAATGTATCGTCAATTCTTGGCAACGGGTAACTGTCCTTTTTCGTTACGTCATTTAACTTCCGATAGTCAACACAAAAACGAGTACTACCGTCTTTTTTTTTGACTAGTACAACTGGAGAGCTCCATGGACTCGAAGAAATTTGAATAACATTTTTCCGGTGCATGTCGTCAATGAGGTCCTTCACTTCATCCCTTTTAGCAAGTGGCACTCCGCGAGGTGGCTGGCGAATAGGTTTTACATTCTCAGTATTAATTTGATGTTTGACGATCGATGTTCTTCCAATTTGCCTCGTCATGAACATTGTTCCATACTTTAGAAAAAGTTGTCGAGCTTGTTGCGTTTGTAACTCGTTCAGATCTTTGGTCCATTTGATCAGAAGTTGCTCTAATTCATCATTGATTGGTTTCTCATTTTGTTCATCTGAAGGTAATTCGCAATTAACCACGGTCTTTACTTCCTCACATTTGGCAAGCTCTGTATTTTTCCTCAATGTCTTTGAAAAATTCGACACATTCAAAATTCTCACTGGTACCAACTTATCCTCTCGAATGTTAATGAGTGTTTTTCCAACAATAATTCCATCAGCCTGGATTTTTGGTTCAACAATCCACAATGTATTTCTCTGACAATCTTCACTTGCTTTTGCCCAAATAACAGCTTCTGAATTGGGTGGAATTTTCTCGGTACTTACCAGTGATATACTTCTGGCAGAGAACTCTTGGTCATGCTCTAATTTCAATGGTATTTCAGCATTGTCGTAATTAAGAGTTCTTTGTTTTAAGTCCAGCATAAATCCATTTTTCACCATAAAATCTACTCCGAGGATTATCTCATCCATAATATCAGCTACGATGAACTCATGCTCGACGGTCTTATTACCAATAGTTATATCTTCACATACTTTTCCACAAATTTTTGCATCTTGGCCAGTTGCGGTTCGCAATCGTACTCCAGTTAAGGGCTTCACCTCCTGCGCCAAATCACTTCTTATAATAGAATGGGAGGCTCCAGTATCAATTGTAATAGTAAATTGTCTTCCTCTTATGGCACCATCCACAGTCAAGCTATTAGCTTTACGTGCCATCTGGGAAATCGAAATTACGGGGTAATTCGTCGTGGGAGCTAGCTCATACCCCTGGGAACCAGCTCTTTTTAGTTTGTCGACGGTTGTCGTTGCTCTCGGCTTACATGCTGTGGATTTCTCCTAGTGGCTGGAGATCTGGAACGTTTCCGAGGTTCTCGGCAATTTCTTGACATATGGCCTTCCTTGTCGCAATTGAAACATTTTCCCTTAAACGGTGGGTAGGTTTTCCTCTCGGTCTTCAACGATTGAACCAACTCTTGGATTGAGGATATCAGATCTTCGTTTTCACACTCTATCGTCCTGGCCTTAAAAACAGGACGGCAAACCATCATTGCTGCCTCCGAAGAAAGTGCAGTAGAAACCGTTTTCATGAATGTATCTCCGGGTGTCAAAATTGCAGCGCGTTTAGTCTCCACATCACGTATTCCATCAATAAAAGTTTCTATTTTTATCTTTTCGATGTAATCTGGACTACAATCTGCATAAGCAAGATGGGTGAGTTTTTCTACTGCGGCAGCATATTCTTGGAGCGATTCGCTTTGACGTTGAACCCGGTTCTTTAATTCCATACGGTAGACTTGCCTCATATGTTCACTACCATATTTCCTTTGCAGAGCGTCCATAATCGTTTTGAAATCCTTACGTTCGCTGTTTGGTATAGTTTGCAAGATTTCTGCTGCTGCACCTTTTAGAGAAACTATTAAAGCTGCAGCCTTATCTCCATCATTCCATTTATTCTGCACTGATGTCGTTTCAAACTGTAGGCGGAAAATGCTAAACGGTGTAGTCCCATCATATACGGGAGTCTTGAGTTTCGCTGAGTTAATTTCTTTCGATGTATCACTTGAGAATGCACTGACCTTAAGTTTTCTTAATTCCTGCTCCAGTTTGCCGACTCGACCATCAATAACAGAAACTTGATTATTAACAACAAATTCCAGCTGGTGAACATTGCTCCTCACTTCACCAATTTCCTTTTCGAATGTGAAATTTGTTTCTTCCAACGACCGCTCCACCGAATATTGTAGCTCTCGCATAATTTGTGCTTGATGGTTGGCACCTTCCGTCAATCTATTTTCAAAAGTACTAAGCTTTTCTTCTATACGGCAAGAATTTCCATTCAGCTCTTCCATCATCATTCGAAGCATTTGAGTAATATTTTCATTTGCTAAGCTTTGGGTCTCTCCCATGGTTCTTTCGAATTCTGAGGCTGGTTCTACCATTTCTTTTCCAAATTCATGGTCATCGATATTAACTCCTTTCTCCGAAAATGCCATACGTAACCGTTGTTGAAGTTCCGCTTTTGTTCCCGAAGTTTTTTTTTTTTTTTTGTTATCGAATCACTTATTTTGGATTACAAAAATCAATAATTATTTGTTTTTGGTGAAATATTAAGTAATTAAAGTTCAAACACGTGTACACTTTTATTCAAATTTCACATACGACATCAATTTCAAGTGCACCTCATCCACGCGCGTTATTGATCTCTTCGGAAACCAAATGATTAATTATCATTAATAAAGTTTGTTCACAATCAATTCATTAAACACTGATAATAAACTAAAATACAGAACTTTAGAATTCGTCAAAACTAATATTTATTTTTAATGAAGCGCAATCCCACTTCTGACACCAATTGTTACGTTTTTAAATTAAAAGAGAGTTCGTATCTCTAGATTGCGCTTTATTTTTAATAACCGTCCTTTCCATAAAAACCGTTTTTATATATATCTACTATAAAACTAATGGTTTCATGACATTACAATCACCCGCTTACTTTTTGTAATTATTGACAGTGGCCACAAAGTGATTATAAGTGTTTCCACGTCACAGTAGCTTTATATTTCACTAGAAAATCCATGCCCAGAATTGCATCAGCTTCGAAAGAGACATCGTCATTGACGATATGAAAGGTGTGTTTTAAACTAACATCATCATTAAATACCAGCGAAGTTTCGGTGGACCCTATTGAAGTTTGTATTGAACTTGTAATACCTTGAAGCGTACACTTGTTGTTAGGGGAGTACATCTGTTCATTCTTAATTAAATGCCGCTTGAAGAGTGATATATCGGCTCCAGTATCCACCAAGAAAATACACTTTCTACCGCACATTTCAACATAGGCTACTATGAAATTTGTCAAATTTAGGTTTAAATTGAAGATTCTCCTATTGGTATTTGTCCCCCCAACTGATTCTGGTTGGCATCTTGCTGGGGGGTTTGGTATTCCCCCGAACTACAGCTATATATTCTTTGATCATTATTTCTGTTGTTTGCCATGTATTGGTTGTTACCCCGTTGGTTATTTCGTCTCTCATTGTTCCGCCAATTGTTCGCGGGCTGATAACGGTTATATCCGTGATGACTATGTCCGTCTGTATTCTGATTACGTGTTGACGTATTGTAATTTCGTGGGGACCAATTGTTCGAATGGCCATAACTTTGATGTTGGTTATCAGGTCGCCATCTGTTATTATTTCGAAAGTTTCCCTGCGTTTTGTTATTACGTGCGTTGAAGTGCAAAACGTTCGTCTTTATTGGTTTGTCTACTGCGATCGCCTTGGTTGCAATGTCTGATAGCTTTGTATAGTTTGTGGCTCTTAGTATTAATGACGTCTCTGGGTTAGAAAGGTTATCTATCAGCGCTTGTTTGGCGAATTTTTCTGCTAGATTTTCAGCGGTTTCTGTACTTGTGACATTCTCTGAGATGAATGCCCTTGTTAGTTGACTTGAGAGGTTTTCTATTTGCCTAATATAATCAGGTAGATTTCTGCTACCCTGCTGCGTCGCTTTCAACTGTGCCAGGATTGCATCTGATGACAATTTCGTTGTAAATTTTTGGCGTAGGTTTGACCTTATATCGTCTAGTGTCTGGATGTCTGAAGTTATCGAAAGTTTTGCCCTACCGGTAATTCTTGTTTTTATAAACTTAATCATAGTTGGTCTGTCAGCCGCATCAGTAAGGTCATTCAATAGATCAATTGATTCCAAAAATGATTCTGTCTCCTGTTCTTTTCCGCTGTATGGCGGTACCAGAGATGTTGCCATCTTTATGTCAAACGTCATTTTAGTGCCTTTTGTATCTCTTTGTTCTGCAATGAGTAACTTTATTTCCTTCCCCAAATCTAATATAAGTGAATAAGATTTTACTATTTCTTGAGCTTGTTCCTCAGTGGTTTGTATAGGCTGTAGGATTTTTGCTTGTGCGAGAAGTTCCTCAACTCTTGCTTCTTTTTCTATTAATGTTTTGTCTGTATATCTCTTTGTGCCTAACTTATTAAAGTTTAATATTATATTTCTTAATTCCTTTATTATTTCGTTTAGGTTATCCATTTATTCATTTTTCTTTACACTTGACTACCACCAACTATAGCTACCCTAGAAGGTGAAGCAAGGTAACGCTTACGAAGTCCGCGTCTGTGTTGCAAATATACTTTGCCTATTTCACTTAAGATTTATACGATCAATATGGCTATTAGCAACCAGACAACTTCTTTATTTTCGACTGAGACTGTATCTAATATTGTTAAGTTGTTTACGATCTCACCAGTGTTTTCTGCTTTCTTTGAAGTGGTTGTTCCCATTTTAAGTTAATTAGATTCCAAGCTTTTCTCAAATTGATTTGAATTCGTCACAATCTGTTGTCGAGATTTTATTATTTTAATATACAAGTCCGATCGTTAATTTTCTTTGATCTAAACCATACGTTTATTAAGAAAAGCTTGTTTACATTTGACTTACATTCATTTTCTTGTGTTTTCTTAGCCTATTTAAACTATTTTTTTCCTTTGCTAACAAAAAGCTAAACCTAGTTTTTTCCTCCTCACTTGTACATTTATTTATTATTTCACTCAGTTTTTCAATATTTTGTTTTATCTTCTGACGCCTACCACCTCTGATTTTAGTTTTATTAAGTTTGGGTTTCAAATTTATTTTCCTAACGTCCTTAATGTTCCTTGGTCTAGGGCCAAGTTTGTAGCTGCACTCTGCTTCTCCTGCCTCTGCTTTAGGCCTTTCTATTATTGGTTGTGTTGATGGTTTGTACCCCGCCGGCCAAATCGTCAAATTTTCGATGTTCTGTTCCGGATGTTTCTTTAACTTCTTCGGCATTGCTGGCTCTTTGTCACGGTCGCCATGTGGTGTTCTGTTCCCTGGGGCAGCTTTCTAGCGACAAAAGGTTAGGAGTCCACTTCCGAGTTCTGCGAGTATTAGCTAAACTCTTTAGTGGAATAGAGGATAGGGAGTTAGTTGGTTGGTTGCATAAATTAGGGAGACTGAGAAAGTCTTTTGGGTTAATAACGACCAGTTCAGTGTCAAGACTCCAACTGATGATTTATTGAACTTTCCTCGGTTTTTTATACATGGTTTTACTTAATCAAAAGGGAGGGGCATTTGTCCAGGTTAGCAAAAATATGGGTCGAAAGTTTGACCCAATTCCGTATGTTGAATGTCGCGAGTTCCCGGTAACTGACGGAATATTGCTAACGCCGATTTAGCAATATTCCGCAAATTCCTGGTTACTGGCAGAATATTGCTAACGCCGATTTAGCAATATTCTGCTGACGGGAATTTCTCGAATTGTGAAATGACATTTTTTTAAAAATAATGGGTTTAACGACTCGGGTGAGTGACCGAGTATGACCGAGTATGCTACACTATGTAGGATCTACGGAAGATAGTTGGCGGATAAATGAGTATCCAATGCATTACCAGTCACGTAATATCTTATAGTTCGACTTGAATGTCACTTGCCTCAACGGCAAAATATAGCCTTTAGGGAAGGAAATGTTCAGCAAGGTCTTAAAAACCACAGAAGAACAAAATTGACTGCATTCTATGAAATCAATCGAATTAGTTCGTCCGTGTTTCTATATACAGAGACGCCGATGCATTATATTTAGGTAGATAAAGAAACGAAATCGAAAAACCTCAAAGAGGAAGTAGAAGAGCTATTGCTAGATTATTTTATGTTTTATGTTGAGTTGTTCCATCTGAGACTATTTTGCTTCATATTCGAGGTCCCATCAGGATTTGGGTACTGTTGGGAACATTATTTACTGCACATTTTCAGCACATGCACGACGTATGGCATGAAGTGATGGAGAGTGGCGTGAATATTTATTAGAAGTAAAATAGTATAAGTCCTCTCAGCGGTTAAGAGAGTTATTTGCCATATCCTATTTGTGGTATGAACTTTCCTACAAATGCTTTAGATATGAATTCAAAATTTTCATGTGTGAAGAATTTTCAAGAAATTCTTCAGAAAATGATTCATATAACCGTGCTTTATTAGCAATTGGGGAAATTTTGTTCAGTAAACGATTCAGTCGGTACTTCAACTAACCTTTTCGGAGGTAAAGTTATTTTCCTCTGTGAAGATTTTTGACGAATATTGCCGGCTATATCTCACGATACACGTGTATCACTTATTGAGAATTGCCTTACTTCATTGTCCGAATTTTCAAAATCCCACAAAATAACTTTTACCCAAAACATGAGAGCTTCACCTCATGAGATTGAATTCGTAGAATTTCTTAAATCTCTTGGTAATGGAAGTTTACCCACATTTCCAGATTACAGCCAAGATGTTATTGAAATTCCTTCCCATTTAATTAGCAACTTCGTGATTGCAGATACTTATGGCAATGTATCTGAAACCATAAAGTCTAACGATATTCTCAATTCGGTTATAATATTAGCACCCAAATATGAAAATTGCACTTTCATCGATGCAGAAATCTTTAACAGTCTGTCCGGAGAGGAACGAATATAATTGAGTTCCGATAACATCTTGAGCGATGAATATATAGAGGAAAATAATTTTCCAGTCGAATTTTTAAACTCAGTTGATGTAAGTGGGCTCCCGATTCCACAAATTTATTTTCAAAACCAAATTGCATACTTTTACTTATTCGTAATTTGAGTACAGGACATGACTTGCTTGGTCAATGGTACGCCTATTCGTTTAGTTCAAATGTAAAAGAAAATTGTTTGGATTGTGATTTTTCCGAAATACACGTATTTTGACACCACAAGTAAACCTTAATTAAACAAGTACACTTCTGTCCTTTTCCTTTCAAAAAACTCAATTTCCCGTCATTCTGACTCTTGCGATGACAATTTAATAAATCCCATAAATCCCACACGATTCAAAAAGAAGAAATCTTACTCAAACTACCTATATTTTCTCACCGTTACTTGTATGTTGTAGCCAGTAGAGTTAAATCGTTTGAGCGATTGCGTGTTTACATGTATTTCTGAAACACAAGGCCAAGGTCATTTGGCAGAAGATGAAAGAATTCTTATAAAAAGTATTTTGTATGTGAAAATTTTCAAATCTGTTAAGATCCGCAACCGCACCCGCAAGGTTTTCGATAATTATAGATAGGGCCTCATTCAATATAGATGTACTTTGACGTGTAAAATGAGCTGAAATGATTGCTACCACAGTCTGAACTAAAAAACCTTTTTACTTACAATGCTACTGTATATATAGCGCCATGCGCGAGCTATTAGTGTGAGCGTGGCGAACGGCGGGAGTTGGCCAGCGCAGCGAGCAGGGGGCGCCCCTTTAGTGTATATTAATCCCATAAATTATAATAAATGGATCAGTCATTAATTTGAACTTGAATCTTTCACTTATTCTCTTCTTTTTGTGTATCGGTCTAAGACCTTTGCACACTTTACTATAAATCTTGGTGTAACACCTAGATTTGCACTTCAACTTTTCCCCTGAAAAGGAGTCTATAAAAACTGAGTTTTGGTGATACACCTCAACTAGTCGAAAACAGCACAGACAAAGGAGTCTGCGCTCAACATTGACAAATAAAATGTTTAGACGAAAATCGTGACAATTGAATTAAATCTCATAAAAGCAAAGGAAATAGAAAAAATCAAAGAACGAATAAAATGCATAATAGAATCAGGCAGAACATAAATTTCAATTAGTAAAAGCAATGTAAATAGACGCAATTAACAAAAAAGGAAGATATCCGTGTTAAAGAATATTCAGTTACAACAGTGAGTTACAGTTACAATATCGAACGATTTCCGATGCATTACGCGCCACGTGCCTATAATAACTTAATGAACTAATGCGCCAACCTCAAATACCGGTTATCAAAATGTTTATATTGCACAATCGCAAACTAATAATATATCAAAATAACTACTAAATTGACTAGACAGAAAATTTTCGCATAATATTTCCGCAAAATCTTCTGTTGCAAGCATTCATTATGACATAGCTTTCCACACATGCTCTGCTTGGATAAACCGTTCCAGGTTCCTTATGATACAGTTAAATATGAGAAGAAATGAATTTTTTTTTAATTTTTTTAAGATGAATGAATTTTCGAATTAAGATTTTTTTATTAAGTGAAATATATTATTAAGCTACAAATATTTCTCATACCAGTAAGTCACGCTAAGGAAAGTTGAATTTTTAACCATGTTAAAGTTAAGTAATATTTGAAAATATATTACCGCACTATATAACTAATATAATGTAGTAGCGCATAATATAACCAATAATATGTTTCTTGAAAACAAAGTCACGAAACCGACTTAACATATATATATGCAAAATGAAACTAAATTCAATCAGGTAATAAGTAAATGTATATCACTATCTTATATATATAAAACAAGATCTTTTTACAAAAGTTTGTCGCGGCAAAACTCCGGATCTACCGGGACAAGTTTTATGAAATTTGGTAGGATTTAGTCTTATTAGAAGGAGAATGTTTTTGTGAAGTTTCAAAGAAATTCGAGATATGGTAGTTTTAAAGTTTTGGTCGTTTTGATTTTAAGAGAGCATCTTCTTTCCGTGCGAAAGCTTGAAATAAAGAAATTAACAGCGATCGTTTCTCTCGAGTACAAATTTTTACCGATTTCTCTCACTCTCTTGAGCATGAACTGTATTCGCGAGAACAATTCGGTAGTTTGATTTCATAATATCTCTTAATTTTAAGTAGAGTTCTCTTGATATGAAACAATCTGTATCCATGAATGACTCTCAAGAGAAAATCTACTTTAGAATATAAGAGAGATCGTGCAATTATTGTCGCTCCGTCACGCGAAATATTTCTAAGAGAGAAACGAAGAAGATCATGAAAATGGGAATCAAATCGTGTTTCTCGAATACATAGCGTTACCCATCCAAGAAGAAGTCGACTTTAGCGCTTAATATTTTTTTGAATTTCAGATTGTAGGACATCATAGTTTCCGGGAATCCCAAGCTGACTAATTTTCTTCCGTTTTGAAGGGTTCTTTTCCGGTAGAAATTTGAATTTTTAACGGTTTTTTGCCCCTAGCGGCTAAGCGAAGCGTCCTACGGGATGCATATGTATGACCAACCCCCACTGTTTTGACATTTCCTACCTCCCTTTCATACATCATTTTTCTCTAAATTGAGGTTTTAAAGGTGTGCATTCAGATTTTGAATTTTTAATGATTTTTCGTTCCTAGCGGCTAAACGAAGCGTCCTACGGAGTTCATACATATAACCGACCCCCTTTTTTTTTAAATTTCCTAACTTTGAATCCCAAGTTGACCAATTTTCTTCCGGTTTGAAGGGTTCTTTTCCCGTAAAAATTTGAATATTTAACGGTTTTTTGCCCGTAGCGGCTAAACGAAGCGTCCTACGGGGTTCATATGTATGACCAATCCCCACTATTTTGACATTTCCTACCTTCCTTTCATACATCATTTTTCTCTGAATTGAGGTTTTAAAGGTGTGCATTCAAAAGATCGGAAAATTTATAAAATTCAGATTTTGAATTTTTAACGATTTTATGTTCCTCGCGGCTAAACGAAGCGTCCTACGGAGTTCATACGTATGACCGACCCCCATTTTTTTTAAATTTCCTAACTTTGAATCCCAAGTTGACCAATTTTCTTCCGGTTTGAAGGGTTCTTTTCCCGTAAAAATTTGAATTTTTAACGGTTTTTTGCCCGTAGCGGCTAAACGAAGCGTCCTACGGGATGCATATGTATGACCAACCCCCAATGTTATGACATTTCCTACCTTCCATTGAAACATCATTTTTCTCTAAATTGAGGTTTTAAAGGTGTGCATTCAAAAGATCGGAAAATTGATAAAATTCAGATTTTGAATTTTTAACGATTTTTCGTTCCTAGCGGCTAAACGAAGCGTCCTACGGAGTTCATACGTATGACCGACCCCCATTTTTTTTAAATTTCCTAACTTTGAATCCCAAGTTGACCAATTTTCTTCCGGTTTGAAGGGTTCTTTTGCTGCAAAAATTTGAATTTCATACGGTTTTTTGCCCGTAGCGGCTAAACGAAGCGTCCTACGGGGTTCATATGTATGACCAACCCCCACTATTTTGACATTTCCTACCTTTCTTTCATACATCATTTTTTTCTACATTAAGGTTTTAAAGGTATGCATTCAAAAGATCGGAAAATTGATAAAATTCAGATTTTGAATTTTTAACAATTTTTTGTTCCTAGTGGTTAAACGAAGCGCCCTACGGAGTTCATACGTATGACCGACCCCCATTTTTTTTAAATTTCCTAAATTTTTCAATACATCTTTTTTCTCTGAATTGAGTTTTTAAAAGTGTGTCCAAACAAAAGTTATGATACATGATAAAATTCAGATTAAAATTCGTAAACGCAAAATCTCGGGTTTTTCGGAAAAATTTTCTAATTTTTTATATATTGGAAACTCAATTTGTATACATTTTCTTTAAATCAATAGAAAATACTATTACACAGAAAACATAACTTTTTGAGTAAATTTTACTCTCCAATGGTACACTTTTTGTTTGTGTTTGTTTTGTGCAAATTTCAGAACATCAAAATTGTGTGCATTGTGTGTAAATGTACATTGTGTTCCATCCCCGAAATTTTGTTTCAGCCCCCTTTCCTATTATTGTGATCACTCATTCCCTATTTGACAATCAAACATCAACATCAATTCGCGCACTGTCTGTTCCTTAAACGTTAAAGCCGGTCAAAGGCGCATACGGCCCATGGATCTTTTGTGTGCTGTTACGTGTGTGATGTTGGAAAAAAATGGGTAGAGAGTCACATGGGATCGCGACATCTGGTAAATTATTTTGTCTGTGATTAAACCTTAACTTTTTTTGTAAGTAGAAGAAAGCAATATTTTTCAACAAATTCGCCGAAAATAATTTTACGCGGCTAACGTGGGCGTATTGTTGATGTGGCCGATCGGATCGGATTAACCTCTCAAATATTACTGTGCCATAAGAAATTTACATTCGGTACTAATCGAAGTGTATGTAAAAAGTTAACCAGTCGTGTTTGAGTTTGAACCGGCAGTCTATAAATCCCTATTTGTTTTATTGTTGTCACCGAACATAGGATAAATTTCGATTTCTTATAACTACTATATTTCAATGTTTTTATAACTTTAAAATTAATAGGTGCTGTAAGGTTCAGTAATAATTCCAAAATTGGCTCTTTTTGAAAGAGTGCTTGAATAGTTGTTTTAAGTTTATTTCTCATTTTCTTATTAAGCACTATTCATACTTTCAATTTATTATCAATTTTACGGCAAAAATTTGTAGCCAAACGTTAATAAAAACATTGTTGAAGAAGTCAAAGATTTTTTGGAAGTTTTTGAACTTATGTTACAATCAAAAGATAACTGCTAAGAATCAAAAATCTATAACTAAAGAAAAACAAAACATATATAGTATCAACATATACAGTATACAAAAAATATGCAGTATTATGTAATGCCCAGCAAAGCGGGCGGGTACAGCTAGTATGTATATAAATTAATTATGAAATCAATGCAACAGAATTAATGAATTTAACAAACAGAATGTGTACAGCAATCTAAATTTATAACCAAATGTAAGCGAATAGATTTTATAAATGAAAATCAAAATCCCACACGTAATGTAAATACAGTAGTAGAATAAGTAACTATAGAATAAGAATAAACAAATTATTGACTTGGAAGATATACATGTAAAATAAATAATGAAAAAGACATGAATAAGATACAAATACGATATGAACATAAATTTTCATAAATACCAGTCAAAACAATAAAACAGTAGATTTGGTTGGAATACTTATTCACGAACAACTTAAGCCACAATTTTTTTTGTCAGTTTCTTAAATTTAAACAAAATTGAACAATATGTAAACAAGTTTATACACCTTGCTTTTGAAATGACAAAATATTACATTAAAAAACAGAGAAATGAATATAATAAATTAAACAATAGCGACTTAATAATTACATAATCACAAATAGATTAACATATTAAACACATAACCCCATAACCCCAGTACGCCTGCCAACATTTTTGACCAGTTCTCCAACCTCATGGTTTGTGCAAGCAGAAGCACAATTTTCCATTTCACGAATCACATTGGATTCAAGCCGTTACAGCTACGTGATTGCAGCTCTTCCCTCACATACGATAGAAACAATTCTGGACTTGAAAGTCCTTGAGAGGAACTTGAAAGAACCTATATGAGGAACTAAGGAAAATTTTGATAGAACGTTATTCAATCAGCGAGGAACGCAGAATTGAGCAACTATTTGCAAATACGGAGATAGGCGACATGCGCCCTTCCGACTTCTACCGGTCACTCAAGAAACTAGCAGGTTCATCCGGCATCAGAAACAGCCAACTAGTGAAGAAACTATGGTTACGCAGGTTACCTCGAGCGATTAACCTGGCTCTAATCCCACAGCAAGACAAATACTTAACAACCATAACGGAAATAGCTGACAAATTATGGAAGGCATCTCAAAACTAGGACATTCCAGCAACCTATCATCTCGACAACAATCAGACAACAAGAAATACCGCACGCAGATATCAAACAGCCGATGATCAGAGATCGCAGCATTCAAACAACCGAAATTCGAACTCAAACAGAGACATAGGACAGGAGATTCAAGAATTAAAGTCAATGGTAGCTCAACTATGCAACGACCGCAGCAATCAACGAAACAGAGATCGTAGCAGAGGCAGATCATCCAACAGACGCTACCAGACACCAGTTATTAACAGACGCAGATCGAGAAGCTCATCTATTTATACCACATGCTGATACCATTACAAATACGGGAACAACGCCAAGAAATGCATCTGACCTTGTGCGTACAGCAAACAGCCGTCATCAACAATGAACCAACAACACAATAACGCCGACAACCCAAACTTTTAAGTCCTATAGTTGCGGCGGCGAACAAAGGGCAGCCACTTGAATTTAGCCGCCTATTCATATTCGACAGAAATAACAAAATAACATTTCTGATCGACACTGGAACAGATTTGCCGTCATTCCACTCTCACATCACGGCACAGTCAACCAAGATCAAAGCTTCTTTCTATCAGCTGCAAACGGTTCAGTCATCAGTACATTCGGATCAAAATTATTAACAGTCAATTTGGGACTTAGGAGAGATTTCACCCATCAATTCATAAGAGCGGCAGTCAACCGACCAGTCATTGGAGCAGACTTTCTGTGGAAACAAGGACTACTGGTCGATTTAAAAAATAGAAGATTAATCGATACAGCAACTAAGCTCACGGTCAAAGCAAATCTCGCACAGGTGGATACTCCAATACCCAAACAGTATATGAAAGAAAATAGATATTGTGTTTTGCTGAATAAATACTCAAAACTGACACAGGAACCTAACTTCAACCTTCCAGTAAGGCATCCTGTGGTACATCACATCCTAACAGAAGGACAACTACCAGTATCCCGACCACTCAGACGTGATCCCAGGCGCGAAAAGGCTGCCAGAATGGAGTTCAACCACATGCTACAATTAGGCATATACCGTTCATCATCATCGCCTCTAGCATCACCACTGCACATGGTAACAAAAAAAGCAAGTGAAGACTGGCGTCCCTAGATTACCGTCGCTTAAACGCAACAACTGTACCAGACAGATACCCCATTCCGCACATTCAAAAATTTTCAATGAAGCTGCACGAATGCAAAGTTTTCTCAAAAGTTGACATAGTGAGAGCATACCACCACATAGTAATTGCTCCAGAGGACATTTATAAAACGGCCATCACAACACCATTCGGACTATTTGGTTTCGTACGAATGCCATTTGGCCTAAGAAATGCCCTGCAGACCTTTCAACGATTCATGAATGAAGCTCTGAAAGGATGAGACTTCATCTTCAATTATACTAACGACATTTTAATAGCCAGTACCGATGAGGAACAACATACAGAGCACCTTGAAATTCACATATTTTGACTAAGGTGTAGAGTTTGTGATGTTAGGCCTTGTAGAGTTAGGGCGTGTAGAGTTAGAAGCTTGGCTCTACATGAGATCTGATAACTTTTTGACAGTGCGAGTCATATGGTCTCGTCTTGGCAACATTTTACATGAAAATTTTTTTGGTAGGATTTCATTTCTTTTTCTAAGTTGTTTGTAGAAGAATTATTTTTTTTTTTAATAATAAGTTATAATAACAAGGAGTTCCTATACCTGTATATATATATATATCTGGGGGCATACATTTTTAGATCGGATCAGACATCTAGCGTCAAAATTGCAGGTCTCATACAAATTCCCATCCCCTAGTTTAAGGGGTTGGGGGATAAAAGTTACAAGGTTTATAATTTTTTTGTTGTTTGTGTACTTATACTAGCTTACATACAAAATTTAAGCTTTTCTAGGACGTTAGGAAATACCCTAAGAATTTTGATGATCATCAGTGAGCCAGTGACGAAATCAGGGTTTTTTAGATATCAATAAAATCTCAAGTATAAGAGCTATGCAATTCAAACTATATAAGTTTAATAAGTCAGCTAGTGGCAACATATCCCGAAAATTTTGTTGATCTGGCATAATCCAAACCCAAGTTATAAGGGTTCAAAGAAACGACGAAACGTTTCGAGAAAACGTAGGTAGTGCCTTTGCGTTTGCGCTTCGCTTGGCTCGTCTTGACGGAAGTGCCCCCGTTCGCTTGGCACGGAAGTGCCCCCAGATAGTATAACAACGTACCAATTTTGATAGGGGAAGATAACCCACGTAAGTCTAATGAGGTGAACGAGTTTATAAATTGTTCTCGAGACAACAACACTCGGTACGACACTCTCACCGAGGTGCAAGATAAGGTACTGTTCACTAGACTATTACCAACAGGCCTAAGGAGAAGAGCATTAAAAGTGGAGAAAACGGGGACGAATGACACACTGGAAGATATATTCACCGCATTAAAGACAAACCTATTATAAGGCACGTCGTATATAACCCTTAATACCCAACTAAGGAACGTTCATCAACTGCCAACGGAAACTTTATTGGGGTATTTCCACAGGGTGAAGGCCTTTATTAATGCCTGCAAAAATGTCACTGCTGCTCAATATACGGATGGCGGAGATGGGTTAAAGGCCGAAATAGAGGAGATAGGCCTGCATTGTTTCAAAATGGGTATCATAAACCCCAACTATAAGTTCTACCTGCTTGAAGACGTAGAAAATATGATTCATTGATGTAGAAGCAATAGACGAGGCGACCGGCCAACAAAACCCGTCCATCGGAACCAAGCACTTATGTGACCGTGGCTCGCAAACTGCGGAGCGCACACTTATTCCGAATGGGGAAGCAGATGACGGACAGGAAGCATCACTACTATAAACGGAAGACATTGAAGCAACACAGGACTTATCAAACCTATTCCACTGGGAACCAGAGAAAAAGGAACGAGAAAACCCTCCTGGGCAGATTTGAATGGGAAGTCCGAGTGCTGAGTGTTACACAACCCAAGACTACGATCCCCTCAACCAGCAAGGTTTGCACGCCACGGAAGATGAAGATGTCACAGCGCCAAAAACCACGAGGGTGGAACGACTGATCATCTCGAAAATACAGAGCAAGTCACCATGAAGGAACACCGAAGTATACGGAAACCCCAAAGAACAGTGAAGTTTCTAGAGATACCAGTACCAACACCAGGAGAATACATCACCACAGGAAAAAAAATTAAACAAGGAATTTACCTCTGTAATGCACTGGTCAAGTCAACCAATGGCAAAATTAAAATGAGCATACTAAATGTAAACGACCACGAAGTCGAAATAAACGACTTAACAATTAATTTAGAAAAGTACAACACGTGTAATACCGAGCTAACCACTAAGGATCCTCCCGAAGTGAAAGAACACTACGGGATTTAGACAGATTGGTCCGAAACCAGTAAAGGGAAGAACGCACGAATGAAAGATCTACTACGAACAGTACGCATAGAAGAAAATCTGAACAGTGAAGAGAAGAAGTCAATGGAAGGGATAATAAAAAAGTTTCAAGATACCTTCCATATCCCAGGCGAAAAACAAAGCCGCACTACAACAGTTAGGCATGAAATAAGAACCAAAGAAAATCAGGTGCCAGTAAAATGTAAAATGTACAGATTTTACCCAGCTGAAGCCAGTGGAACGCTCCTCTGCTAGTACTCCCGAAAAAACCAGAACCTGATGGCCACAAAAAGTGGCCAATTGTAGTAGATTACAGAAAGTTAAACGAAGTAACAGAAGGAGATGCATATCCACTACCTAGCATAGAAGATATCCTAGATCAGTTAGGAAATGCTCGTTACTTCTCTGTACTCGACCTCAACACCGGCTACCATCAGATAGCAATGGAAGCTGAAGATCGGGATAAGACAGCGTTTAGTACACCCTATGGTGATTACGCTTTCAAAAGAATGCCTTTCGAACTGAAAGGGGCACCAGCTTCATTTCAAAGGCTGATGAATCATATACTAAGGGGGCTCCAGGGATTACATTGTTTTTTATGCCTAGACGACATTGTCACCTACGGCGGGAACTTAGCTGACCATCACGCAAAACTGCGGTCTATTTTAGAAAGATTGAGAGTACACAATTTGTAATTAAACTCAGAGAAGTGCAGCTTTCTCAAGCGGGAAATTGTCTATATCGGACATAAGTGCGGTACCAATGGGGTAGCACCAGATCCCAGCCTAACACAAAAGGTGAAAGATTACCCCCTACCAAAAACGATAAGACAAGTACAATCCTTTCTGGGCCTAGCAAATTACTACAGAAAGTTTATACAAGGGTTCGTGAAAATAGCGGCACCCAAAAACAGACGACTACGAAAAGATGTAAAATTTAAGTGGGATGGCGAATGCGAGACTAAACGTTCGGGCACTAAAAGAGAAACTAACAACAGCCCCAGTCCTTCGGTATCTGAATTTCAAAGAACCTTTTAAGCTGTATACGGATGCAAGTTGAGAGGCCCTAGGAGCAGTGCTAGCACAGGGAACCGAGAACGAGGAAAAAACCATCGCTTATGCGAGTCGAACGTTAAACGCCGCAGAGAAAAATTATTCATTGAGCGAGAGTTACTGGCCATAGTCTGGGCCGTAAAAAATTACCGAAGCTATTTGTACGGACGACCATTCACCGTATACACGGATCATAAGTCCATGCGAGGGGAAATAAGGATAAAAGATTCAACAAGTCGAATACTGAGAATCTGGCACAAGTTGACAGATTACACGTTTGAAACAAAGTATAAGGAGGGGAAAAAAACAACAATGCGGACGATCTCAGTAGAATCCCATATGAAGAATTAGTTATGACTCGCCGACAAGCCAAAGAACAGGCAGCAGACACGACTGGTACGAATGCCACCCTGGCACGAGAAGAACGTACTACAAAGGAAAACCAACAGGCAGATGAAGAAGAACCAAGACCAAGGAAGGAAATAAGAGTCTTAACGGATCCCAAAGACATAACAACTATATTAGCTGATTGTCACGACGCACCGTTCGGAGGACATCAAAGGATACAAAAGACCAACCAACGATTGAAACGGGAGTTCTATTGGAAGGGTATGATGAGAGACATAGCTAAATACATAAAAAGCTGCAAAATATGTCAACTTAATAAATTAAGCCGGGAACACAGAGAACCAATGATCACAACTGATACTGCAAAACTACCGTTCAACAAGGTGTATATGGATATAGTAGGCCCCTTCCCGAAACCAGACACGGGAATAAATACATCCTGAGTTTTTAGGGTGACTTAACGCGAGTTATGGATGTAGTGCCTTTACAGAACATGGAAGCACAAACTGTGGCGCAAGCTTCCGTGGAAGAAATTATAAGTCGGTACCGAACTCCAAAAAACTTAATCACAGATCAAGGGTCTAATTTTACTTCGGAAATGTTCCGAGAAGTATGTAAACTATACAAGATCAGGAAATTAGAAACGACGCCGTTTCATTCCCAGTCCAACGGGGTACTAGATTAATCCCACAGGCCTTGAGTGGAATATTTAAGAAATTTTGTTGATGACAATAAGGCGAACTGCGATGAGCACTTGCAAGCGGCAATGTTTGTAAGTATGCATTCAACCACGAAGCTAACACCGATGGACTGCTTATTCGGTTTCTCTGCTCCACTGGCTAGCAGTTTGAAAAAGGAGCCCGAACATATCCACGACCATGAAAACTATTACGTGCACCTAAGGAACAAGCTACAAAGAGCTTACCAAACAGCTCGAAGAAACTTAGAAGAGAGTAAAATCCACTGTAAGGAGTATTACGATCGAAAGATAAATCCGGTGAGGATACATATAGGTGATCAAGTACTTCTGCGAAATGCCGCCCGGAAAAACAAGGTAGTCTAACACTCGCTAAGTCCTTATAAGGTTGTTGTGACTCAAAAATACTACGGCCAATAAACATCTGGAATGCTGTCTGTGGCCTACATGGGAGAATATCCACACCCCACCCAAATTCGTAACCGTAGATCAAACACACCTAACCCGAGACACATCCCACCATACTTCCACACCACACTAACCCAAGACCCATCCCACCATACTGCCACACCACACAAACCCGAGATCCATCCCACCATACTTCCTCACCACACAAACCTCAGATATACACCTTACCTTATGATCCCACCGTCACCTGAAAATGAAAATGAAAATGAAAACGAAACAAGTCACCCAGTGACCTAATTTCATAAGTACGAAAGTACTTTCGGTCACTAACCCGTATGGAGGAAATTAAGTATTTTCGACGGAAATTGCCAAACACTCTCGGTCACTTACCTTGGAAATAGCTGACCCAGGTCCGTTTCGGGTCGATCACCTGATGAAACGGCAAAAGGGAGTTTTGCTATTTCTGCAACAACGTGAACAATGTGCCCATATGGATCAATCAATATAGTATTGATTAATTGACGAAATCAAAAACAGGTGGGGCAGGCAATCATGCTATAAATAATGAGCCACTAGCAACGAAAGAGCAGTGATGCACTCAACCCGTTCCTGAGTCCTGGCAGCCAACCCGTTCCGGAAGACGTACTAGACACATCCAGCCACAGCAAAGAGTCAACCAGCCCAGTTAAATCAGAAGACTAGACGATTCCAGCCACAGCCGCTAAGAATTAACAAGGAGTCCACCAGCTCCGTAAAACTGAAGCCTAGAGACGTCCAGCCACCTCCAGCGAGAGACTTCAAGGAGCCAACCACCAGCCCAGCTAATATCAAAACAAAAAGGGTAATCCGATCAAGTTATCGGCTACCCAAAGACCTGAACAGCCCTCGAAGGCAGCAGGCATTAACCCAACGCCAAATGAATATAGCAGAAGAGGACCAGCTTCGAGAAGCCCTAAAGGACCCTACAGCAGGACCGAGACCGATATCCTTGGAGGAATATCGGCGACGACAAGCCGCTTAAGTACCTAAGCCCGAAGCAGTAGCCGATAAACGCCCCCCGAAGAAACCCCGTTCCGGAGTCGAGGCCTACTACCAGCGAAAGCTCCAAGAGGCTCAAAGGGAACTAGTTCTGGCGACTACAAAGGAGCAGAAACGCGACGCCAGCGACAGAATCAATAGACTGAAGATGAGCCGCAGGAATTACCGCCACCAGAAAAAGACGGGCAAGCCAGCACTACCGAAGTAAGGTTCTCTAGGGTATAGTTGGGATTAAGTAAATTTGTATAGGATTTAGTAAATAGACAATAATAAGAGTTGGGAACTTCAATGGAAGTTTGTATACCAAATAAAGTAATTGAATAATAAATCTGGACTTTTGAGAAGAAGAACATTGAAACCCCAAGATAAAGAAAAGGACCCAACATTAATTGGCGCAGCCGCACTTACGAACATACGCACCACAAACCACGACTCAACAAGGCACTGGGCAAGAGTTACGATTTAGACCATTGATTATAAAGAGACTATGGGGAAAAGGCAATAATAAGAAGCACTATTGAAAATTTATGGCCCACTCAACACCTAAGATACCCTTAAAGATAAGTTTGAAAAGATTCATGAAAAGAATAGATTCATACACGGTGGATGAAACGAGCCCAGAACACGAACCCACCTACTCCACTAAGAGTACAAATACAGAGGAGGAATTGTTCGCAAACGAAGGGGATCAGATTGATGAAAAAGGGAACTCACCAATGCAAACAGAGGATCAAAAAGATCCGACGGAAATAGCCAACACGAAGCCGGAAAGACCTGGAGTGGTGCAACTAAGAAACGGGAGAAAATATTATAGGGGTCACTCGGATCCAACTGGGAGCAAGGACCAAGAATTAATTAATAAGTTACAAACAGAAACAATCAGTATACACAAAATGGCAAATGTGACACTAGTTAACAACGTCCTTTGCAACAATGTGCCCATTTTAACCGGAGAAGATAGCCCACGTAAAGAAAGTGAGGTAAATGAATTTGCAAATTGTGCACGCATAGCGTATGACACACTGGTCGACGTACAGGACCAGGTACTGTTTGTGAGACTACTGCCCACAAGATTGAGAGGACGAGCATTGGATGCCGTCCAGTCAGGACTAAGAGACTCATTGGAAAACATAATAGCTACACTGAGGTCAAATTTAATACAAGGGACCTCATACTTCACGCTAAATAACCAGTTAAGAAATGTGCAACAATTGCCAACCGAAACACTATGCGGTTATTTCAATCGGGTAAAAGCGTTGATTAATGCTTGTAAAAGAGCCGCGGAAGCCCAATACACCAACGGAGGTGAAGGACTAAAAACCGAAATCGAGGCAGTAGGCATTCATTGCTTTAAAATTGGAATTCTTAATGCCAATTACAAGTTTTATTTATTACAAGAATCCGAAAATACAGTTGAAGCATTGGGGCGGAAAATAACGAAGCTAGAACAAACAGAACAATGTATGAACGCGGCATGAAATAGGACAACAGGTATCGTTAATAGGGCAAGACATAAACCATAGCATGGATAATCGGGAATCCATCGGATACCAACCGGAACAGTACCGGGACCCACCAAGAAATAGGTTCGAATCCGGAAGCTCTAGAGACAACCAACCACACCGTCCGAATAATTTTCCTCCACGAAATTATCACCCCAATGGCAACACCGGAAGATATAATAATAACTTCGCTCGAGGAGGACCAGAGAGGCGGCAAGTGAGATGTGAATTTTGTAATAAAATGGGCCACATCATGGCAGAATGTCGCACACGGCAAATGACGCCGTTCTGCTCCGTATGTAGAATGTACGGGCACACTAACAAAAACTGCCGCTCCCAAAAGCAGCAAAACCAATATCAACAGGGAAATAGAGGCGAACATCAGAGACAAGTAAACCAAACCACCACCAGTGGGGGTAGTAACCCCTGCAATTGTTGTCTAGCCACCGACCACCTAGAAGCTAGATGTTTTCTTAAAGCAAGATGGGGGAGAATGCAACTAGAAGATAGGATGAAGGACACGGGAAACTCAACGGAGACGATCGAGCGCACCGCGAATCGTCAGTAGAGAGAAACAGGTGCGCGATCATGCCTAATTTGCCTATAATAACCATACCCACAAACATAACAACCCAGAATGCCCCAACATTTATAATCGACACAGGGTCAGAAATCAGCCTCATAAAGGCAGATGAAGTAAAAGAACAATACTTAAAAGAAGTAAACGCCTTAGATAAGGTAACATTAAATACCATATCCGGGGAAATAGAATCGGAAGGTACCATAATGGCTTACCTAGACACAGCGCGACCATACCCCTGTAAATTCCACGTGGTAAAGGCTAATAACCCAGCAAACGTGGTTGGAATAATAGGCAACGATTTTGTAGCACAGAATTGTAATGTAGAGGGACCAGCTAGAAGATTAGTTTTCCCGACAATAGGAGGACAAGAAGCCATAACAATACCTTTTGAGGAAAACCCACGTAGAAGGGCAGACAATAACCGTTTCGTAGACGTAATAGCGACAGGCAGGGCAGACGTCAACCAAGAAAATTCCTTCGAAGGGCACACAAAAAGTCGCAGCTCGCAACCTACGGCGTGTGAACTGACTTCACATGATGGAAGGGATGACGTGGTAAAACCAGTTCTATTACAACAAGAAAAAGACAACGGGAAGCAGGACTTGGCAACAGCTCTCGAGACTGTCCAACAAGATGAGGGTGGTCAACAATATGGGAATTCGCACATTCTTATCGAGAGATATAGCCATCACACTCGCAAATATGACGGTCCTAGTAGTCCGAGCCCACACGTGGCGAAAGATAAGGCTTCAGAAAAAGGGCAAAGTAATGACGATAAAACGTCCCCAGTCCAAGATAACGAAAACTACATTACAGTAACCACCCAAGAGGCCATTGAGGTACCATCCAGAACAGTGAAATTTTTCGAAATTCCAACAAATCTAGAAGGAGAATATATAATTATCGGGGAAGAAGTCAAACAAGGAGTGTACATTAGTAATGCTTTGGTATCACCAAAAAATAGAAAAATACAATGCAGTATAATGAACATAAATAATCATGAGGAAATAATCCAAACGTTTAAACTTTTATTGGAAAAACACCGTACCCAAGAAAGGGAAGTAGAAAAAGAATATATTAATAAGGAAAAAGAAATCCACAATATACAAAAAGGGGAACCAGAGGAAAACAAGGACACTCAGGAAAGGATAACCAAACTAATGGAAATAGTAGGTTTAGAAAAAGATTTGAATGAAGAAGAAAAAGAAGCAATAACACAAACCATAAAGGAGTTCCAAGATGTGTTCCACTTGCCCGGGGAAAAGTTAGGTCATACAGCGACTGTACGACATGAAATACGGACAAAACCGGAACAAGTGCCGGTAAAATGTAAAATGTACAGACTCCCCGAAACTCAAAAGCAAATAATAAACGACGAGATAGATCGACTTCTGAAGGATGACATTGTTGAGCCTAGCTGGAGCCAGTGGAACGCCCCCTTACTAGTGGTTCCCAAGAAACCGAGGCCCTCTGGCGAGAAAAAATGGAGAATAGTAGTAGACTACCGAAAACTTAACGAGGTAACGGAGGGGGACGCATACCCACTGCCGAGAATAGAGGATATTCTGGACCAGTTAGGAAATGCCCGTTATTTTTCGGTATTAGATCTCGCCAGTGGTTACCACCAAATATCTATGAAGGCGGAGGACCGGGACAAAACAGCTTTCAGTACCCCGTACGGGCATTACGCGTTTAAAAGAATGCCGTTTGGTTTAAAGGGAGCCCCGGCAACGTTCCAGCGTCTGATGAATCATGTATTGACGGGACTACAGGGACTACGTTGTTTCGTGTACCTAGATGATATAGTCAGCTACGGTAGAAACCTCAACGATCATCAGCGGAAAACACGAGAAATACTACAGAGGTTAAGGGAACATCGTTTAAAACTAAACCCAGAGAAATGCAATTTCCTGAAGAGGGAGATAATATATCTGGGACATAAATGCGGGACTGAAGGAGTCGCGCCCGATCCTAGTTTAGTCAGAAGCGTACAAGAATTTCCGACCCCAACAACGGTGAGACAGGTGCAATCGTTTTTGGGTTTGGCAAACTACTACCGGAAGTTCATTAATGGTTTCTCAAAAATCGCAGCCCCGATCAACAAGTTGTTAAGAAAAGACATAAAGTTCCATTGGGATGAACAATGCACGCAAGCGTTCAACACTCTGAAAGAAAAACTAATTACACCACCAGTACTGCGGTATCCAAATTTCGATGAGCCGTTTAAATTGTACACCGATGCCAGCGGGGAAGCGCTGGGAGCAGTCTTGGCGCAAGGACCCGAAAATAACGAAAAACCGATTGCCTACGCCAGTCGAGCACTAAATAATGCGGAACGAAATTATTCCACGATTGAGCGCGAACTGCTCGCGATTGTATGGGCTGTGAAAAACTACCGGAGTTACCTGTACGGAAGGCCGTTCACTGTCTTCACTGACCATAAACCATTGCGCGGGGCCATACGTATAAAAGATCCCACTAGTAGAATATTGAGGTTATGGCACAAGCTGTCAGATTACACTTTTGATATTCATTATAAGGAAGGGAGGAAAAACGGCAACGCCGATGCCTTAAGCCGAATCCCGTATGAAGTCTTAGTGGTAACGCGGAGACAAGCCAGAGAAATGGAAACAAACACTATTCCAACGGATCCAGCGAACAATGTGGTACAAACGAACCCAGCAGAGAAGAAAACGCCGCCGGTATCCAGTACCAGAAATGAATCGCGACAACAATCAGGGGAAGTACAAAAAAGGGTATTAACGGACCCGAACGACATCAAGACAATACTAGCCGACTGTCATGACGCACCATTTGGGGGACACCAGGGTGTCCAAAAGACGTATCAACGTTTAAAGCGTGAGTTCGATAGGAAAGGAATGAAGAAGGATGTAGTGAATTACGTAAAACGCTGCAAAAAGTGCCAAACCAACAAACAAAGCAGAGAGCACAAGGAACCTCTGGTTATTACCGACACCGCAGAATTACCTTTCGATAAGGTATACCTAGACATCGTAGGGCCATTGCCGGAAACAGTGAACGGAAATAAATATATCTTAAGCTTTGAAGATGATTTAACAAGGTTTATGGACGTGGTACCACTCACGAATGTAGAAGCAAAAACAGTCGCACAAGCATTTGTGGACGAGATAATTAGTCGATACCGAATTCCGAGAAAATTGATCACTGACCGAGGAGCCAATTTCACTTCGGAGATGTTCCGTCATGTGTGCAAATTGTTCAAAATTCATAAACTGGAGACAACAGCTTATCACCCTCAAACGAACGGTGCCCTGGAACGATCGCATAGACCCTTAATGGATTATCTAAGAAGTGTCGTTGACGAGAACCAGACGAACTGGGATGAACATTTGCAATGTTTGTGCGAAATAATAATGTCCATACTGCAACAAAGTTAACCCCTATGGACTGCCTATATGGGTTCTCGGCCCCCCTTCCCAATAAACTAAAAAAGGAGCCACAGCCTATATATGATCACGAGAACTACTATTTGAAATTGCGAAATAAACTCCAGAAGACCTACCAAATCGCAAAGGAGAACACAGCGAAAAACAAAGCCATCTCAAAGGAATACTACGATCAAAAGACACACCCACTCAAAGTGCACGTGGGAGACGAGGTGCTCCTCAAGAATGCGGCGCGAAAGAATAAACTTACGCAATTTTGGCTAGGACCATTTAAGGTTTTAGCGATAAATAGCCCAGTGAACACGACAATACAGATGGGCAACAAAAAACGAAGGGTCCATAACAACCGATTAAAGTTGTTCAACTGACACCACAATAATTTCACTTCATCGTTTCAGGCTAAACATGCTGCTCCACATTTGTTTGATGGTCACAATAAGTACAGCCCAAACGCCAGTTGCGGTACACCCCCTCAAATTACGAGGGGTGGTATTCGAACCAATTGGATCAGCCCAAATTTATCAGGATCACTGGACTGTGCTGACGCGTATCACGAAACCAACTTGGGAACCTTCGTTGAAATACTTAGAAGAAAGCCAAAAGGCACTCGCCCGACTATGCGACACCCAAAAAGAGTTCACCTTCATCTTCGGAGGCGACATGTGCCATCACTGGACCTACGTTCTCCAAGAACGAACTAACCAAATCACCGAGCTCATAGAAAAGATAGAGCTAACAATGAACCTCAAACACCGAACTAAACGAGGTCTCATTAATTTCGGGGGGAGAGCAATGAAGACACTGTTCGGCACTATGGATGATAATGATTCCGAGCAAATACACAAAAAATTGGAGAAACTAGAAAATGAGAACCGCCAAAATTTGGACCTGGCCAGACAACAGGTCTCAGTCGTGCGCTCAAGCCTCAAAACGATGAATGCAACAAACCTAGAGATGACTTGACGATACAACCAATTGGTGCGGAAGATTAATGAAATAAGTAACAGGGAGCACAATGAAACACAAAAATACACGGAAGAAATGAAAAGCATGCAGAGGAGAACAGATATAAATGAAATCATGATACTAGTATTAGGAGAATTGCAGCAAATATACCTCGATGTGACTGACCTATTCATCATAACCGAAACCATTAACAAGAGGGAGTTGAGCCCCCTGCTGATACCTCCCCACCAATTCCGTGAGCTGTACAATAACGTTACCAAAATATATTACGGGAAGGAGACCAACATAGACTTCCCCATTTTACAACGAATCACTAAAGTCGATTGTCAATTCAACGAACTAGGAATACTAGTTCAAATACCGATACCCCTAGTAAACGACGTACGGTACACTACAAACCGAGTATACACCACGCCCGTACCTACCAATCATAGTATATTCTTCCTGTATGACGTGGACGTGGAATATTATATGAACACGAGCATCTCTAACTATGTTTCGGTATGAATGAACTGGACTACCGATTCCAATGCATCACCATAAACGAAACATACGTAATCTGTCATCGGAATCAACCAACCCGAACGCATCCCACTAGAACAAATTGCCTTACGGAATTATTAAGAGAGACAAATGGACAAACTGATGTTTGCACTTTTCGCATAATGGAAGAAGCTAAAAACATGATCGTACCCATGCATCAGGAGAATGCTTGGCTGTACTGGCTACAAGGAACCACACCCCTAGTTGCTCAATGCGATTCTATGGAATACACGGAGTTACTTCAGGGCCTCGGAATAGTCATGTTGAATGAAAAATGCGTGTACCATCTAGCTGGGTTTACACTACCCTACACGACCGATAGTGTACACACTATGAAAATATACCAGCGAGAAGAAGATCCAGTACCATTAATCGATTTTTCTCGCTACCAACCCCCAAAACGGGAAAGTACCGGAAGAACTGGGATAAAAATACTCCACCCAATCACATTCAATGACAACCTAAGAGCTGAAAGCAAAGCCGTGGACAAACTAGAGCAGGAGATAGTGGAAAAATCACGTGAAAAACGAATATCCATACAAAGTAATATCGGTACAACCATATCAAGCTGCCTCCTCGTTTTGGCGATAATATGGATTAGCCTAAAGATTTATGGAAGAAGGCAGGTGGCCCAACAAAGAGCCAACCATAGAAACCGCAGAAAGCCAAGTGTAAACATCATACCGGTACCTATTACGGTACCTAGGCGGGAACAAATCATACAAACAGAGAAGATAAACAATAAAGAAACCCCGACAAACAGTACCGCAGCAAACTAACCAACATCGAGAAAAAGAGAAACTAGAATAAGTAGAACCTAAGCTAGAACTAGACATCATACACCAAATAAAAAACTTAATAGAAACAAGGCAACAATTACTAACATCTCAAACTCACATTGGCAGAGAACCAACGCCAGAGGGAATAAAAAGGAGAGACAGCCTCGGACTTGACGATCAAAAGGAATTAGACAACCTCCTAGCAGAAACAGCCGAATGGATCGAGAAACTCGGGATTTTGGACAAAGAAGAAGACAATGACAGTGAAACCGACACACCTAAGACAAATGTTAAGAGAATTGCAAGAGACCACCGAACCCAAAGTAGGACCTGCGGAGAGCGCCGAACCCGAGATAACGAAACTCTATATCGAATGCGCGAGGACTGGTATCCGACCCCTCCTGGACCCAAAGTTTTTCAAATTTCGATACCCGGAAAACATGGCCAACAGTGATGAGACAGCGTCACGAGATGTCGTTGAAACAAAACCACCATATACTGGTATAGCAAACATAGGATAGGATTAAAGCAATCAATCATTAAAAATTTTGAAATAGATAGATGTACTCAGATAATATGTAACCTTAGGGAATATAACGTATGTAATCAAAAAAAAAAAAAAAAAAAATTATTTGGGGAATTAAGAATATATAAAATATATCAACTATTTATTACTATAGACCTAGAGTAGTTGATATAAATGAAGATGTAACGTTGAAAGAAACCGAAAATAGAACATAAAATTAAATTGTTACTTTAAATTAACTAAGTTGAATCGTTTACCTTACGCTCATGCAGCCAAAATAGTTATTCAAACAAAAAATACTATGTAAAGTCAATACAAAAAAGTACTATGTGAAGATTAATTAAGTTCAACCAATTGTAACAAGTTAGGAATGTAGATCTTTATATAAAAATATTTACACCCGACAAACACCTATGGCTGGGGGGAGCTTCTCTAAAGAGGGGAGGAAACGTACACATAAATAGCCACTATAAACCACTATATTCATAGGGAAACAACAGCGCCGTGCACACAATAATCGGCTAAAGCTGCTCAACTAAACACCCTCTCTCTGTTTTTCAGAAGATGCAATTGATACTAATAATAAGCCTGGGAATAACGGTAACCCGACAAACCCCTGTGCAGGTACACACATTACGACACCAGGGCATAGTGTTCGAACCACTGAAGAAAGTTCAAACATACCACGATCACTGGACTATCATCACCCAACTACCAAAGCCAATATGGAACCTACACCTTAGCTATCTGGAAAACTGCGAAAGGGCAATACACCGATTATGCAACGATACAAACGGCTAAGCTTCAGCAAATTGTAAACATTGGCAAACTGAAATTAAAAAACAGGTAGCGCAAATAAGAGATTTAATAAACAAAGCAGACGTTACCATAACACCTCATAAGCGAACAAAAAGGGGATTGTTGAACTAAGGGGGAAAAGTCATGAAAATGCTCTTTGGGACTATGGACAGTGATGACTCCAAGAACATACACCAAAAGCTAAATGAGTTAGAAAAGGACACTCAAGCCAACTTAGATTTGGCTAAAAAACAAGTAACCATCATGAAAACAACATTGGAAGCTATGAGCAAAACAAACATGGATATGCACGAAAGGCATACCAAGCTAGTGCAAAGGGTGGAGAACCTTAATGGAAAGATAGAATAATTAGCGAACCACAAAGATCAACTTCGCATAACACAGCTGCGATTGGATGTAAACGTGTTAAACATGTACATAATGGCCGAACTCCAACAAATATATTGGGAATTAACGCACCTCTTCATCGCGATAGAAACGTTTAATAGACGAGAGTTGAGCCCGTGATTGATACCAACACATCAAATCCTAAACATATACCTAAACGCATCCGAGAGGTATCAGGGTAGAACCATCACCATGGACCCCATCACACTACAATGGGTAGCTAAAGTAGACTATGAAGGAATCCAGAACGGAATGCTCATACAGATAAAGATTCCTTTAGTCGAGTCTCAACAATACACCTTAAATCGCATATACACTACTCCGATTGACACTGGACACAGAACGTACTATGTCTTAGACATTGGATATACATATTTCCTAAATACAAGCCGCTCACAACAAAACTTCGGCTAAACTGAGTTGCACTACCAAATCAGGTGCACCAACGTAAATGAAACCTACAGTATTTGCGAGCATAATGCCCCAGTGCTGAAAAAACCTACACAAACGGAATGTATATCAGCGCTATTTAAGTCAACGGAGGAGGTCCCAAGCAACTGCAAAGTCCGATTGCACGGTACACCCAATTGTGACACAGATGCACCGCGAGAACACTTGGCTGTATTGGGTACAACAACCGACCCAATTAATAAGCCAGTGCGACATCCATAAAGAAACCACTCAGCTGCTGGGACCAAGCATCTTGGAACTGAAAAAGAAATGTATCCACCACTACACACACCCTCACACTCTATACACACTCTCCCCTATCAAATAGCAGATGCGCATACTATAACGGTACATCAACCAGAAAAACTACCACCCCCAAACATCGATTTCGGCCAATATAAAATACCCCCAAAAGTAATGAAGTAACAAATGAAAATCATACATCCAGTGGCCCTTAATGATCACTATAAAGGTCTCAGCGAAACAATTGAAGAATTGGACTCAGAAATTAAAAACACTGAAAAACGCCGCCACGCAAGGATCTAAATTCACACCACGACCGGAGTAACGGGATGTCTGTTAGTGGTTATCATCACCATTGTAATAATACGGAATTGTAGAAGCTGCCAAAACCGAAGCCGCCGCCTTCCTCCACAACCCTCACGACCAAGACTCCGACGGGTTCAGATTGCGGCAATGTTCGTGACGATTCCCAGAAGGGACCAAATAATAACAACGAACGAGTGTTGCACGGAACCCCGGGCCCTCACCGACCGTATCGATCCCCAACGAACAGTAAACGCGGTACACAACACACGAGAGTAACATCAACTTAAAAATATATATATATATAAAAAAACGTATAAATAAATAAAAATATAATAATAAAGATAAATAAATAAATGAAAATCGAAACGAGAAAACCTTAACACTTAAGTTAAAAAACTTTATCACTAACTTTCCTTATTACTAATTCCAAAGATGTTCGGGAATAATAGACGATCAGGTTCCACTAACCACCTGCACTCCGTCACAATAAGACGACAGTTCAACGACAGCGTAATATCAGTCACCATCGAAGGTGACCTAGACGTTGCTGATATTCACGTCAAATTCAACCTGGAGGCAAACTCTATAATATGCGAAATGTGCCGCAAGACCAAAAGCCCACGGAAGTTCAAAAGAGACCGTCGATGAACTTAGGTTAACCAAAGCTGCTTGGGAAGAAGCTCTCCACGAGGCTGTAATGGTCACCCTGTGACACCACAGTACAGTCCACTGTACTGCAGAGATCCCGATCACTTCACAGAGGAAGCAGGTAGCCGGAGCCCGAATCCCAAGGATAACGGCACGCCAGATGGACATCGAGACAGGCGAGATGAATTTCGCTTGGAGTTGGATCGTTGAAGTGAACGGACATAGTGACAAACAGTGGAAATGAATATAGAAAAAGGTTTTTGGTGACCAACGAGCAGACCATGTGGGAATCATCCGAGATGAGTCGTAAGTTTTAGGGTAAGAGTGTTAATATGTTAATATGTTAATATGTAAAAGTTAATAATATGAATTTAGGAATTTATTTAAGGAAGTATTAATTTTTGCATCGATTAGAATTTCTTTTTGTGTGTAAATAGAGCACAATATTGGAAATATGTAAAAAGTTAATGATAAAAATTTGGGAAAACATGTACCAGCCAAAACATAAGTAGCTTCCACATATGGATTTGTGAAAAAGATAATAGTATAGAGTTAAAAAGACTTGAAAAATAAAAAAATTGCCTCAAATAGAATTATTTTTAAATAGTGAATTTTCTGGAATTTAGAAATTAGTGGTAAAAATTTGGGAAAACATGTGCCAGTCAAAATATGAGTAATTTCCACATGTGGATCGAGATAAAAACGTGAATTAGTTAGAACGAAGTTAATGAAAAGTGTTCAAGTACGTGTACGGGTTTTATCAATTGAAGGAATTTAGGAAAATTTTTCTGGACGAATTTTCCAGCAGAAGGAAAAATTGAATTTTTTTTTCCTTCTTCTTTCTCTTTCTTTTGGAAACGTTAGCTAACATTTTCACAGGAATAAAATTTTATTTTTGCATTAAAAGCCTTAAAAATATGTCTGCGATATTCAATATAAAACTTGGGAATAACGTTTGAACATTTTTCATTGCTGGAACATATTTGCAAAGACTCAATTTGAAGTTAGTTTTTAAGTTTTTTTCTTTGAAATCACATTATGTACGGTATAATTAAATTTACGATTCGACTTTGTTTTATTCTTGATGACACGATGAGTGTGGCTCAGACTATCTTAAAATCGCATCAATCAGACAGTCAAGAGAATTACTTCGAGTAAAAGTTATTTGATTATTTTAATTTTTTTGAATTTCGAGTTTCATTCCCCCCCGAATAAATAAAAAAAGTGGTTGCACTTTGGCAGCTTTATAATTATTTTTATGTTTCTTAAATAGCCAATATCGTTCTCTACGAGGTAAAGAAAGTACTCGAAGAAATTCGTGATATATACAGGGATGCGAACAGACTAAATTATTGTGTACAAGCAAAACTGCTTAGTTGCAAGTGATTTGCAGCGAATGTAACCCAAATACCTAAATTGAACATCTATATATATAGACTTAAGTGACTTTTGTATTTAAAGGTAATTTTTTTATATGATTAAAAGAGAACAAGTATTAATAAATCATTTTTATCTAAAAGAAAAAAAAAACAGAAAAAAAACCCTGTGTAAACAAAAATCAATAAGCGAAAATGAATTAATTCTTCAAAAGCAAGCAAAGGAAGAAACGGGGGATTTTTAAAGTTATTGAAACAAAAAGGGTAGAACTTTAAACCTTAATCCACGCTCTGATCAAATCACTTCCTACAGGAAACTAACGATTTAACAAATAGATGTTATTCATGTAGTCCGAAACGTTTTCGCTACTAATTTGCGCATTTCACCGAATTTCTTGCTGATTTATGGCCAAGAGTTGTGTCTTTCCTTGCCAATAGCTCAATTGATGATAAACTCTCGTAATAAGAGACTGAGATAATCGACGATGAGACAAAAGTGATGACTAATAAGTAACCTTCTGACCTTTTCAAAAAAGAACACAAGGTTAAATCACATTGAGGATAACTGACCTGTCCTATTCATAACAAGAATTAGAGTAGTTATCGCTGTTTGCAGAATTCACGTCAAACTAAAGAAATTGTGCATAAATATTTAATATATTTAAAAAAAAAAAAAAAAAAAAAAAAAATTATTCGGTAAGTTTTATAGGTTATTGTGCACTAAGGATGAAATAATAGAAATTGTGCACGGATAGAAGCATATTACGAGCTATGAACTAGTAAGTTCACGCATGGTGGGTCTCCTCCTCCTCCTCCTTCTTGACCTTCCGGGTTTCTGAGCACTCTTGCGTATTTAGGGGGAAAGTATGTATCGCGCGGGACAGTACTTCCCATCGGTTGGGCGGTCTTGGAATCCATAACAGCTGGACTCGCTGAGGAGAGGGTGATAACGCCCCGATCACGCGTCGGTTCACTTCGCGAGAGGTCTGCCTTTTGGTTGTATTTTTTTTTTCTTTCTTTTTCCCCTTGACTTTTTTTTGCATTTCGGGGTTACTAGATTCGTTGGTTTCCCAACCTCCCTTCCCTCTCCGCTTCACCTTCCCCGCTTGCCCCTAAATTGGGAACAGCGCGACTACACGTCGGCACGGATCTAGAGGACGTGTTATTTTTTTCTGTAGTCGATCCGGTGGTCAGCATTGAGCAAGAACCCACCCCAAATTTAGCCGAACTAGCTAGCAATGGCCGGCCAGAACACGTCCGCCGCTCAATGTCTGACAGGGACTTTTTGCACGAGTGCTTGAGCCTGCACGGCTCTCCAAGCTTCCCCGACCAGCTTGTCCCACCTTCTACGTCGTCCCAGACGTCCACCTCAAATCACCAAACCGGATCCTATGAAGGAAAGGAGGTGCGTTCATCATCGCCTTTGCCTTCCCTCTCTACTAAGTCCTAACATCCCTCCCCCCACCAAAAAGAAAAATTTAGTACAAGGCTGATCAGATATACAAACAGATGAAACTGGACAAGCCGCAGGAGGAAGCACAACCTAGTCCAGAGGTTAACGAGAAGCTGAAAGCCTCTTGCGACATTGCTAGAATGAGAAGAAAATTAGACAGAGCAACTTTAAACGGAGAACAACTTACGGTACCAGAACGCAGAAAATCCGATCTACTTGGCAGGCAGATCTACTTATCAATATCCACCAACAAAACCAAAAACCGATTTGGAACAAGGGACCAATCGCGACACCAGGCATAACGCCAACACTAAACCACCAACAATAAAGCACCGCATCCTTAACACCAAAAGGAGTCAAAACGTAGATCTAAGTAAATACTTAAAAAATTATAAATTATATTTATATTTATATATATATTAAAACTTTGTTGAAAGTAAAACAGTTATTATATAAAAGCACTTGTAATGACAGATTTCGAAAGTAATGTAAGAATCATTTGTTTAAGAAGGCAATGGTATAAATATTAATAAATATAATGGAAACCGCAAAAATTTATATGAGATACTGAAAAGTTTAATTGAAATCTGAGAGAGTATAACATTTAACACAAAATGTAAGAAGTTCAATAATGTAAGATTTAGAATATACTGAAAAATGGTAAAATAACTATTGTAAACGAAAAGAAAGGGAAGCACTAGAAATTGGACTAACTCGTGAGCTCCTTAATGGAGACTCCGTACGAAACTATGGGAGGAATTTTTTGGTTTTTGAGACGATTGGGGGGCTTAGGGTGAGGATTGAGAGGTAAGGTTTTAGTTGAGGTGGGAGCTGGTCGGGGTCTTTCCGACTTCCCCTAAAGATATATTAGGATATTTATCCAAGGGAGCAAACCGATTGGTTTGTACTTTGTCCTGGGTCGAAAGGTTATAATTGTCAGCGAGGGATGTTGACGGGAGTGCCGGGGAGGAAATGGGTTGGGGTCTAGGCCGGTTGTTTGTATTTATGTTTTTATTTTGATTTTCATTTTTATTCTTGGTTTTGGGAACACTGTGGTTATGGTCTGTTACAACTGTCAGAGAGTCCTGAAGCTCTAGAAGTTCTTTTTGCTGCTCCGTTCGTTCCGTCTCATGGTACGACTCATTGTTCTTATTCTGAACTATATCGTGAGAATTAGAGGCTGCGGCGTTAGTGTCTTCAAAAGTGGTGTTGGTGGCTAAGGAGGAACTTGCCATTTTGGCACTAGTTTCCGTGGCGCTGATGATCTGTATTATGTCATTCGATGTCTACCGTCTCCGGCTTGCAGCCGTTCTCTAGTGTTTTGTCTTGTAAGCCGCTGAATTAGAGGGTTCAGAAGAGTGTTTGTCGTCGGGACGAGGACCTGGAGCGGGGTGGCTCACCTCCCTCCACTTTTGTTTTGGAATTGGGCATTTTGCCCCTACATACCACCTCCGGGCGAAACACAGTTTGGCGGTTTAAACGTCAATATATTAAAAGCAACTACGTAAAAGATATACGTATACAGAAGCAAAAAGAGTAAAATAAGTGAAGGGAGGAAAGTATAGAAAACGAAAGATTAAAAAGCAAAGTGAAAAAGCAAAATTAAAAAGCAAAATGCGGAGATGAACGTATCCACCCACATGCAAGCGGTATAAGGTATAATATCCACAGATTTACAGTCAGGACAGGCAAGTTGTAGGTGAAAAATAGGTAAAATCAAGAACTTTAAAAGTAATTAATCAAAAGTTAATTAAAGGTAATATTATTTGATTAGTTGAGCCCTACCATGCATCAGAAAGTTTGAAATCAAATGAGATAAATAATAACGGTAGCTTAGGGTTAGACTATATTGTCACAATTTATCCACTGTTTTTCAAACGTCACTTAAGAGTAGGGAAATCAGACACAGCTTGCAATCGCAAAATCATGCAAGGGAGAAAGTGTGTAAGCAAAATTTTAACAACCACAGTAAAAGTAAACTATAAAATTATTACTGTTACTTAGAATGATCCAACTGCACACGCCCGTTATTTGACCCACCTACTATAGAAGTGTACGCCAAATCTCTTCTCCAACAAAGCATGCAAGGATGTCTTCCCACCTGCTGATGGTCCGTCCTATCCGGGCGGTTGAGGTCTCTGGGTTTTTGTCATCTGCTGGTGTGTCATCTAGAGTATGGATTTCGACGATGACTTGAAGTGGACCCACGTTGACTTTTATATTGCTGGAGGATCCAACAAGAATGACGAAATCTTGGTAGTTACTCTGGCTTCCGAGTCGTCTACCTTTCGAGTTCGGGGCGGACATCTTTGTATTCTGGTAATTGTAATTGTTTGGCGTTATTATTCTTATCTCGGAGTATTGTTATTATTAGTATTATTATTATTATTATTATATTGTTATTATTGTTATTATTATTATATATATTTTTTACTTATTTGCTTGCTTTTAAGCTTCCGATGGGGCCGAGGTTTCTCGGGTTTTAGTAGTGGTTTCTCGCGTTGTAGTGGGGGTTTCTCGGGCGTTAATTATCTGATCTCTCCTCAGAATTGTGATTGGCATTGACATGAACTGAACTCGGGGCTCTCGTTGCGGGCTTCTACGCGAGGATTGTGCTGGCCGTGAGATTCTTGTTTTACAGATCCATACTGCGATCGTGATGACGATCGCCATTACTAATCCTGCTGATAGACCAGTCGTAGTGTGTAGGTGGATTCTACTACGACGGGTTTTTTCGGTTTCCTTGATCTGGATGTCCAAGGCATCTATCGTCTCCCTATCGTCTTTGTAGTGCTCACTTAGTGCGATCGGGTGTAGTATCTCAATTTGTTATTCTTGCCTTTCCGTATTCTTTAACGTTATTTTATATTTGGTGAAGTCGATTTTGGGTGGCGGTATATTTTCTGCCTGAGGTATTTGTAAGGGGTGCCTCTCATTTACTTTATAAGGAAGGGTATATTCGGCTAGATGGTATATGCACTTCCTTTTCAACTCTACTATTCCTAGACCAGTCAATTGGTTTGTTAGTTCATTATATTCGCATTGGCTTATTAGTGGGGATGATTTTAAGACCCAACATAACCAAGGCCGGAGCCTGAGTTGCTGCTTTGAACAAAATATGCGGTCCGTGCGTGTAGGTTTTGTCAGCAATAGGTCCCCGTATTTGCAGATACTGTATGTGTCATTAACATGGGTGCATTGAGTGGGGTAATTCAACTCCGTTAAACCGAAGTTGTGTTGCGAGCGACTGGTGTTTAAAAAATATGTACTCTCTACGTCGTGGACATAGTAGGAGTTGTCGCCTGCTTCAATCGGAGTGGTGAAGATCCTGTTTAGGGTGTATGGCTGTTCTTCTAATAGGGGTATTTGTATTTGGATCAACGTTCCTGCTTGACCGCCTTCGCAGTCTACTGTTGTTATTCTTTGTAAGGTGATGGGGTCCATGGTGGTTTTTCTTCTATTATATTTTTCAGAGGCGTTAGTGTAAACCTCTAGGATATGATTTGTCGGTACCAGTAACGGACTCAATTCCCTTCTGTTTAGGGCTTCCAGCGCTATGAACAGGTCCGTGATTTCTAGATAGATCTGTTGTAACTCTCCTAGCATGAATATTGTCAGTTCGTTGAGATCCAATCTTATGTGGATTTTTTGAAGTTGGTCCGAGTGATTGGCTATTTCGCTCATTTTTACCCTAAGGTCCTCCACTCGTTGCACCAGCTTGTTGTGTCGTCCGGCCAGTTCATTGTTGGTGTCACTCATGGTTTTCAACGTCGTCTTCATTTTCGTGACCTGTTTCTTGGCCAGGTCCATGTAAGTTTTCGTGTCTTCTCCTGCCAGGCTGCTACTATCGGTACAAAGCTGATTTATGGCTGATTTACGTTTGCACCTTCCTAAGGGGCTCGCACAGCACTCCATGATTCTTTATTTGATGTATTTCCACTGGTGTTTGCTGGGTTAGGGCTACCACCATCAGTACTATTATCGATGTAGGTCCCATTCTGGAAAGACAAGGGACAAGGGTTTTTGTTGAATAACTTCAGCCTATTGTTGTGGACGCGCCGTTTCCAGTTTCCTATCAAAATGGTACTGTTAGCCGGGCTATTCACGGCTACCACTTTATAAAGTCCTAGCCAATGCTGAATAAGTTTGTTTTTCCGTGCCGCATTTCGGAGGAGTAATGGTCACCTACATGGATTTTTACCGGGTTTATATTCCGGTCGTAGTACTCTTTCGATAGAAGTTTTCCTTCTTCCAAATTAGTTCGAGGGGTTTGATATGCCCGTTGTAGTTTATTCCGCAAATGGAGGTAGTAATTTTCATGATCGTAGACTGGTTTTGGGGCTTCCTTTTAATTGTTGGGCAGGAGAGCGGAGAACCCATAAAAACTGTCCATTGGAGTTAATGTCGTGGTTGAGTGCATGGTATTGTTTCTGACGAACATCGCCGCTCGCAGGTGTTCGTCCCAATGTGATTGGTTGTCGTCGACAAAATTTCTTAAATAATCGATCAGCGGTTTGTGCGACATCTCCAAAGCTCCGTTGGATTGGGGTTGGTACGGCGTAGTCTCTAGTTTCTGGATTTTAAATAATTTGCAGAGTTCTTTAAACATTTCTGACGTGAAATTCGCTCCCTGATCTGTTATCAACTTCTTGGATATCCTGTAGCAACTTATAATCTCGTCTACGAACGTTTGCGCTACCGTCTTAGCCTCAATGTTGGGTAGAGTTACTACGTCCATGAATCGGGTGAGATCATCCTCGAAACTCAGGATGTATTTGTTTCCTTGTGTAGTCTCGGGTAGTTGTCCCACAAGGTTCATATATACCTTGTTGAATGGAAATATCGTCGTGTCCGTTATCATTATGGGTTCCTTATGTTCCCTACTTAGTTTATACAATTTGCATTTCTTACACCTCTTAATATTAAGGAAATTATTGTAAATGTTAATTTCATTGATAGCGAAAATATTTCATTAGATGCTAATGAGGTTACATAAATAAAAAATACAAGCATACCTCCTAAGAAGATTAAAAATAATATATATGAAAATCAAAATGTCTTAGTAAAAAGACCTGTTAGTTAACAAATTAAAAATGTTTGAATTAATAGTAACAAACCTATTGCTAATGGATGACTTATTTGAAGAAACATTAATCTAGATATAATAGTAATTATGAGTAATGTAATTTGATAAATATCAGGAAATAGTTTAATTAAAATATTGATTTTGGGGATTAATGATAAAGAAGTTTCTTTTTTCCTGAAGTTTTAAAAGAAAGATATCCTATTTTTGATTTACAAGACCAATGTTTTTATTAAACTATTAAAACTAATGTTAATATTTATTTATTGAAGTTTACCTTTATTTATATTTATTATTGGGGTAATAGTTTTTGTTTCAAATCGGAAACAGTTATTATCAACTTTATTAAGATTAGAATTTGTATTATATTGTGTAGAAACTGTATTAAGTTTATTTTTATTTTTATTTATTTATTTAAATTTATATAATTTTGAAATATTTTTTAGAAAAATGTTTTTAACTTTTTGTGTTTGTGTAGGGGCTTTAGGGCTATCAGTTTTAGTTTCTATAATTCGAACTCATGAAAATGATTATTTTCAAACTTTTAGAATTTTACAATGTTAAAATTTTTATTTGCAATTTTTTGTTTAGTTTTAATTTGTTTTATAAATAAAATATTTTGAACGGTACAAAGAATTTTCTTTATAGTATCTTTTTTATTTATTGTAATAAATTATAGAAGAAATTATTTTTTAAATTTAAGTTATTTTTTAGGGTGTGATATAATTTCATATGGATTAATTTTATTAAGTTTTTGAATTTGTTCCTTAATTTTATTTGCAAATGAATCAGTTGAAAAATATAGTAATTATAGAAATTTTTTTGTTGTTAATATTATGTTTTTATTATTATTTTTATATATAACATTTAGAAGAATAGGATTATTTCAATTTTATTTATTTTTTGAAAGAAGTTTAAGTCCTACTTTATTTTTAATTATAGGTTGAGGGTATCAACCTGATACATTTCCGAATATCTCTTATCATTCCTTTCCATGTGAACTCTCTTTTAATTCGTTTGAATGTTTTGAATACACCTTGGTGGCCGCCCAGAGGGGCGTCGTGACAGTCACGTAGGATGATTTCGATCTCCTGGGGTTCTGCCAAGACTCTCATCTGTGTATTCTGTAGCTCAGGGGTACTACCCTGTACCTCATGTTTGTCGTTTTTATCCTCTGATGGGGTTTTGTTTGCGTTTCTTCTGCATTAAAAAATGTTGCTCCCTTGCTTGCTTGCGGGTGGTCACCATAACTTCGTAGGGGATTCTACTGAGGGCGTCGGCGTTGTTATTTTTTCTCCCCTCTTTGTACTCTATCTCGAACGTATAGTCGGAGAATTTGTGCCATAGGCGGAGTATTCTCCTTGTGGGGTCTTTAATCCTTATAGCACCTCTTAGTGGCTTGTGATCCGTGAATACATTGAAAGGTCTCCCATATAAATAGCACCTGAAGTGCTTCACTGCCCAAACTATAGCCAGGAGCTCCCGCTCGATTGTTGAGTAGTTTTTTTCTGCAGCATTCAATGTACGGCTAGCGTAGGCGATGGGCTTCTTTTCTAGGTGTTGTCCTTGTGCTAGCACTGCCCCTAGAGCTTCTCCACTGGCATCGGTATATAATTTGAAGGGTTCCTTGAACAATTCTCGTCCCACTTAAACTTCACGTCTTTTCTCAAAAGGTTGTTAATGGGGGACGCTTTTTTGGAGAAGTCTGATATGAATTTCCTATAGTAATTCGCTAGTCTCAAGAACGACTGCATTTGTCGGATGGTCTTGGTTGGGTGTTGGGTGTTCTCTAACGCTTTCTACTAAGCTCGGGTCTGGTGCCACTCCTTCTGTGGTGCACTTATGCCCTAAATATATGATTTCCTTTTTCAGGAAGTTAAATTTTTCTGTGTTTAATTTCAAATGGTGTTCCCTTAATCGTTGTAATATCACTCGTAGCTTTGTCTGATGATCGGTTAAATTTCGACCATATATTACGATGTCGTCCAGGTATACGAAACATTGTAGACCTTGTAGGTCTGTCAGCACGTGGTTCATCAATCGCTGGAATGTTGCTGGTGCTCCTTTCAAACCAAAAGGCATTCGTTTAAAAGCGTAGTACCCATACGTGGTGCTAAATGCAGTCTTATCCCGATCTTCGGGTTTCACGGCTATCTGATGTTATCCGCTAGCGAGCTCCAGTACAGAGAAGTATCGGGAATTTCTCAACTGGTCCAGGATATCCTCTATCCTGGGTAGTGCGCACGCGTCTTCTTCGGTTACCTCGTTTAATTTTCTGTAGTCGACAACAATTAGCCATCGCTTCTGTCCATCAGCTCCCGGTTTCTTTGGGACTACTAGCAATGGTGCATTCCATTGGCTCCAGCTTGGGTCGACTATGTCTTCATCCAATAGTCTGTTTAACCCTTCTGTTATGACGTTCCTGTGCGTTTCAGGCAGTGAGTACATTTTGCAGTTGATTGGCTGTTGGTCTTGTTTTATCCTTATCTCGCGCTGCACCGTAGCTGTGTGTCCCAGTTTTTCTCCTGGCAGGTGGAATACGTCCTGAAACTCGGTGATTATTTTATTCATTTCCCTTTTTTCCTCCGCGTTCAGGTTGGTGTACATATTGTCTAGCTATTTAATATGCATCTCCCTTTTCCCCTGCTCCTCGTTACTTACTACACTGCAATATACCTGTGGTTGTGGTATGTTTTTTGTGTCGCTTGGATGATCTATATCCTTATCGTATCTTCTCAGTTTTACTTTTAAATTCTTAATTTCCATCTCTTCGTTATTGATGTTCATTACGCTTATCATTATTTCTCTATCTTTAGGTTGGACCAGTGCGTTGCTCGCGTATACTCCTGGTTGTACTTCTTCTCCTTCGGTCAACTGCTGTCCCCTGACATAGGTTATTGCTTTAATGAATTTAACGCATCTGGTAGGTACTGTGACATCTTTGGGCTCCGTGGTCATTATTTCTTCGTCATGGCTTTGGTCTTCAAGGTCTTCATAATTTCGAGTATAGTCTTGAGGAGGACTGGACTTATCCATACTCTTCCCGGCACGCGCGGTTTCCGCACTTCCGTGCTGAGTGCCTGTTTCGAAGAGTTGTGCTAAATCTTCCATTACCTCCTCCGTTGGTGATTCTACATATTCGTCAATACGTAGATCAGGGTCGTTCCCACTGAAGTTGATGGTATTCGTTTCGGTTTGCCTTTGTGGGCTGGTATTTGCTTCCTCGCGATAGTGCTGCAGGAGATCGAGACTGACACCCCTCACAACAGATACTGTTTCCATACTGTGAGTTTCTCGGGTATCTCTTTTAGTTTTTCTCCCGTCCGTTGCTATCACGTCAACAAAGCATGTCCCTGTTTCACCATTGTTGCAGTTCTCTTCAAATTTTATGGTTGTTCTTTCCTTGCCGGTTTTGGACGAAAATGTGAGCCTCTTCGCGGGGCCCTCTAGTATGTTTCAATGTCTGTACAAGAAATCGTTGCCCAAAATACCAGTCATGTTGTTGTGATTAAGTGAGTTTATCAGATGAAAGTTACATGGATAGGGTTGTTATGAAAATAAATTTTCATCGACGAAAATTTAAAGAAAATTTAAATAAAAATGTAAAAATAAATTTCCTCTAAATGTACGGAGAATCGACACTATAATTGATTTCGAAATCGAAATCAAAAGAGTTGATCCTTCGTGCATTGTGTACCAACTCAATTGATTCCGTAGGAGTCAGTTGAGGCTGCACATTGTATTCTCTGATCCATGAAAGAGCAATTAGAATGAAAAGAAATTGGTCTTTCATGGATCTTAGTCCGTTTCGGACCATTGTCCCAATGCAGATATAACCTACAGGGTTTTGGTTCGGAACACAGTCGATTTTGGAATGGGACGTCGTGCTGCCAAAATTATCTAGAAGTTGAATATAAATGAACTAGAGAAATTACGACTGAAATTAAAGAACATTAAATTGTGAACTTCAATATTATATATAAAAAAATTATGAAATTCATATTATTAGTGAAATTAAGAATGAATATAAAGAATATTAAATTGTGAACTTCAATATTATAGTTAAAAATAATGAATTATATACTTTTAGTGAACAAGAGAAATTACGACTGAATTTAGAGAACATAAAATTATGAATTATATACCACTAGCTGTACCCGGCCGCTTTGCTGGGCATTACGTAATACTGCATATTTTTTGTATACTTTATATGTTGATACTATAAATGTTTTGTTTTTCTTTAGCTATAGATTTTTAATTCTTAGCAGTTATCTTTTGATTGTAACACAAGTTCAAAAACTTCCAAAAAATCTTTGACTTTTTCAACAATGTTTTGATTAACATTTGGCTACAAATTTTCGCCGTAAAATGGATAATCAATTGAAAGTATGAATAGTGCATAATAAGAAAATGAGAAATAAACTTAAAACAACTATTGAAGCACTCTGTCAAAAAGAGCCAATTTTGCAATTATTACTAAATCTTACAGCATCTATTAATTTTAAAGTTACAAAAACATTGAAATATAGTAGTTATAAGAAATCGAAATTGATTATATGTTCGGTGACAACAATGAAACAAATAAGGATTTATAGATTGCCGGTTGAAACTCAAACTCAACTGGTTAACTTTTTACTTAAACTTCGATTGATACCGAATGTAAATTTTTTATGGCACAGTAATATTTGAGAGGTTAATCCAATCCGATCGACCACATCAACAATACGCCCACGTTAGCCGTGTAAATTTATTTTCGGCGAATTTGTTGAAAAATATTGCTTTCTTCTACTTACAAAAAAAGTTAAGGTTTAATCACAGACAAAATAACAGCAGACAAAAGATCCATGGGCCGTATGTGCCTTTGACCGTCTTTAACGTTTAAAGAACAGACAGTGCGCGAATTGATGTTGATGTTTGATTGTCAAATAGGGAATGAGTGATCGCAATAATAAGAAAGGGGGCTGAAACAAAATTTCGCGGATGGAACACAATGTACATGTACACACAATGCGCACAATTTTGATGTTCTGAAATTTGCACAAAACAAACACAAACAAAAATGTGTACCATTGGAGAGTAAAATTTACTCAAAAATTTCTGTTTTCTGTGTGATAGTATTTTCTATTGATTTAAAAAAAAAAATATACAAATTGAGTTTCCAATATATAAAAACTTAAAAAATTTTTCCGAAAAACGCGAGATTACGAATTTTAATCTGAATTTTAGCATATATCATAAATTGTGTTTGTACACATTTTTAAAAACTAAATTCAGAGAAAAAAGCTGTATTGAAAAATTTAGGAAATTAAAAAAAAATGGGGGTCGGTCATACGTATGAATCCCGTAGGAAGCTTCGTTTAGCCGCTAGGAATAAAAAATCGTTAAAAATTCAAGATCTGAATTTTATCAATTTTCCGACCTTTTGAATGCACACCCTTAAAACCTCAATTTAGAGAAAAATGATGTGTGAAAGAAAGGTAGGAAATGTCAAGGCAGTGGGGGTTGGTCATACATATGCATCCCGTAGGACGCTTCGTTTAGCCGCTACCGGCAAAAAACCGTTAAAAATTCAAATTTCTACCGGAAAAGAACCCTTCAAACCGGAAGAAAAGTAATCAACTTGGGATTCCCGGAAACTATGATGTCCTACGATCTGAAATTCAAAAAAATATATACCATTTTCCACCAATTTGAACAAATCTATCTGCTACGGCTTTAATGAACCAAAATTGTATTGAATAACCCGAGTAAAATTTGTAGAAAACAATTAAAACTGGCTCTACGGAAATACAGAGTGTCAAATCATAGAGAATTCTTGAGAGAGAGCTTTTGTTCCGATTTGCAAAATAGAAAAGTAACGGTTCCCTAATACGCAAAAAATTTTCATACAGAAATACATACTTGAATATAAGTAACGAATCATATCGAATATGTATCCAGACACTTTGTTGAATTATTGCAACGCTGATGTGTGTCAGCGCAACATTTTGTTGCTGCAGTCATGCGTCAGCGCAACATTATTGTTGCTGCCGTCATGCGTCAGCGCAACATGTTTATTTCTAATGTAAACTGAGGTAATTCGTACATATTCCCAATTACTCTCTGTCCCTCAAGTTTGAACGCATCAACCATACGTACTACGCATCAGTGTGGGTTGATAACGAATTGTAGCGTCGCTCACAATCATGCTGAAGACAGAGAGTAATCGCCAAACATATGAACGAATTGCCTTAGCTCTGAGAGGAAACAAAAATGATGCGTTGACGCATGACTGCAGATAAAAAGCCGACGCACGTCTGAGTTGCACATCAGTTTTGCAATAATTTAAGAATCTTCGATTTTTGCACTTATATCTTTACTACTTCGCTACTTTGGGGAGCACCACTATTATATATAGCCTATAGCCTTCCTAAAATAATAGACTATCTAATGAAAAAAAATTCAAATCGGATTAGTAATTCCTGACATCATCGCGTTCAAACAAACAAACAAACTCTGTCTCCTTATAATATTAGTATAGATTAGTGAACTAGAGAAATTACGAATTAACATAGAGAACTAGAATTGCGAACTTGAGGAATTTACGAATGAAAATATAAATTTATTTTGTGAAAAAGGGGTGTAATAACAAAAATAAATGGAAAAATCGAGAACTTAATTCATATGACTAGGGGGACGCCCCCTGCTCGCTACGCTCGCCAACCCGCCGTTCGCTACGCTCACTCTAAAAGCTCGCGCATGGCGCTATGTATACAGTAGCATTGTAAGTAAAAAGGTTGTTTAGTTTAGACTTAGGAGCAATCATTTCAGCTCATTTGACACGTCAAAGTACATCTATATTGAATGAGGCGCTATCTATAATTATCGAAAACCTTGCGGGTGCGGTTGCGGATCTTAAATCTTAAAATTTTCTCATACAAAATTCTTTTTGTAAGAATTCTTTCATCTTCTGCCAATTGACTTTGGCCTTGTGTTTCAGAAATACATAAAGACACGCAATCGATCAAACGATCTAACTCTACTGGCTTCAACATACAATTAACGTTGAGCAAATATAGGTATTTTGGGTAAAATTCCTTCTTTTTGAAACGTTTGGGATTTATGGGATATATTTATTGTCATCGCAAAATCCAGAATGACGGGAAATTGAGTTTTTTGAAAGGAAAAAGACAGAAGTGTACTTGTATAATTAAGGTTTATTTGTGGTGTCAATATTCGTGTGTTTCGGAAAACTCCTGCTCAAATCTCACAAGCCAAACAATTTTCTTTTGCATTTGAACTAAACGAATAGGTTTACCATTGACCAAGCAACTCATGTCCTGTACTCAAATTACGAACAAGTAAAAGTATGCAATTTGTTTTGAAAGTAAATTTGTGGGATCGGGAGCACACTTACGTCAACTGAGTTTAAAAATTCTACTGGAAAACTATTTTGCTCTCTACAATCGTCAGTCAAGATGTTATCGGAACTCAAATATTTTCGTTCCTCTCCGGACAGACTGATAAAAATTTCTGCATCGATGAAAGTGCAGTTTTCATATTTGGGTGTTAATATATCCGAATTGAGAATATCGTTAGACTTTATGGTTTCAGATATTGCCATAAGTATCTGCCATCACGAAGTTGCTACTCACTAAATGGGAAGGAATTTCAATAACATCTTGGCTGTAATCTGGAAATGTGGGTAAAGTTCCATTACCAAGAAATTTAAGAAATTCAACGAATTCAATCTCATTATGTAAAGCTCTCATATTTCGGGTAAAAGTTATTTTGTGGAATTTTGAAAATTCGGACCGAGAAGTAAGGCAATTTTCAATAAGTGGTACACGTGTAGCGTGAGACATAACTGGCAATATTCGTCAAAAATTTCCACAAAGTAAAATAGTCGTACCTAAGAAAAGGTTAGTTGAAGTACCGAATGAATCGTTTACTGAACAAAATTTCCTCAATAGCTAAAAAAGCACGGTTATATGAATCATTTTCTGAAGAATTTCTTAAAAAGTTTTCACATTTGAAAATTTTGAATTCACTCCACATATCTAAAGCATTTGTAGGAAAGTTCATACCACAAATAGGATATGGCAAATGACTCTCTTAACTGCTGAAAGGGCTTACACTCTTTTACTTCTGATAAATATTCACGCCACTCTCCATCATTTCATGCGATACGTCGTGCATGTGCTGAAAATGTGCAGTAAATAATGTACCCAACAGTACCCAAATCCTGATGGGACCTCAAACATGAAGCACAATAGTCTCAAATGGAACAACTCAACATAAAACATAAAATAATCTAGCAATAGCTTTACTACTTCCTCTTTGAGGTTTTTTCCATTTCTTTTCGTTGTCTACCTAAATATAATGCATCGGCGTCTCTGTATATATGTAGAAACTCGGACGAACTAATTCGATTGATTTCATAGAATGCAGTCAATTTTGTTCTTCTGTGATTTTTAAGAGCTTTCTGAACATTGCCTTCCCTAAAGACTACATTTTGCCGGTGAGGCAAGTAACATTCAAGTCGAACTATAATATATTAAGTGACTGGTCAATGCATTGGATACTCATTTATGCGCCAACTATCTTCCGTAGATCCAACTTAGTGACCGGACAAAAAGCTATCGATTTCATCTATATAAACATTGCCCTCAACTCTACCTCAAACTCTTCCAAACTGTAATGAGGCACAGTCTTATCCCTTATAAACATATTTGTGCATAAATTTTGGGCTCTTAACTGTGCCAAGAACTTCCACATTTGGGCAGCAATCAAATTTCGCTAAAAGATATGGATATGGAGATAAGGAACGGCATCACGGTTGTCAACAGACTGGTCACGAGCGTCAACTGTTATACCATTAACACGACGCATCTAACATTGGCCTGAGTTGTATTGTCAAAGCCTTAGAAAAGCTTTTGCTGCGTTTACCATCTCTCATATAGACGGGGATACGATTCAACAAACCACATAGACCGTGGATCATATGGTTTTCAACTAAATTATGAAGTTGTGGGAAATACATCTATATTCTAAATAAAATGTGTTTGGAATTTCCGTACAAACAAACAAACTTTAATTTTCTACCTTTTCTTTTTTCTCTCAAATGCAGCCTTAAAGGTGTGCAGACAAAAGTTTGAAAATATGATATAGTTTCAGATTTTGAATTTTTAACATTTATTTTTGCTCGTAGCGGCTAAATCAAGCATTCTAGGAGGTATGACTAACCCCCTTTATTTTTTAATTTCCCAACTTTTGGCCATATATCACATTTCTCTTAATTATGTTTTTAAAAGTGGGTCCATAAAAAAGTTAGGAAATATGATAAAATTCAGACTTTCGCTCGTTTTCCATAAAGATTCGTGAAAGTGAACCTCGCGTTTTCTAGAAATAACTGTAAAATTGTGATTTTCCATATATTTTACAATAAAATTTGCATATATTTTTATCAAATTAGCAAAAAACAATCGAATAAGTAAACGATGGCTTTAAATTTGTCTGTGGTAATGCATCCATATTATTGTCTGTAGCCATATGTTCATTGTTTTGGTTTTTGTCTGGAAAAATGCAATTTTATTACCCAAAGATTGCCTTCTTCCAGGCAAAAGGCAAAAGAATGAACATATGCCTATTGTCTGTAATATGGCTGCATGTGCCCCTCACATTATCGCTGGGAAAGATAATACGTTTGAGTGAAAAGAATGTACATATTTGGCATAAGTGGTAGCTTATTCAGTCGAACGTATAATCTATCCCAACGATAATGTTAAATAAGTATGTTTTTTATTTTGATTTTGTTGTAGAGGTACGTAGAGGTTTGTTTTCTTGGTATGTGTCCCGAGTAGAAGATTGATCCATTTGGTTTGATTTTCGACTTATTTAGTACTTGCCATTTATTAGGGACACAAACCAAAAATAATCAAATGGTTGCATTACTTCAGGCAAACAAGAAAACAATCACACGCATACATTCTTCCCAAGAGCATCATCTACTCTATACGTGTGCTCAATCCCATTGAATTTTTCAGTTTCAATTTAAAATTAAACTAATTTAGAATTGAATTTAAGAAAAACATTAAGTGATGCATATAGAGGAAAAACTAATCTTTCGAATGGTATAATTTTTATGCTGGTAGGTCTACCTGGTTTCCTGTAAAAGGGATAACAATAAAACGTGTCGCCTATTTATATATATAGATTAATATGAAGACTATTGAATGATGATGAATTCAAATAACATAAAAAGAAAGAAGGAATACGAAATTGAGTCTTAAATCTAAGGCTTAAGTCTTAAAATAGTAGACCTACGTCATAAAAACATAACCGAAGATCTTGCAATAGTGTGATAGACTTTGACTAAGGAAACGAATTGATTACTTGTTGAAAGGGGTCAAGTGAGCTTAACCGAAGCACTCCTTGATCCCCTTTTACGGAAGGCCTAAGTTCTAAATTTAATTTGTCCCATTATGGTACCTTCCGATGAAACCTCCCCAGAAATGGTGTTTATCGTGATAATTTCTTTCTTATTAATCAATTCTTGTTTGTCTTCCTTGATTTCCTCTTTCTTTGTCAGGCTTATTTCTGCGCCCGTGTCCATTATGTATTTATTTTTCCTCTCTTTAGTGATATCCAGAGGTTAGCTCACTATTGGGATGTTGGAGTACTGGTCACATCTTTTTTCATCTTCTCCTAGTGACGACGCGCGGTGTGTTCGGTCGTCCCTACGCAGTTTTCCGTAGTACTTGTTCTCATCTGTTCTTCTAGTTGTAGGCGTTCCCACCTTTCCTTAAGGAAACACCAACTTTCTATGTGTCCGTTCTGCAGACAAAAATTGCACTGGTCCGTTGCAGGTGTCACAGTGGTATGGTTAACTTGTCGTTGCCTTTAGTCATTGGATTGGTACGTTTGATTTCGTTGGCGGTTGTGGTTGCAATTCTGAGTATTATGCCAACACGTTCTACATGCCGTGCAGAAAAGTGTCATCTGGTTTGTACTGTATGTACAAAATCGAATGTATAAAATTTTCCGATCAACGTCCAATCGTTGGTCATTGATCGTTTTGATTGCCGCGTTGCCGTTTCTCGCTTCCGCTCCGGTGGCGCCATCTAGTAGTTGCTGGTGGCCGCGAGTAACTTGCGCTCACAAGATCGTGACTGAAGTATCGACGCCATAATTGTCACTAAAGCGAGAGTCATGCTTGGCTTCATCTCTAGGTGGTCTATAGAACTTGCAGACCCTCACACTTTTTTGACACTTTTCACCTCCCTGGTGCGCCCGATCCTGGAATATGCCTCTCAGGTATGGTCACCGTTTCATCTTGTGCACATTGAACGCGTTGAAGCGGTCCAGAAAAGGTTCCTCCGCTCTGCACTTTCTCACCTCCCCTGGTCTGATCCTTTTCATCTTCCCCCATATGTTGATCGTCTCCATCTCCTTAATCTGCAATCTCTGGCAGAACGGCGTGTTATGGCAGACATTTCTTTTATGCACGCCATTATTCAAGGTCACATCTTTTCTCCGTACATACGTGACCAGATTGTTCCCCGTCACAATGTCTTCCATCTTCGGTCGCGTGTCCCATTTGATGTTAGGTTCCACCACACGGAGTTTGGTAGAATGGAGCCTATCACACGCATGATTCGTTCTTATAATCATGCTATTCCTTTCCTGCAGGACGCGGAGGGCACTTGTGAAGCTCGTAAGGCCTTTAAAAAGTGCTCTAGTGCGCTCCTACTGCAACTGAATGGTTAGTTCGCACACTAACTGATACGAACGAATTCAGTACATTTCAGTCAGTTAATTAATTTTTTTTTCTTTTTTTTTTTTTTATCTATTTCTTTTTATCTATTGTATCGTAATTCTATTACTTTACTTATTGTTGATTTAATTTAGTAAAATTATTATTGTTTATCGCGTGCTTCTGTTTTTTCAACTATTTTTTCTTTTTATATTTCTTATCTATTGTCTGTTTAATTTTCTTTTTTTTCTTTTTTGCCTATGTGTTTTTGACTTGTATTTAATTTGTAACTTGTATATTTAACTTGTATTAAGTTGTAATGAAATAAATAAATAAATAATTCACCCTGCAGTATCGCTGCCATAACAATGTCGCCACGTTGTTTCTTTGACAGATGTCAATGGCTTAGCGGGATCAACGGTTGTCGTTTATTAATGTTTATATCCCTTTTAAGGTATCATGAACGAGGACCACCACACCACCGTTACCGTTTACTTTCTCATATCTAACCTTTTTGACAGTTATTACAAATTCGATTCGTGCGAAACATATGTTATCGTTACGTTGTTTATACCTCTTGTTATTTTTTATTTCTTAGGTCTATAATCCCCTAACAACTGCTCTTACATTGCAATTGTTTTTATCTTATGGTTTATAATTCCTTAAATATTTACTTAAAACCTATTTATTTACTTTAAACCTTACTAGCCCTTTTGGTATTGAGGTTACTATATTTCCTCGTTGGTGGCCTACTGCTGACGTCATACCTAGTGTCGCGATCGATTCCTTGGTCCACTGACGTTTTTCCTGGTTTTGCTGGTGGATACTCATGGGTCCGCCTGTCAAGTAAGTCTGCTCTTTTGCGTTCGGGTACTGTGAGAGATTCCCCGCTTAACGTTGCTTTCTTTAACCTCCTTCTCATTCCAGCAATTTCCTCTGGACGGGGTTGTTCTTCTTTCGGTGGTTCGTCCAGTTTCAGCTGGCGATATAACTGATCGGCCTCTCGGAGCGCCTCTTCCCAGCTAGCTTGAGTCAGTCCAAGCTCGTCAATTTTGTTATTGAGGTCCTTGTGATCTCCCTCGTCTAACAGGTTTTCATGGTTTTTAATCGCAGTTGTTTGGGTTCCTTGATTCCTTGTAGGTGCTGAATTAAAGTTATATTTGACGGAAATGTCAGTGGCATCCAGATCAGTGGCTATGCTTATAGTGAATTTGTCGGAGTTGGTTATGGTGACTTTGCCGGACTGGAGTTAGATGCATATGTCGGTGACATTTGGATCGGCTTGGATGGTCACGGTGAACTTGAGGGCACCTGCACCTCCTGGTCGTCTGCTTTTTCTGGACACCGTGGGAATCTTGTGATTCTTGTGATTACACTCTCCGATAGTAACTGATCTCTCCTTGGTATCGTTATGGGCATGGAGACGATCTGTACTCGTCGGGGGCTAGGTCACAAGGGTTGCAGTTGTGGGCGGCGGCTTCTATTCTTACATCCTCCATAGTTATGAGACCTCTCACCCTGTTGAAGTATCCCAACAAGGTTTCTGTCGGTAGTTGATGGACGTTCCGGAGTGTAGTATTCAACGTGATGTAGGATGTTCCCTGTAGAAGGTTTGCTCTCAACGTTGAAAATATCTCGCCCGTGTCGCTTGCACCTGCTTGTACCACTTCGAGTGCTCTACCTCTTAATCGTGATGGTAGCAGTCGAGTGGACAGCACTTTGTCTGACACCTCTGTGAGGATTTCATATCCTAGACGCGTGCAATTTATAGATTCATTCACTGCTAAGTGCTTCCGTGCTAAGTGTGAATTCCGCTTCCTGTCTTTTATGTGTACCGTCTTCGTTAAGTGAGAACACTTCGTCGTTTGTGCTGTCTTTTTCTGTGGCCGCCGAAGTAGAGGCCACTGGCTCTGGATTCCCTGGCGGTGGTTCCGAGTTGAATGTGAAAGAATCGACTCTTACCATAAATCTCCTCAAACTCTTGTTAAGTGGGATTTTAGGCGTAGAATTTGCCATATATCCCCTTACATAATTATAAGCTATTGTTATTATTCTAACATAATTTTCAATAAAATTTTTTGTTCATTTCATTTCGTTTCCTTATATTTCTTTATTGTTATTATTTTTTTTTTTGTTTTTTATATGTATCTTTTTAATTTTTCTCTTTTTTTCAAATTATAACATCGAATTTATATATTTCTTACTTGCTATTGTTATATAAATGTCTCACATTATTATCTTATATTACATTTAATCAAAATAATGTTTGATTTTTCCCTATCTTATGAGCCTTGTTTACTTTACTAAACGAAGCCTATCAAGTTCTTATTTATAGTCTTAGTACATTTCTCATTTACTCATAGCTATCGACTTGTGATCAGAAGTTTCCTTCACTTTATTTTCTGTTTTTGTTTTCAACCTTTATTAAAATCTTCCTCAACCGAGGAATTTTCTAGAGGTCGGTTAATTAACGCTTCTTTGTTTTATTTTCTTTAAGGTTCTACAATAACCTCCTCTTTGCCAAACGATTTCCTAAAGGTAGGTCCGAAAAGCGGCTGCGCCAAATTATGTGAAGATTTTCCCCTCGATACTTTTTATCGTTGTAAGGAGAAACCACACATTTGTATTCTTTCGCCAGGGTACACTTCTAAACACAAATGTTTGCTTACCATTCCTCAAAGACTTAGTCGGGTTCTCTTGAATTTACTTTATTTTGCTAATTACAAATTCATTAAACCGAACCTAACTATCCCTATTCGAAGAGGGGTTACTTGGGAAACGAGTTGAGTCGAGGCCCGTCTTGGTCCTATATCTGACCAGCTTCTTCTCCTGTCGATACCGCCTTCGTTCGATGTGTAATTGCTGGAGCTCTTGCTCGATATTCGCTCGCTGCTCACGCCCCACGGCCAGGAGAAGTCGACGCCGCGTCTCCTCGATGGTTACCCGGAATTGCGCCTCCTTGCCCGTCGGTTTTCTCGGGGGTATCTCTGGTATTACCGGATGAATTCGCTGTTTCGACGGCCCCTTTCTCCTCTCTCTGTACTGCTCAATGGTGAGTGGCCGGGGTCCCGTCTTGGGATTTCGTAGATCCTCTTGCAGCTGGTGTCGTTTGTCACTCACTAGGAGAGATTTGCCCAGTGAGTAGGGTGGGTTTATGCCCGATATGCTCAAAGAACCGTGGTCGGGACTTAAGCGGAGAGGCTTAGAGCTCTCATCCGCTAGTCGTTTGTTATTTGCGAGTGCCGCATACTTACTTCCAGATGGTTTGGACTTCTGTAGTTTGAATCGTTTCGTTGGAACGTCTTTCCTTCGGGTTTCTGCTAACTACGTGCTGCTTCTTCGGTAAGGTCTCCTCTAGCAAGGTCTGATTCTTACTGCCCCTCTGTCCATTCTGGTTGTCCATATAATTTGACATTTGGCTCAACGTAGCAATTCCCTCTCCATAGCTTGAATTTTCCGCAAACTGCTTTTTTCGCACATTCCCGTGCATTTCCCAATTTCATCATTCATAATTCGTATCATTCGCACAATTAATGTTCCCATTATTTTTTTGTCCCAGTTTCCCAATCGTTTTGCATTTCCCGCGCATTCCTTTCCATTTCACAATGTCCCACTTCTCGCGTTGTCACGTTGGATCAGTCACGTTTAACACGCAGCTGACCTCTGGCGGCGACTAGTCCGACTCGTTTCTGGTACTTTTAGTACATTCTAGTACTAGTTGGATGATCGTGTGTTTTCTGGTACTTTTTAGTACATTCTAGTACTAGTTGGTTGATCGTGTGTTTTCTGGTAATTTTTAGTACATTCAAATACTAGTTTGATGATCGTATGTTTTGAGTGACAAGTGACGCGTTGGTGACGTTGGATTAGTCACGTTTAACACGCTGCTGAACTCTGGCGGCGACTAGTCAGACTGGTTTCTGGTACTTTTAGTACATTCCAGTACTAGTTGCATGATCGTGTGTTTTGAGTGACAAGTGACGCGTGGATGACGTATGGCCGCCAAGTGGATTCCAATGCGAAGTTTTTTGTAATTTTTTGATGTTAATTCCTTTTCCTATTAGGTTTTGTCGTGGAAAGGTGGTTCACCATAATTCCATATTTTTTCGATTTTCAAATTCATACCGATTTTTGCTTATATTTTGGATAGTATTTTTATTGTTTCGCTTTAGGTCCTGGTAGCTTTTTTCATGCTGTTATCAATGATACCCCAATCATCTTCCTAGCCTAACGCGTTCTCACGCTGCATTCATAAATATTCTCACACAACACTAAGAAACTACAATCACGCGAGTTACATCCGGTCACGAGGCTGAAAATTCGATACAGCCCCAGCGAAATTCTCTGGATATGGGAAACATTAAAGTAGGTATCAAATAACCATAATGTTCCCAGAGAATTTCGCTGGATTCTGAAATTTAAGTTTTGATAAGAAAATTGTCACGGTCCCACGACCGCTTATCAATCTTAAAAAATTCTTTCCCATAGTTATACTTTCCCATAGTTTTATCTTTTAACGGATTCCACAGTTTAGATTATCAAGTAAGGAAAATATAGAATTTAGTCTTAAGACCGAATTTAAGTTGTCCAGACGTTACTTCCAAGAGTCGTCCAATTTGTAAAATTCATAAAATTTTATCAAATAAAGTATATTTTATCGGAAAATAAAGCTTTTGAGTTTATTTTAAATTTTCCAAAAATAATAAAAATCTAATTGGCGCAGTCGGTAGGATTGCTATCTAAAGATTGGCAATCTAGTGAAACGAGCACTTCGCTCTCGCAAATTTTCATTCGGAATAACGGGAAAAGCCTTAATCCCTTTTCTGATGCTGAGGCTGGCATTGGGTTATTCTTCGTGAATGAAAATAATTTAAACAATTGTGAAAGAAAAAAAAACATAAATCAAATATAAAAAACTGAGAAAGAATTGACCTTATTGAAAATTTCAAGTGTTTCCAGAAGTAAACAGAAATATACAAAAAAGTGTAACAAAAATGATAAATTAAAAGTAACTGTGATTCAAAAAAAAAAAAAAAAAAAACAAAAATTTATCAAAATTTTTTTTTACCCATAAATGAACCAAAATACAAATAATTCAGTGAAATAATAACATATGAGAGTGAAAAACCGTGCTTCGAACTAAAAGTTTAATAGTTGTGTATCATAGTAAACAATTTTTGTTTTTTAAAAAAAAAAAAAACAATTTTCAAATAGTGGCGAAATTACTTTTCCGATAGTGAAATTTATGAACAAAATTAGACAAAAAATATTTGATAGAAATCGTCGAATTCAGGACAATCAAACAAACATGGTAGAGCCAACCGTACAACAATTGCAAGAAATGCTCCAACAATTGAGGGATCAACACCAACAGGAAATTGAGGCACTAAGACAGCGTATTGATCAACCTGTAAGAGCCATCGATTTATCACCTGACCAAATAATAACGAAGTTCCAACATGTGAAAACATTTCGCGGCAAAGAGGACTTCAGTCTTCAAGAGTTCATCAGTGCAGTCGAGAACGTAGGACTATTATGCAGAAATAATGCAGAACTTCTACGTCATGGCCTCCAAATCATTTTCACGGAGAAAATTCAATGGGATGCTTAAAGGTGCGTTCAACGACTCGGACAAAATTTGACTTGGGAGGAAGTGAAACGAGAATTGACGACGCAGTTCAGGCCAAGAAAAAGTTACAAAAAGTTAATGGATGAGTGCCGCAACATAAAGGTAAAGACATTTAGAGAACTATTAAATGTTATAAGAAGAATAAATAACGACCTTAATGAAATCTATGAATTTGATAGTAATAAGCCAACCAACTATAGCCCAGAAAACAATGATAAAAATTTAGTAGATATAGTTAAGGATATGATAACTGGAAGTTATCGTATAAATATTAGAATTAACATGTCTCTAAACGAAGTTTACAATTCTTTTGACGATTTAAGTCTACTAGATGAAATGGATGTAATCCACCCTGATTATAGAAAATTTAATAGAGACTTTCGACATCAGGGACACAAAGAAAATTCGTATAACAATTCGTATTCAAATCAAAATCGAAATCTGGCCCCCAAAAGAAATAACTTCGGACAATCTTCGGGACAATTTAGAAGAAACGAAAACTTTGAACGCGAAAGAAATACTTTTGACAATAACAGATCCGAACAGTACAGACGAAATGAGATATATTCGCAAAATTTTAGACACCGAAGATATTTTAATTCAGGGAATAACAGGTCAGGACAAAGTAGGCAAGGTTTTAGAAATAATAATAATTCAAGTAGTGTAGAACCCATGGAAGTGGATAATATTCAACACAGCGACGTAAATTTTACCAACAAGCCTCGGAACGACCACTACCAATAGTATCATTCACTATTGACAACGTCAAGATAGATTGCTTGATTGATACTGGTTCTGAGACTAGTATTTTAAACCCAAACATACTACCAAATTATTCCGTTGAAAAATTGGAAAAACCCCTTTATTTCTCTACCCTTAATGGAGTGACAAAAATAGAAACAAAAATCGTCACTCCCATCCCAGATGAAATTGGTGTCTCAGGTACGTTATCGTGGAAAGTAATGGAGTTGCCTAGTCGTAAATACGACGCTATAATTGGCCAAAATTTTCTGACCCCTTTTAAAGCTAAAATAGACTTAGAACGCGAATATATTCAAATAAACGGTTATGAAATATATTTCAAAAATAAAGATCGGTACTTCATTACAAGCGAAATTTGTAATCTCGAAGGAAGCCACCCCGATAAATTGAATCTCGATCACCTTAATTCCGAGGAAAAATGCAACATTAATAAGATTTTAAAACAGTACGGAGAGTTATTTTATAAAGAAGGAGACAAGTTGACCTCAACTCATGAGGTGATGCACGAAATTATAACTAATACAAACAATCCAATATACTCAAAAATCTATCGATATCCCTATGTCTACGAACAGGAGATAGAAACACAAATAAAAGAGATGTTGGAACAAAATATAATAAGACCCAGTAACTCACCCTACAATAGCCCTTTGTGGATTGTGCCAAAAAAGCTAGATAATTCAGGTGAGCAAAAATGGAGGATAGTAATTGATTATAGGAAATTAAATGAAGTTACCGTCAGCGATAAATTTCCGATTCCCAACATTGAAAGTATCCTTGATAAGCTAGGAAGGGAACAATATTTTACCACACTTGATTTAGCCAAGGGATTCCACCAAATATTAGTAAGACCAGAGGATAGGAAGAAAACAGCATTCTTAACACCATTTGGGCATTACGAATACCTGAGGATGCCTTTCGGGCTTAAAAACGCCCCGGCAACTTTCCAGAGACTGATGAATTCAGTCCTACGAGATCTGATCAATAAAGTCTGTGTAGTATATTTAGACGATATACTAATCTTCAGCACCTCTCTAAAAGAACATATTAACAGTCTCAGAAAGGTATTCAATAGATTGCGAGAAGCAGGCCTTAAAATTCAAATTGATAAATGCAATTTTCTCAAAAAAGAGACAGAATATTTAGGGCATATATTGACCCAAGAAGGTGCTAAACCTAACCCTCGTTAAATAAAAATCATACAAGATATAAAACTCCCGACTACTCAGAAACAAATCAAGGCTTTTTTAGGGATGACTGGTTCTTATAGGAAATTTATTAAAGATTACTCCAAGGTGGCCTATCCAATGACAAGATACTTAAAGAAAGGAATGACAATAAATAAAAATGACCCTAACTACATCAGCGCCTTCGAAAAATTAAAGGAGATAATCACTAACTATCCAATACTTAAATACCCAGATTTTAAGAAAAAATTCAAATTAGTCACAGATGCTAGCAGTTTCGCCTTAGGCGCTGTGTTAACACAAGATGGCCATCCAATTAGTTATGCATCTAGAACCCTAAACGACAACGAAAAAAATTACTCTACCATAGAGAAAGAGTTATTAGCTATTGTTTGGGGTACCAAATATTTTAGACCCTACCTTTTTGGAAAGGAATTTGATTTGCAAACAGACCATGAACCAATAAAATGGCTCCATGCAAAATACTCTGGAAAAGATATCAATCCCAGATTGCAACGTTGGCTTATTTCTTTGGGAGAGTACAATATTAAAATTGACTACATTAAGGGGAAGGACAACAAAATAGCCAATTTTCTGAGCAGATTAAATGCAGAAACTAATAAAATAAATTCATTAAATAACATAAACGAAATATATTTACCCGGGACTGAAAATTTGAGTTCCAGTCATGTAGAATCCAACGAAGCCGAAAATTTGAGGACGATTTATACAATGGAAGAAAACGCCGTAGCTGAAGACACGGAAAATTTCGAAGAGTATGCATTGGAAGAAAATAGAAATGAAAATACAGAAGAATCGGAAGGAAGTACAAATACCTCCCTGCAAAATAACATTGAGGAAGAAAGCAATCAAACCATTCACTCCCAGGAAGAAAATCTGGACGATCATATTCCAATTTTGGAAACAGTAGTCAATAGGTTTAAGACACAGATTATACTAAAAGCATCAAAAGAAAAAGAATTCGAGACCATTTTCCAAAATAAAAGAATTTTTATAGACCAACAAGACGTAGTCAATCTAAACGCCAATGACATACTAAGAAGATATATTTCAAAAGGAAAAGTAGGCATTTTTTCGGAGCTTGATGATCACGAATACAACAAATTACAGCAGGTAATCACCAATTTATTCTCAAAAAAAGAAAACGTAAAATTTGTGCGATGTAGTTACTTCGCTATGGATATTGAAGACGAGGCCAAGCTTAAACGTAACATATCACTCTACCATAAAAATGAGTCAGGACACTCCGGGATTGTAGCAACGTATGAGGGGATGAAAAACAAGATTTACAATCCAACCCTCAAAACTACGGTTCACGAAATAATTAATAATTGTGAAATTTGTGCAGCAGGAAAGTACGATCGTAATCCAATAAAGAAGAAATTCAATTTAACAGAGACTCCTTCCACTACTAACGAAATAATTCACATCGACACTTACGTAAATAGTAAACACTCCTTCATAAATTTTCTCGATAAATTCTCAAAACACGTAATTAGCTTTTATCTTGAAGACCGTAATAGTCAAACAATAATTGAAAACCTTAGAAAATATTTGGCAATAAAAGGAAAAATAAAAAAATTTGTTTTTGACAACGAATTTAACACCAAAAATATAGCACAATTTTGCAAACAGGAAAACATTGAGTACCATATAACGAAACCAAATAATCATACTGGGAACTCCGATGTAGAGCGTTTTAATAATACAATCACAGAACGAATTAGGACTCTTAATATCGAAGAAAAATTACCAATCAAGACACAAATGTTGAGGGCTGTTATGTTTTACAATAACACCTTCCACTCAACAATTAGGGCAACACCTTTAGAAGTACAGGAGCACAAGGTAAACCACGAGATTATTCGCGAAAGATTAGAAAATGTGAAAGCCAAGATAATAAATAAAAGAAATAGGGATAGGGAAGATTATACTGAAAATAGAGAAGAAGGATTTATTAAAAATTATAAGTCAGTTAGGCATAAGGAGCAACCTAAATTTAGAAAACATAAACTACAAGGTATTCATGAGAACAATATTAAGAGACCTTTTAAATTCTTAGCTAACACTGGTATTGGGGATTTTAATCCTGATGGCACCTCTCACGAACCAAACATTACTGGTTGAAAAACTATCTTCAGAAACGGGTTATGCAAAAATACAACTCGAGGAAATAGAAGTAGCTAGCCAATTTGACATAGTCTTGCACATTATAAATCCAAAGGAGATCCTGGAAATAATTGAAACATTGGAGCAAACAATAAATTCAATAAAAATTGGAAATAAGAAAAACCTCGTAATTCACCAAATAGAAAGCATTAGGACACAGGTAAATACACTTATCCCACACAGATTTAGAAGAGGTCTAATTAATTTAGGGGGAAAGGTCTTGAAATGGGCCTTTGGTACACTAGACGAAGACGACAGAAAAGATGTAGAATGTCATTTGAATACGGTCGATCAAAACAATAGACAAATTATTCAAGCTATCAACCAACAGGTCAAAATTAATAACAACTTTAATCAATCTTTTACTTTGATCAAAAACTCAATCGAAGACGACCGAATTAAAGTCATTAACCAGTTAAACGAAATCGAAAAACGAACACATTCGGAAAGCATGTTTTTGGAACTGTTAATTAAACTTGACTATGTTAAAAGACAAGTCGACAATAAACAAGACAATATCGCATCAGCAAGACTGGGTATAGTACATCCAAGCATACTGACTAGAGACGAACTCATGACTTATGACATCGACTTCAAAAACTAGCACATATTCGGTTGGGAGTAGCCAGCTATTATAACGAATCGATTATTTTTGCAATTAAAATACCGAAATCATTTCAAAAATTTCATAAAAAACTTTTGATACCAATTGTAAATTCGAATTTTAAACAAATAGATCAGGAAATGGAATTTGTAATAGAATATAGGAACAAATCATACATGTACGAACCAGAAAAGACATTAAAAGAACTTAGAATAAGTAAACATTGTATTTTTAAAAACAAATGTAAATATGTAACAAATGCCGAAGAAGAGTTCATTGAAATTGACAACGATTTGTTAGTTTTAAATAATATTAAAAACAGAAAAATGAATAGCTCATGTGATGAAAGATCTTTCACTTTAAATGGAAATTATCTCATAAATTTTCAAAATTGCACTATCCAAATTAATGAAAAAATTTACAGTAACATAGTCAATAAATTTTTAAGCAAATTTTCCATTCTATTCGACGAAACATTGCAGCCAAAAAGAAACCAATTAACTTTTGACGATATTGTGTTTAAACAGGAACAAAACATTAAACAAATTGAAGAACTAAAGTTTCACAAATATGTTAAGATTGGTTTAGCATCTTTCTCGATAATACGGATAGCTGTAATTCTAGTGATAGTACTTCTCCTTGTTGTAAAAAGAAAGTCTAAGAACAAAACATCCATAAGGATTCAGGAGAATCCTAATTTTAGCGGGGGAGGAGTTACATCCGGTCACGAGGCTGAAAATTCGATACAGCCCCAGCGAAATTCTCTGGATATGGGAAACATTAAAGTAAGTATCAAATAACCATAATGTTCCCAGAGAATTTCGCTGGATTCTGAAATTTAAGTTTTGATAAGAAAATTGTCACGGTCCCACGACCGCTTATCAATCTTAAAAAATTCTTTCCCATAGTTATACTTTCCCATAGTTTTATCTTTTAACGGATTCCACAGTTTAGATTATCAAGTAAGGAAAATATAGAATTTAGTCTTAAGACCGAAATTAAGTTGTCCAGACGTTACTCCCAAGAGTCGTCCAATTTGTAAAATTCATAAAATTTTATCAAATAAAGTTTATTTTATAGGAAAATAAAGCTTTTGAGTTTATTTTAAATTTTCCAAAAATAATAAAAATCTAATTCGCGTGGGTGCTTGCACTAGCCCCATTACGTCATGGGAAAACAAGTGCCACACAATAAATACGTGCAAATATGTTCCATCCATTGTGCCCTCAACCGTTTTTATCGCGTTATCGCTTCGTAGTTATTAGCGATTGAAAAATGACGGTGTTTTGTAACACAAGAATGTTAGACTGGCAACCACTGTACAAACTCAACGAGAAGAAAGACGTTTTCACGTCAAGAAGAATGGAAGAGGAAAAGGATTTCATTTCCCTGGGAAGTTAGTCGTGTGGATCATACGGGTCTCGCTCAGACCACTGCAGCTCTTTTTTTCTCAATGGACTGCCTCTATGGATCCTCCCCAACTGGTCCTCCCCTCTTCAACTGGTCTACAAGTATGAAAACTATAGCCTCAAGTTAAGAAACAAACTCCAGAAAGCATGTCAGATAGCCAAACAAAATACAGATGAGATCATAGTTCAATCAAAGGAATACTACGATCGAAAGGTGAATGCGGTAAAGATACACGCCGGCGACCAAGTGTTACTAAAACATGCTGCAAGGAAATATAAATTAACGCAATTCTTTGGGACGTTCGAAGTATTATCGATCAAAAGCTCAGTAACTATAACGATAGAAATTGCCAGTAAAAAAGACGAGTACCTAATAACCGACTCAAAATTTTAAATTAGTGATTGTAGTGAAGTTGGCTTTAATTGCCATAAGAAACTCCGTAGGGCAACTCAGGTCAATTATGAAATCTAAGGCACACTTAAATCGGCGACTCTTTCGACCGCACAACTCCAGATGGAAAAGACTAAATGACAACGCCACTAAAGGATGACGCCATAATAAGAGGACGCCGCACATGAGATGCCATAATAATAAGATGAATAATAAATAGGGAATTGTGATTTCATAAATTAATAAAGATGTAAACAGTTCATCATAAATAAACATTTTGTGTATTCACAACAAGCTTTCCCAAGGACACAAGAAGTTGGCGGCGTGGTGAAAAAATGCACGAGAATTAATAAGATATACAAGGATTAAAAGACGCACAAAGATTAATAAGACACGCGAGGATTAGAAAGACACATGGAAATTTAAAATCCTCATAAGGATTAGAAAAGTACATGAGGATTAAAAAGACACGAGGAAAAAAAATTCAGCAACAATTTAGCAACGAATATGAAAAGAAAAATAAGTGAATGAAATATATATTCAAAAGAGAACTCTTAAGAAATAAGTGACAGAGATTAGAAAAACGTCAAGAAAAATAAATTGACAGGAAAAATAAGGAAGAACAATAAGTGTAAAATTAATTCAAGAAATTTGAAAGAACAAGTTGTAGGAAGTTATCACAAAGAAATGATAATATCAAACATAGACGCAGAACAATTTGACAAATTAACTACGGCCTTAACAACGGTACTTGGAAACGAAAAACCCGCACCAGCAGCCCAAATTTTTTAAAATTACGACGCAGAAAACTAAAAGTTTGCATCATACATCGAACGTTTCGACAATTATTGTGACTTAAAAAACGTCACGGATGACACAAAAAGAGCTCAACTATTGCGCTCATCAATTGGGAAAGAGCATTATAATAATTTGGAAGCATTTTTAGGACCAGATAATCTAATCAAAGAAGTCAGGTTCGAAACATTAAAAATTTTCTTCAAAAATATGCTATCTCCAGCGGTACCAATTGTCGTCTCGCAGCAATACTTTATCAGCCTCATTCAAAAGCCACATCAGTCAATTTCGGAATTCGTTGCGTTGTTAGAAGAGAAATTGAGAGACTGTGACTTCTATATTATATACAAAAAAAGATTTCGATTGCAGAAACATTTCTTCGTGCTCAGTTCCTCAGAGTTCTGAAGGGCAGTTGGAGACGCGAACAGATTTTATAAGACTCAACAATCACGAATTTCGACGGATTGTTAACGAAAGCTACAACCCTGGAAACATCTCGATTCGAATCGGGTCAAGTGAACAAATCAGCAGCGAAACCATTGGATCCAGTAGCAGAAACAAAGCAGATTGATCGTCATCAAGAGGGAAGCCTTCACAGCCGCCAGCGTTCCAAGCCTCAACCCTACTGTCATCAGTTCAGCTCTCATCAACGACATCGCGCTCAGTCTCGTAACTCCAGACACCGTGTCGACTATCGAGCATTAGGTCTCGACGGTTTTTGCCTCCACTGTGGTCGCTCAAATCAGAAATCTAAGTCGTAACTCTACAGAGTATACTTCCAGTGGGAAAATTGGTCACGTCACTTAAGTTTGCATCACTACCCTGCTCCGAAAAATAGAAGACCAACAACCTGTCAACTCAACACTCTCAAGAAGAAGAGGTGTGTCACAATAATAAAGTTATACGAAATTGGTCCAAACACTGACAAATATATTGTCACAGTCACCTCACGCGACGACACCTTCAAAAAATACGAAGCCATTTTCGAAGAAAGAATCGGATGTGTTCCATACGTCAAAGTTAAGCTTTACCTCAGAGAAGGAATGAAACCAATTTTTATCTGTGAACACGATGTTCCATTTGCATTGCAATGCAAAGAGAATTAGATACTCTGGAGTCTCAAGGAGTCATCAGTTGCATCAAGCGATTCGGGATTGCCACTCGTAGTTATAGCCAAGACTGATGGTGTAAGACTATGCGTGGATTATAAATGTGGGGTAAATTGAAGTCCCGTTGCCTCAAATCAACCCAACCGCAGTATACATGAAGTTCTACATAGTCTCAGAGGATCCAAGTACTTTTGCATATTAGTCTTATACAAGGCATATTATCATCTACAGGTGGATGAAGTAGGAAGCAATATTCAACCAATTTCAACACATAAAGTAACGTTCCAAAATTGTCTCAGCTTCGGGATTAAGACTGCTCCAGCAGAACTCAACCGAGTCCTGAATCGATTACTAATTGGTCTATCACAGGTCTAAGCATACTTCGATGACATCATTTGCCATGACTCAGGACTCGAAGAGTGCACCAGGAATCTCGTTGCATGTGTTAGGGATTCAAAATTTGGTCAATATACAAAAGAACGGAATAGCCAATCGAACGCAATCAATCAATAAAATCACGATTACAAAATTAACCAAAACTTAGCCAACACACTAAAAACGGAAACACCAGTAATTCACTAGTAACATCGATACACAAAATAACAACAAGAACACCAAATCACCGATCATCAATCGATCACAAGCAATACAACCGAAAAAAAACACTTACCAAAAAATACGCCGATAAAATCAAATCCGATAGAAATAAGAATCAACCAAGCAAGTTGAATCGAACGAGAACCACCACGCACGACAGTCGGAAGACAACTATGCCAATATGCCAGTATGCCCCTGCCCCCCCCCCCCCCCTCGATTAGATACCAACCAAGAGACTGTTCCCACGAACAATGACAGCAAATTGCTGATTCAGTAAAACTACCCGTCACCAAAATGATAAGGCGACGAAAAGAAAAATGACACCGCGAAAAAGTTGGAAACGGTTTTCTCAAGAATGAAAAATTAATTTCAGGGTCAAGTGCAGATGCACTAAGTTGGAAACGATTTATCTAGAACAATGAACTCCCAAGAATGAAAATTAATTTCAGGGTCAAGTGCAGGTGCACGACGTGCGAACGGATGGACGGATATCGACCTCAGGCAGATGGGCATGGATCGAACTGCATGCAAAAATGAATGAATGAATTTTCCCAAGAATGAAAATTAATTTCAGGGTCAAATACAGGTGCACGACGTGCGAACGGATGGACGGATATCGACCTCAGGCAGATGGGCATGGATCGAACTGCATGCAAAAATGAAAATGTCATCAGTTCAGCATGGGAACAACATTTCTACAGGGGGCAATGGCTGAACGCGTAGACATGATTCTGCCGGCTCATCGATAGCTCGTCAATCGACAAGAGTGCATGCGCAGCAAAAAAATATTGAATAAATAGCCAGCGAAAAACCTCCAGGAGTCAGTTGAAATCGTCACCCTGACCAAGGAGGGCCCCAGAGCAAAGATCGAGACGCAGAAGAAGGAAGACTCTCTGCCCCAGAAACAGTGGATTTGAAGGAAGACTCTCTGCTCCAGAAACCGTGGATTTGAAGACCTCCTGTTCCAGAAACAGAAGACTCTCGGAAGAAAGACCCACCTGTTCTAACTCTTTACATTTCAGATCTGAGCACTCACGCCAGAAAAGGTAAACCTGACCTAGTAGTCGGCTACCTTAAGTCCTGAACGGCCCACGTAGGCAGCAGGCATTTCTCAACACGCTCTATCTTCCAGTAGATGTCTGGACAGGCTCCTGCGACCCTAAGAGAAGCACTACAAGATCCAACCTTGGGACCACGTCCAATTACCATCGAAGAATACCGACGGCGACACCTTCGCCCGGAACTAAAGGAACCACCTATACCTCCAGCCCCCAAGAAACGACGTTCTGGTTCGGAGGCGTATTTCCAGAGGAGACTTCAGGAGGCTCAGCGGAAGCTCGTCCTAGCTAGCACTAAGAGTGAAAGAAGGGCCGCCAGCCTGGAGATCAACAGCATTAAGATGGATAGGAAGAACACACCACAAGAAGGCAGTGAAGGCGTCGAAAAAGTGAGGGCCCAATTTACTGTATTGTTAATAGAAAACTTGAGAGAGGTTTTTGTAGTTAGATGTTTAATTGAAAAGAAACTTTGTATTCTGAGAGATTTTACCGAGAAAACATATGAACAATTGTAATAAAAACTTTGTATTTTGAGAGAGAGTTAACAAGTAGATCTAAGTCTAATTGAAAAGAAACTTTGTATTCTGAGAGATTTTACCGAGAAAACATATGAACAATTGTAATAAAAACTTTGTATTTTGAGAGAGAGTTAACAAGTAGATCTAAGTCTAATTGAAAAGAAACTTTGTATTCTGAGAGATTTTACCGAGAAAACATATGAACAATTGTAATAAAAACTTTGTATTTTGAGAGAGAGTTAACAAGTAGATCTAAGTCTAATTGAAAAGAAACTTTGTATTTTACCGAGAAAACATATGAACAATTGTAATAAAAACTTTGTATTTTGAGTGAGAGTTAACAAGTAGATCTAAGTCTAATTGAAAAGAAACTTTGTATTCTGAGAGGTTTTACCGAGAGAACGTATGAACAATTGTAAGAGAGACTTTGTATTTTGAGATAGAGTTAAGGAAGGGTTTGCTAGGACAAATCATGCTCAATTGTAGAAGAACTTTTGTACTGTAGTTAGAATATTGACTTGCTAGGAAATAATAGTTTGTAAAGAGAAATCTGTAATAAAGATAAGGAGTCCAGAAAAAGGAATAATCGATTGTACAGCGTAATTCGGTTCATTGAGAAAAGGAAAAAGAAGAAACCCCTCGTAAACACCTCAACATAATTTGGCGCAGCCGCAACTCGGACCTATCTCCCAAGCAAAGGAATAGGGAAATAACACCAGAAGTAAAACAAATGAATGGTACATCAACACCGAAGCTCCCGCTCAGCATAAAACTACAAAGATTTGTGAAAAGAATTGACACATTCTCCTTAGATAATAAACCAGAAGTTGAAGAAGAACAACAGAACAATCTGGAGGAAGATCTCCACAGCATTAGCGAAATAACACCAAACCACGAAGAAGCTAACACAGACGAAGGCGCACAACCGGAACAAGCCTGGGAGGCACTGCTGGAAGAAAAGACTCCCAGCCCGAGTGCATACGATAACAACCAACAGATATTAATGCCAATTAACAATCAAACACAAGACATAATAACCAAAGAAACGCAACAACCATCAATAGAAGAAAGTAGAACATTAAAACAACCTTTAAGAAGAGAAATTGTCAAACTAAGACACGGTAGACGGTACATAAGAGTAAACTCAGATCCGGAGACATACACCGAGCAAATCAAAACAAAGGAACCCGAAAAAACCTCAACGGAAAAGAGTGAGTCAGGAGAGCAAGAAGTAACAGAGAACAACAAAAAAATGGCTGACATCACATTGGTAAACAACATCCTGTACAACAACGTACCAATACTAACGGGCGAGGACAACCCAAGAAAACAAAGCGAGATAAACGAGTTCATAAACTGTGCGAGACTTGGGTACGACACACTCATCGAAATACAGGATAAAGCAGCATTCACCAGACTATTACCAACAAGACTGAGAGGCCGAGCACTGGAAGTAGTACAAACAGGAGCAAACGAAACAATAGAAAATATATTCACCACCCTCAGGACGAGCCTAACACAGAATACGCCGTACCTAACTCTAAACACGCAATTGAGAAACGTCCAACAATTTCCCACAGAAACACTACTAGGATATTTCAATCGAGTACGAGAGCTTATCAACACCTGCAAAAACGCGGCGGCCGTACAGTACGCAAATGGCGGGGACGGCCTGAAAACAGAAATAGAAGAAGTAGGGTTACACTGTTTCAAAATGGGAATTACCAACCCCAATTATAAATTCCATCTGCTACAAGATGGCGATAACACCCTAGAAGGAATAAGAGCCAAAATAATAAGACTAGAACAGACAGAACAATGCATGAGACAAGGAGCACCAACACAATTTGGCCAAGAAGACAGTAGCGAGCAGTGGCGACAAACAAATGAAAGACAAACATACAACCAAACTAGAAATTTTGGGGGAGGACCACAACAAGCTGCACCGCAGAACTACAACCAATACCCACCACGGCGAACATTTAACACACCACAAGACCACCAACCAAATAGACCGAGTTTTAACACTCCACGAGGTAGGCCAGACAGGCGACAAGTGCGCTGTCACTTCTGTAACAAAATGGGACACATAATGGCAGAATGCCGAACAAAACAAATGACTCCTTTTTGTCCCAACTGCAGAGCGTATGGGCACACTAGCCAAAACTGTAGCGCCCAAAGACCAAACAACCAACAGAGCCAAAGAAATGGAACCAACACACAAAGGAGAATGGTAAATCACCAGGTAACAGGGGACACAATGGCCACACAATGCAACTTCTGTCTGAAGGAAGACCACACCAAAGATAGGTGCTTCCTACGGGAAAGGTGGCAACGACTACAAATGGAAGAAAGTATGAGACAAGCGGAAAACTCCGCAGAGGCGACCGATCGCACCGCGAGTCGCCAGTAACAGATAAAATAGATAGGTGCGACAAAATACCGGCAATCCCCATAGTAACCATACCAACGAATCTCACCGAAATACATAACCCACGATTTATAATAGACACAGGCTCAGAAGTCAGCCTAATAAAGGAAAACGAAATCAAGAAGAGTAAACACAAAGAAATTAACCGGCTGGACAGGGTAACCCTAAACACAATTTCGGGAGAACTAATGTCAAAAGGAACAATAAAAGGGGAACTGCAAACACCACGACCATACACATGTGAATTCCATGTGGTAGACCATATAAACTCCACAGGCATAGTAGGAATATTAGGAAATGACTTCATAACAAAACACTGTAACGTGGAGGGACCAACCCAACAACTGGTATTCCCAACACACGAAGGGGAAACAATTGAAATCCCATTCGAGACAAACGAAAAACACCGAATGACGAACAAAATAAAAACGGACACCACAGCTCCCATCGAAGAACACTCAAGTAACGGTAGCTCGCATGCTCCGGAGTGTAATCGACCATCACAAGGGAAGTTACATAACGAACAGAGAGTTGATGAAACAACCTCCATCGAAGAACACTCAAGTAACGGTAGCTCGCATGCTCCGGAGTGTAATCGACCATCACAAGGGAAGTTACATAACGAACAGAGAGTTGATGAAACAACCTCCATCGAAGGACACTCAAGTAACGGTAGCTCGCATGCTCCGGAGTGTAATCGGCCTTCACTTGGGGAGAAGCAATACACCCAAGAGGCGACATGGTTGTCATCCTCTGGAGGACACTCAGAAAACGGCAGCTCGCACGCGCCGGAGTATAATTTACCTCCACAAGAGGAACATCGAGATACACAAGAAGTGATGGAAATACCGAAGGTTGAAGAAGGGCTGCAAGATGTAGCAACTCTATTTGACAGCGAACAACAGAGCGAGTACGAAGAGACTCCACCTACAGAAGCTGAAAAGAGTAACCACAATCTAGCAGGGTGGCATACTGACGAAGATGATAACCAACACCGAACCCTAGACTCGCATATCGGGGAAGACGAAAGCACTTCCACAACGAACCATCACAACGGACAACCAAACCAACACAACAAAGACCAATATGTAACATTGATAGAACAAAGAACCATTCATATACCACCAAGGTCAGTACAAGTGGTGGAAATATCTTCACGAATACAAGGAGAACAAATAGTAAGGGGAAAAGAAATAACACCTGGCGTCTACATCGGTAACGCACTGGTACAACCAATAGAGGACAAGGTAAAATTTACGGTGATGAACGCGACCGACGAAATAGTAACACTAAAGGAGCTACAAGTCGAGGTAGAGAAATACAAAGAAAAGAAGACAAGGAAAAGCTATGGGATACAAAAAGGAGTACAGATAACAGATAGAAAAAGTGAAGAACAAAGAATAGCAGAAATAATGAAGATAGTAAATATAGGGGATGACCTAAATTTAGAGGAGAAGCAGTCCATAGAAAGTATTATACAAGAGTTCCAGGACATATTTCACTTACCAGGGGAGAAATTGAAGTACACCACCACGGTACAACATGAAATAAAGACGAAAGAGGAACAACCCCCTATAAAATGCAAGATGTTCCGACTTCCCGAAACGCAGAGACAAATCCTAAACGAAGAAATAGACAGGCTCCTAAAAGAAGACATAGTGGAACCCAGCTGGAGTCAGTGGAACGCCCCACTGCTAGTAGTCCCAAAGAAACCGGGACCTGATGGGCAGAAACGCTGGCGAGTAGTAGTTGATTATAGAAAGCTCAACGAAGTAACAGAAGGAGACGCATACCCACTCCCTAGGATAGAAGATATCCTAGACCAGTTGGGAAATTCACGTTACTTCTCCGTATTGGATCTCGCAAGCGGCTACCATCAGATAGCGATGAAAGCGGAGGATCGCGACAAAACGGCGTTCAGCACACCTTACGGACACTATGCATTTAAACGAATGCCCTTCGGCCTCAAGGGAGCACCAGCAACATTCCAACGCTTGATGAACCACGTGTTAACTGGATTACAAGGACTGCGTTGCTTCGTCTATCTCGATGACATCGTCGTTTATGGGAAAAACCTAACTGATCACCAAAACAAGCTGAGTGAAATACTACAGCGCCTCAGAGAGCATAGACTACAGGTAAATCCAGAAAAATGCAACTTCCTCAAGAGAGAGATAATCTATCTAGGTCACAAGTGTGGCACCAATGGGGTGGCACCAGACCCATCTCTTCTGGAAAACGTAAAAAACTTCCCGACACCAAGGACGGTGAGACAAGTCCAATCATTCCTGGGATTGGCTAATTATTACAGGAAATTTATAGAGGGATTCTCAAAGATCGCGGCACCCATAAACAACTTACTAAGAAAGGACGTTAAGTTCGACTGGAACGAGCAATGTGTAAAAGCCTTCGAGACACTCAAGGAGAAGCTTATCACACCACCAGTATAGCGATACCCGAATTTCGAAGAACCATTTAAGCTATACACAGACGCGAGTGGAGAGGCTCTGGGGGCTGTCCTAGCTCAGGGCCCAAATAAACAAGAACAACCGATAGCATACGCTAGCAGGACACTTAACGCAGCAGAGAGGAACTATTCCACGATTGAAAGGGAGCTACTAGCAATTGTATGGGCCGTAAAGAACTACAGAAGCTACCTATACGGGAGAAAGTTCACGGTATACACAGACCACAAGCCACTACGAGGTGCGATACGAATCAAAGACCCCACTAGTAGAATAATAAGACTCTGGCACAAGCTCTCGGACTACACATTTGACATAGAATATAAAGAAGGAAAAACCAACAGTCATGCTGACGCGCTAAGCCGCATACCCTACGAGATAATGGTAATGACACGTAGGCAGGTCAAAGAGGCAGAAAATACAAATGTGGAGGACGCCAACCCGGTGAATGAGGAAACCAAGACCAGGGAGGACGAGGCGCAGGAAATTGAAATTGACGAAAACAGAAGCAACAACCAGGTCAGAACACTCACAGATCCACAAGAAATAAAAACTATATTATCCGACTACCACGACGCACCACTGGGGGGACACCAAGGAATCCATAAAACCTATCGACGCATAAAACGCGAGTTTGTATGGAAAGGCATGAAAAAGGACATTGCCAATTACATTAAACGCTGCAAGAAATGCCAAGTGAATAAGCAAACTCGAGAACACCGAGAACCCATGGTTATAACGGACACGGCGAAATTGCCTTTTGACAAGGTATACATGGATATTGTGGGACCCTTACCTGAAACAACAAATGGGAATAAATACATACTAAGCTTTGAGGACGACTTAACCAGGTTCATGGATGTGGTACCCCTACCAAACATAGAGGCGAAGACAGTGGCCCAAGCATTCGTAGAGGAGATCACCACTAGGTACAGAATCCCAAAGAAACTGATCACGGATCAAGGCACGAACTTCACATCGGAGATGTTTCGTCAGATCTGCAAACTATTCAAGGTACGAAAGATAGAAACAACACCCTACCACCCACAAACCAACGGAGCACTGGAAAGATCCCACAGTTCATTGGTGGATTACCTAAGAACATTCGTCGATGAGAATCAGGCAACATGGGACGAACACTTACGAGCCGCAATGTTCGTAAAGAACAATAGTGTCCACGCGACTACCAAGCTAACACCAATGGACTGCCTATATGGATTCTCAGCCACTGTCCCAAACAATCTGAAGAAGGAACCAGAACCAATCTACGATCACGAAAACTACTACCTGAAAATCCGAAATAAATTGCAACGAGCACACCAAATAGCGAGAGACAATATAAAAAGGAGCAAGGAACAATCAAAGGAATATTATGACCGAAAAATGAATCCAATACAAATACACGTTGGGGATCAGGTATTAATGAAAAATGGAGCCAGAAAAAATAAGTTATCGCAGTTTTGGGTAGGAACATATAGAGTAGTAGCCATAAATAGCCCGGTAAATACAACTCTACAAATAGGGAATAAGAAACGACGCGTACACAACAACCGCTTAAAACTGTTCAATTTGAGCCTAAGAGAAAAAACCGTCCTGGGTAAGACGCTAAACTGCAACCAAAAGGGCCTACCACGACAAGAAAATAATCAACCAAATCTCTGCCTCTTCCTAGGTACCAACTACTGTTAATCCTGTACTGGCTAACCACGACCAACGCCAACCCAGAGCCAGTTGAAATACATACTTTGACCCAAAGAGGAATAATATTCGAGCCCATAGGAATCGCACAAACGTTCCACGACCACTGGACCGTGATAACACGCATCAGGAAACCAACATGGAAAATACCACTTAAATTCGTAAAGGAAAGCGAGCGAGCCGTTAAGCAAATGTGTAGCAACGTAAACGATCTAGCAGGACAAGAAACCTGCCAACATTGGAACTATGTGCTCCGAGGACGAATCGCACAAATATACGAACTCATAGAAAAAGTCGACATGGTAGTGAATACTCGACCAAGGAGCAGGAGAGGACTCATAAACCTAGGGGGAAGAGTGATGAAGAAATTATTCGTCACAATGGACGATAATGACTCGAAACAGATATACGACAAACTGGATGAGTTAGAGAGCGATCATAAACATTGCCTGGACTTAGCCAAACAACAGGTCACGGTAATGCGTGCAACGCTGAAGTCAGTAAATGAGTCCAACAAAGAGATGACGGACAGATACAATACACTCACCCAAAAAATCAACCAGATGAGGATCCAACGAGAGAATGACTCACTAAAATACACGGAGGAGTTAAAACACGTAAACACCCGTACAGACCTGAACGAGGTGATGCTAATGGTGTTAAGTGAGATACAACAAATCTACCTCGAAATCACGGATTTTTTCATCCTGACAGAAGCAACAAATAAACGAGAATTAAGCTCGTTATTACTACCATCCCACCAGTTCCAAGCGCTCTACGCAAACGTAACGAGGACACACTATGGGGAGGAAACCCGGTTGGATTTCCCGACCCTCCAGAAGATAGCAAAGGTCGATTGCGACGTTGGAGAAGAAGGGATACTGGTCCAAGTTCGAATCCCACTAATAAACACGGTTCACTACTCAATAAATCGAGTGTACACGCTACCAGTCCCCACAAACCACACTAATTTCTACATATACTATGTAGAGGCAACGTATCTCCTAAACACCAGTCGATCACAACTTAACTTCGCCATGACAGAAATGGATTTCCATCTCCAATGTACGGCAGTTAATGAAACATATCTAATATGCCACCATAACCAACCTACCCGAACAAACCCATCAGGATCGGAGTGTCTCTCAGAACTATTCAAAAGAATACAAATAAGAACTGCTCTATGCACCTACCGGCTGATGAAAGAACCTAAAGACGTCATTGTCCCGATGCACCAGGAGAACACTTGGTTATTTTGGTTCCAAGAAACGACAACACTAGTGGCACAATGCGACAACACCGAGCACACGATCCCACTCAAGAACCTTGGCATCTTGGTAACAAAGTTAAAGTGTACCTACCACTTAGGAGGCTACACTCTACCATACATCTCCGACGAATTACACACTGTGCAGATACACCCCCCGGCGGACGAACCAGTACCACCAATAAACTTCGCCAAATACCAAACACCAAAGAACCAAAGAAAGAATAAGACCAAACGTATAGAAATCCTCCCCCGAGTCAGGTTTAACGACCACATCAAAGCAAATAGCGAGACTCTTACAGACCTGGAAGGGCAGATCACAAAGGAGGAGCAAAAAAGACGGCTACATACACACCTCAACGTCCTAACAACTGTAACCAGCTGCCTGGCAGTAATAGGCGCAGGAACTATAATATTTATAGCATGTAGAAAGTGCTCATCACGACTCCACAGAAATCGAGGGAACGTAAGCCAAAGAGAGCAGGGAATCGATATCGTACCCATACCAATTACGATACGAAGAAGAGAACAGCTCCTAGGAAGTAGGAGAAATTCTATAAGCAACCACACAGCGGACGAGTAATACGTACCCAGCAGAACAATGACCACAGAATATAGAGAGAAACACGAAACTTGTTAGGTAAAAATAGGAATATACATTTATTCAAAAAAAAAAAAAAAAAAAAAAAAAAAAAAAAAAAAAAAAAACAATTAAACACGGCTACTTCGACATCGCTCCCACTCTTCGGCTTTTTGGGACAATCGAACAATTAACGCTCGAACCTTGGGACCCCCACAATTGGAAGCACTACCCGAAACCGCTCGTTTCGTATTCAGGATTGACGTTGACGAACACGGCACCAACGCCACAGCTCCAGCGGTCTCGGAATCCCCCGGCGCCACAACTCCAGCCGTCGCGGATTTCACCTGGGCCACAGGAACCGAACTCGGCGCGGGGGCGAACTTAAAAAACCGCTCGTGGAAGTAAATAGTGAACGGCGGACGATCGATCTCCACAAAATCTGGGTGAGGGAGCAAGCGTTGCTCCTCGTCCCAGCGACGAGCCTCCTCATCTCGCCTCCAACGCTCCACCTTCAAGGCATCCCCAACACGCCAATGGTCGTCATAAAAGGCCTTACGCCACCGCAACTCCTCCCGGACGGCAAGTGCCAATTCCACGTTGTGTCGATCCATCAACAGAAGTAGACCTAATGAAAAAAAAAAAAAAAAAAAAAACAAAAAAAAGTTAAACCATTCTCCCAAAGCAACCACTCTCTCGAAATATAAGTAGGTTATGTATGTAAGCCTATGCAAAACATTAACTAGCAAACTCTCCCCAAATACTAACTAGAAAACGAATGTAAAATCCCTCTCTCAAAAACTGAAATATGCGGACAAATGTAAATTTGTAAACAATGGTAAAATCCCTCTCTCAAATACTGAAAGGTGTAAACAAATGCAAATTGGTAAACAATGGCAAAATCCTCTCTCAAAAAACAAAATTTGTAAACAATTGTAAGGTGCTTGTAAACAATAGTAAACCCTCTCTCACAAAAAACGGAACTTATAAATAATTGTAAAATTCCCTCGCTCGGAAATAATTCGTAAACAATTGTAAGAATCCTCTCACACAAACAAAACATAAAAAAACAAATATCTCTCAAATTGTTAAACCAATATGTAAACACACACTCATCGCCGTAAAAAGCCAGTTGAAAGGGGGGAACCTCTCTAAAGGAGGGAGGAATGTTAGGGATTCAAAATTTGGTCAATATACAAAAGAACGGAATAGCCAATCGAACGCAATCAATCAATAAAATCACGATTACAAAATTAACCAAAACTTAGCCAACACACTAAAAACGGAAACACCAGTAATTCACTAGTAACATCGATACACAAAATAACAACAAGAACACCAAATCACCGATCATCAATCGATCACAAGCAATACAACCGAAAAAAAACACTTACCAAAAAATACGCCGATAAAATCAAATCCGATAGAAATAAGAATCAACCAAGCAAGTTGAATCGAACGAGAACCACCACGCACGACAGTCGGAAGACAACTATGCCAATATGCCAGTATGCCCCTGCCCCCCCCCCTCGATTAGATACCAACCAAGAGACTGTTCCCACGAACAATGACAGCAAATTGCTGATTCAGTAAAACTACCCGTCACCAAAATGATAAGGCGACGAAAAGAAAAATGACACCGCGAAAAAGTTGGAAACGGTTTTCTCAAGAATGAAAAATTAATTTCAGGGTCAAGTGCAGATGCACTAAGTTGGAAACGATTTATCTAGAACAATGAACTCCCAAGAATGAAAATTAATTTCAGGGTCAAGTGCAGGTGCACGACGTGCGAACGGATGGACGGATATCGACCTCAGGCAGATGGGCATGGATCGAACTGCATGCAAAAATGAATGAATGAATTTTCCCAAGAATGAAAATTAATTTCAGGGTCAAATACAGGTGCACGACGTGCAAACGGATGGACGGATATCGACCTCAGGCAGATGGGCATGGATCGAACTGCATGCAAAAATGAAAATGTCATCAGTTCAGCATGGGAACAACATTTCTACAGGGGGCAATGGCTGAACGCGTAGACATGATTCTGCCGGCTCATCGATAGCTCGTCAATCGACAAGAGTGCATGCGCAGCAAAAAAATATTGAATAAATAGCCAGCGAAAAACCTCCAGGAGTCAGTTGAAATCGTCACCCTGACCAAGGAGGGACCCAGAGCAAAGATCGAGACGCAGAAGAAGGAAGACTCTCTGCCCCAGAAACAGTGGATTTGAAGGAAGACTCTCTGCTCCAGAAACCGTGGATTTGAAGACCTCCTGTTCCAGAAACAGAAGACTCTCGGAAGAAAGACCCACCTGTTCTAACTCTTTACATTTCAGATCTGAGCACTCACGCCAGAAAAGGTAAACCTGACCTAGTAGTCGGCTACCTTAAGTCCTGAACGGCCCACGTAGGCAGCAGGCATTTCTCAACACGCTCTATCTTCCAGTAGATGTCTGGACAGGCTCCTGCGACCCTAAGAGAAGCACTACAAGATCCAACCTTGGGACCACGTCCAATTACCATCGAAGAATACCGACGGCGACACCTTCGCCCGGAACTAAAGGAACCACCTATACCTCCAGCCCCCAAGAAACGACGTTCTGGTTCGGAGGCGTATTTTCAGAGGAGACTTCAGGAGGCTCAGCGGAAGCTCGTCCTAGCTAGCACTAAGAGTGAAAGAAGGGCCGCCAGCCTGGAGATCAACAGCATTAAGATGGATAGGAAGAACTACCGACACCACAAGAAGGCAGTGAAGGCGTCGAAAAAGTGAGGGCCCAATTTACTGTATTGTTAATAGAAAACTTGAGAGAGGTTTTTGTAGTTAGATGTTTAATTGAAGAGAAACTTTGTATTCTGAGAGATTTTACCGAGAAAACATATGAACAATTGTAATAAAAACTTTGTATTTTGAGAGAGAGTTAACAAGTAGATCTAAGTCTAATTGAAAAGAAACTTTGTATTCTGAGAGATTTTACCGAGAAAACATATGAACAATTGTAATAAAAACTTTGTATTTTGAGAGAGAGTTAACAAGTAGATCTAAGTCTAATTGAAAAGAAACTTTGTATTCTGAGAGATTTTACCGAGAAAACATATGAACAATTGTAATAAAAACTTTGTATTTTGAGAGAGAGTTAACAAGTAGATCTAAGTCTAATTGAAAAGAAACTTTGTATTTTACCGAGAAAACATATGAACAATTGTAATAAAAACTTTGTATTTTGAGTGAGAGTTAACAAGTAGATCTAAGTCTAATTGAAAAGAAACTTTGTATTCTGAGAGGTTTTACCGAGAGAACGTATGAACAATTGTAAGAGAGACTTTGTATTTTGAGATAGAGTTAAGGAAGGGTTTGCTAGGACAAATCATGCTCAATTGTAGAAGAACTTTTGTACTGTAGTTAGAATATTGACTTGCTAGGAAATAATAGTTTGTAAAGAGAAATCTGTAATAAAGATAAGGAGTCCAGAAAAAGGAATAATCGATTGTACAGCGTAATTCGGTTCATTGAGAAAAGGAAAAAGAAGAAACCCCTCGTAAACACCCCAACACATGTTTGGAACGCCTTAAAGAAAATGACCTCAACCTTAACCGTGCTAAATGCTCATTTTCCAAGGAAAGCTTAGAGATTCAGAAGTGTCCAGCTAAAGCACAAGCAGTTTCTCAGATGCAGCGAACGAAGAATGTGGACGAATTGAGAAGATTCCTTCGCTTGGTCACATATTATGCAAAGTTCATTCCAGATTTTCCGTGAACGATTTTTTTGGTCTACAGCAGTTTAGTCGTCCTTCAACAATCTGAAAACACAATTGTGCTCAGGCAGAGTGCTCATTCCGTTCGGTCACTCAAGACAAGTCATACTCATAACTGATGCTTCACCATCCTGTCTAGCCGCAGTACTTAGCCAAGAAATGGTCACGACCGTACAATCGACTCTGCACGAGCTCTAAAAGAAAGTTAATCAAACTACAGTCAGCTTGACAGAGAAGCTTTGGCTATCGTATACGCGTCAGCACATTTTTCCAAATACCAATGTGGTAAACAATTTGTTTTTGTTACAGACAATGAGCCGCTTCATGGACCTTATGATTGTCATTTCTTTTGGATGTGCGTGGACGCAAAATCAAAGTGGGCAGCAATCCGTGATCTTTTCGACATTTTTTCGATGCATGGTTATCCTTCGTCGATAATCTCGGACAACGCTACTGTCTTCAAAAGTGAAGAACTCTAGAAATATTGCAAAGAGTGTGGAAAATTTCAAAAGTTGAGTGCACCGAACCATCCAGCTATGAATGGTTTCGCAGAACGCATCATCTAGGCACTAAAAAGGAGGCTCAAGGCTGCTGCTGATGTCTATCGAACTATACGACATAATGTTCCACGACAGAGCAACACCGTTAGTCACAAGATTGTCACCTTCAGGATCTTTCTCACGAGAAGGACATAAAAGGCAAGAAGAATTACAACAACCTTTGTTACATTTGTAAGTGATTTTACCATCATCCGGGTGACTGGACTCGTGGTTCATCACTTGCAAAAATTGGATTAATGGTGTGTGCAACAAAGACTCAACCAATCCAGCCTATGAATGTATGGTGTGCGACGATACAGATTAAGAATTGTTTTTGGGCTTTATTTATTGAGGAGGTACTTTTCAAAAGTTGATTATTCCACTTTGGACCGATTTTGGTTTTTGACGTGAAAACGTATTTCTTCTCGTTGAGTATGTACATTGGAAGCCAGTCTAACATTCTTGTGTTACAAAACACCATTATTTTACAATCGCTAACTACGAGACTAAAAACGTGAAAACAATGACGGAAACCACAGTGGATAGAACATATGACCGTGACCTTGAAAATCGAAAAAATATGGAAGATATCGTCTCATATGAGCGGTAAATATGCACCGAATTCTAAAAAACTCAAATCGGAGAAAACCAGCAACAAACCGGATATCATAAACAAAAATGTTCAGTGCCGAGCAAGTGAGAGAGCTACGGCGGCATCGAAAAAGAAATAAAAAACGGCGGGAAAAAATAAACTTGTAATTTATCTATTCTGTAACCGTACTACTCTCCGTAACCATTGTAATGAATAGTTCGATAATTAAAGTACATATTAGTACGAAAATTTTGTTGTAATTTTTTTGACGTTCGAACGTCTTTTCGCTCGTTAAGTACACTGATAGCCAGTCAAACTTTCTAGCGCTACAATACACCGTCAGATTTCAATCGCCATTAGCTACGAGGCTAATAATGCGATACCAACTGTTGAGGTCACAATGGATAGAAAATTTCTGTACGTGTTTATCGTGGAGCATTGATTTTGCGCGTGACGTCATGGGGCTAGTTCACTTACGTATGATTGTTGTTAATAAGCGTTGCGTTAAATTATAAATCAGTATAGCGTGAGAACGCAACTATGTGGGACGTTCGTTCGGGAGTCATTGTAAAAAGTTTGAGAAGAGCTACCAGGATCTAAATTGAAACAGTTAAATTATTCGCTGAAGTATAAGCAAAAATCTGTATTTAATTGGCAATTGAAAAAAATAATGAAAAATATCGGCTCATATGAGTCGTCAGTATGGGCCGAATTGAATTGAATGTAAATCAAATCGAAATCGTAAAAACCTAAAGTGTCCAGTGCCGAGTAAATGTCAGAGCTATGGCAGCATTGAAAAGGAAATTTAAAAAGGCGCAAAAAAATAATCTGTCACCGTATTACTCTATATAAGCATGCTATAAAAGACATTAATATAAGTACATACGAATAACAAACACTTGTTATAATTTTATCCCCAGGTTTTCACGGAAAATCTACGGCGCGGACCTTGACTGGGCCTTTCGGTTTTTTATTTTGATTTAGTTCTTAATGTTGAAATCTACACGTGGTTGGACCTGAAATTAAGCAAAACATGATAGGTCTACTACAAGAAAATAGTAAAAGCGCCCAGTTGCATCAAAAGAAGTTTATTCCGATTCGAAATGAGGTCGTCGGTTTTAAAAATACTGTTTTGCAACAAAACATGATTTATCCTATAGAAGGTTTAGTTATTGCATCAAAACAAGATTAATGCACGAGAGGCCGAATCAAAAAGTGACTATTCCCGTAGGGGATTTATCAAAGGTGATTATTGCAACAAGCCGCAACAAAGCTATGAAGATTATTCCATTTTAAAAAGTGATTTTATTCAAAATCTATTAGAACAGGAACTTTGTCAATTGTACAAATTAATAGATATTATAGCAGAAAACAATAATTCATAAGAAAACGAATAAATTATCTTTCAGCATTCCTTAAAACCCATTTGTTTATTTTCTGTAAAAATTGAAATAGTGGAATAATCAATATCTGAAAAGTACCTCCTCTATTGTTGTTACAAAATAAAATAACTTTAGCGCTACAATCTTTGGCATTAAGTTGCATTTCAGTACCTTGTCAACAAAAGCCCACAGTCGGGGTAACTTTCAAAATTAAAAATATGTATAGGGGAAGGTGGGTAGAAATGAAATATGGGGTAAAATGAAACATGGGCATATTTTTCGTATACAAAGGGATTGTTGCAAGTGATGACTAATATTTGATAACAAAAGCAATATTCTTGGCCTTGCCTCATTCGCCAACTGTGAAACTGTAAAGACCACAAAGTGTGATTTTATCGTTTTGACATTCATAAGTATTTTTATCAGTGCTGATATTTTATAGTCCCAAGCGACAGTGGTAAGTACTACTAAAGATATTTTTTTTAGCAGATGAAAGACAAACATTGTTGTGGATGTATTGAAGTGATTAATCATATAGGCTTATAGACTTTAAAGTTTTTATGACCTAAAATGAAAATGTTCAAGTGGGTAGAAACAACTTCAATGGGTAGAAATGCAACATTGTTTCAATTATACCCACTTCATGTTTATTTTGTAATACGTTTATCAATTTGATTATTTTGTAATATGTTTGCCAATTTAAGGTTTTTCTTTTTATTTTTCATTTGATATCAAATTCCTTTTGGAGCTATCGACCGCAAAATGCCCAAAATTTATAAGCGAAGGACCACCAAGTGTCTCTTTTCAACCGAAGATATGGAAAAAGCCGTAGCGGAAGTGGGAAAGGGGAAATCCATTAGAAGTGTCGCTTCTATGTTTGGATTGTCCCATTGTACACTCTCTAGATATGTTGTGAAACAAAAATCAGGGAGCATAACAAAATACCACCCAGGCTATAAGAGCTACAATCGCATTTTTAACGACGAACAAGAGAAGGCTCTCGAAAAGTTCCTTATAAAATCCTCCAAGATGTTCTACGGAATAACAACCGTTGAATGTCGAAAGCTGGCATATGAGATGTCTGTAAAATATAACATCCCAATCAGTACGAAATGGCATGTGACTAAAATGGCAGGAAAGGAGTGGATGATGAACTTTCAGAAACGACATGAAAGTCTTTCCCTACGTACCCCAGAGGCTTGTAGAGCCACCTCGTTTAATAGATATAATGTGGAGGCCCATTTAATAGTCTAGAAAAGGTTCTGTTACGGACGGATTGCTTTGCTAATGGCACCAGAATTTTTAATCTGGAAGAAACAGCAACGACAACCGTACAAAAATCACATTAGGTTGGTTGTTTACAATTCTCAACAAGAATGGTAAATAGTAATTAGTGAGAAGCGTAACCGGCACTTTGTAACCGTTATTGATTTTTTCTTACAGGTTCTCTCACAAAAAGGGCTAAAGTCCGTGTGCCAAATTACAAGTGGCCGTGTGCCAATTGCAAGGCACTCTTGTTAGTATATAGTATATAAAGGCAAGTATATTCCTCCAGCTATGGTTTTTCCGAGGGTTCATTTTAAGCCACACATGTTAAAAGGAGCTCCAACCGGTACTCTTGGACTGGCTAACCCATCCGGATGGATGAACGTCGAACTTTTTTGCGATGTAATGAAGCATTTTATCAAACATACTTGCAGCAGTAAAGAAAATTGATCTCTACTGATATATGATAATCATGAGTCTCATTTATCGATTGCCGCTGTGGTGAAAGAATGATACTGTAGTTTTACTGTAAAAACTTTTCTAGATTTAAATCTAATAGGTTAATTTTTCCACAAATTTAAATCTAGTTAACTTACAAAATTTAAGTTTTGAAATTTGAATTTTGGTTAGTTAGTTAGTGACAGACAGATTGAGAATTAACATTAAATTTAGTTTCTTAAAAAATAATAATAATTTGAATTGAAATTAAGTTGAGATTGTTAAAACTAAATATTATAATTAATAAATAAATTTTCTTAAATTCTGATTTAATTTATGAATGAAATCTTTGAGGTTCGTAGCATCCTCTCATTTGTGATAATTAAATCGCTACAAAATTGGTGACCCGTTTTCAAGAACAGAATAAAAATCAAGCAAGGAGATAAAACAAGATTCAAGAAGATTCAAGATTCAAGTAAGAAAAAAGAAGAAAAGAAGAAAAAAGATTCAAAATTGACCTCATCGCAGTGAGTACATTTTAAGTTCCACTATTGATTTAATAAATTATATAACCATATATAATATAATAATATTTTGATTTAATTAAATAATATTAACTTTAATAATAAAAAGTGATTTCTAAAAACATAACCCCGAAAATAATAAAATAATAACTAGTGAATTAAAAATAAATTAATAATCTTAAAAAAAAAAAATTAATAATCATGACGACTGCATAATCTAATTTTTTGTTTGATAATAATAACTATCAATTAAAAAGTTAAAAAATAATTAAATTTTCAAGGCAGTGACTGACTTTCTTCTTTTATCAAAATATTTCATATCTATCCCTTGTCTTTTGTCCTTTCATTAATTTAATCATGCCTGGTAACGAAGAAAGTGGAGACAATGGAACAAACAATAGGAGAGAAATTGATAGAACTGGATTACATCTCCCAACTTTCGTCCCTTATGATCCTGAACTCTGGTTTGCTTTTGCTGATAGAGCATTTGAAGCAGCAAATATTACGACTGAACAAACAGAATTTGCTCATTCCATTGCTCACTTAGGGATTCAAAATGGAGCAGAAATAAGGGACTTAGTGATGAATCCACCTGCCGAAAACCCCTATTCTAAATGAAAAGAGGAAATTATAAAGAGAATTGGAATTTCTCAAACATCTAAAACCAGAAAATTATTAGAAGTTGAAATTATGGGGGATCTTAAACCATCTCAGTTCCTTAGAAGATTAAAGAACTTAGGAGGAACAGTAGTTAGTGAAGAAGTTGTTGGAACTATGTGGATGGCAAGACTTCCATCTCTTGCTCAGGCAATTTTAGCAGCTCATAAAGATCTTCCGTTAGATAAATTGGCAGAATAAGCTGATTCCATTTTGGAAACAACCAAACAAGAACAAACTAATTCGATTAATGAATTAAAACAACCTTTCGACATCGAAGGCATGTTAAACCTCAAATTTGCTCAATTAGGTTTACAAATGACTGACTTTCAAAAAGAAATCAATTCAATAAAGGCAGAGCAAGATAATATTAGAAAACAAGAATATTTTTCTGAAAGACCTTCCAGAATATTGCCTAGTTACCGAGGAAGATCACGATCTCGTTCAAGATCTTTTTCCAGGCACAACGATACACCCAAGTCTGGAATTTGCCATTGGAAATTTGGAACCGAATCTACTAAACGCAAACAGCCATGTACGTTCTCATCTAACATGGAAAACTAAAGAAGTTGTCGACTATGGCGGCAACCGACAACATTTCAACAACACGCCGCTTGTTTGTCATAGATTTTAATTCAAAAAAGCAATATTTAATAGATTCTGGTGTGGATTTGAGTGTTTTTCCCCGAAAGTGAATGAGAGGACCACTCAACCGTACTTCGTTTGATTTGACTGCTGCAAATGGAGGTATTATAGGAACTTATGGTCCAACAGTAATAATTTTAAATTTTGGTTTAAGGAGAAATTTTCCTTGGAAATTCGTGGTAGCAGATGTAGCAAAGCCAATAATTGGAGCAGATTTCATTGCTCATTTTGGTTTGCTTATTGATCTTAAGCATAAAAGATTAATAGATTCAGAAACTGGTTTGACAACTAAACAGTGGCGGATTTACACATTTGCCGCCAGTAGGCTATTCAAATTTTGCCGCCCCCACCGACCTCTACAGTTCGGTACCCTAGTTCACAATCATATTAACTACAATTTATATGTTTATGTTTTATCGTTATAACTAAACCACCTTTTTCCCGTAATGTGTTTGATTGTGAAATGAGGAATCGATGTGTCAGTTTCAGATTATTTTTACAATGATTTAATTAAGATTGCACATGAAATAGTTTTTGGGTATATTTCGGAGCTAATAAATAACTAGTACTACTAATAAGGCGGGGTAAGGTATGCGTTAACACTACTTACACAATAATGTATATTCGGTGAACGTAATTAAATAATTTTTATTGCGCTTACTTACAGTTTGAAAACAATATACATATTCAATTATCTGGTAAAAATTCGGCTGATGATGATGACGAAATTCATATAATTAATTTGGAAAAGTCTTATAATACCTTTTTGCGCGATTTTATATTCGCAAAATCATCGATTATATCGTCGTATGAAATCATGTTCATTAGTTCTGATTCTATGCACAAAAAAACTAAGGCATTTAGCTTTTCTTGGCTTAAGGTAGATCTTAGATAATTTTTCACCCGTTTTAAGCAAGAAAAGCTTCTCTCACCCGAGCAATTTGTCGCTGGTATACATGGAGCCATGCGAACGGCTATATCAAAGTTTGGATAAACGTTTTGCAAATTCTGTTTTCGCAGGAACGAAGATAGACTTTTCAATGATCCAGAATCTGGTTTTGCCAGAATTATTTTAGAAGAAAGATGGCATTGAAAATGTATGCATTCTTGAACTAAGTCAGTTTCTAAATCATTAGGATACATTACTTCCAAGAAAACGGCTTTTTCCGTAAGGGTTGATGATGCCAATTCACTCATTTTGGTCAGAAATGAAAAGTTTTCATTGAACTTGTTGTAGGCCACCTGCCGTTTTCCTAATTCGGACACGAGTCTATCAATGAGGACGAGAAATGTGTGAACCCTGAAATTATCATTCGCAGTCATTCTCATTTCTTCATCGGATGTTTCATCATAATGTTCTTTTCTTTTCGGTTGTCTTTTCCCCATGTTTTTCGTATAGTGTTTTGACATGCTTAATTCCATCGCCTTTTCTTCGAAATACGTAAAATTTTCTCTTTCAGCTACGAAAAACTTGCAAAGAGACTCGTAAAGATCGGCAACAGTGATCAAATCTACGGTTGAAGCCTGAATTTGAACATTGACTTTGTTTATTCTTTCCAAAAAAACATTCCACACAACAACCATTACCGCCGTTTCCAGTTTTTCGAAATGTAAAAGTATTCCCCTCGCTTCGCTCTGCATTACAGGCTTTTCTGTAGAATCATCCATGATTGATTCCAAAGTTTTAAGGACTTCGTGCCAAGAATCTCTCAAACTTCTACATGCGTCCTCTCTAGCTGTCCAACGTGTGAGATTTACTCTCTTTAGCGTTTTCCCTTTCCCGATTACAGTCATTAATTTTTGCCAGCGTTGTGTCGAACTTCCAAAAAAAACATAGATTTCTTGAAGCAACATGAAGAAGCGACAAGCTTCTATGCAAGATTCAGCAGCCGCAGCTGCCACTAAATTTAAAGAGTGGGCAGAGCAAGGAAAGAAAAAAGCCAAAGGTGCTTGGCCTTGAATTTTAGCCTGTAAGCCATTGTACATACCAGACATGTTCGCGGCATTATCATATGATTGTCCACGGCAGTCTTCAATATATATGCCCAGTTTTTTGAGCTCTGAAGTAATGGCAGAAAGCATTTCTTCAGTTTTATGTCCCACTGAGGGCAAAAACTTGAGAAATCTTTCACACGGTTCGCCTGTTTTCAAAACGTATCTAATGACGAGGGTAAGCTGGTCCACATGTGCTATATCTGGTGTTGAATCGATGATTAAGGAAAAATATTTCGCCGTTCTTATCTCGTCTCCAATCTGCTTTACGACTTTATGACCCATCAAGAGAATGAACTCATCGCAAACGGTCTTTGATAAGTAACTGGTACTTCCAGATCCTTGATTGCCAAATCGTTCAATATGACTGGCTAAAAAAGGATCGAATTCAGCTAACAGTTCTAAGATCATGTAATAATTTCCATTATGTGGATATCCGAATTTTTCATTTCTTCCTCTGAAAGCGAGGCCTCTTGAGCACAGTCGCTTCACTATGGCAACAACCCTCTTCAGAACGTTTCCCCAATAAGTAATTTCTTCATCAATCTGAATATGCAGTAAATTGTCGAGTCGGCCATCAATCTCACTTCTAACCTTCATACTAAGGATACTTGATTTATGACGCGCAGAGTTTTCATGCTTAGCTACTCGGTGTTCTACATTTTTCCAATCATTTGGTCCTTCGTTTTCAAACTGAGTTTTATTCTCCAATGTTCCGAATGCCAAACACGGTCCACAATATACTGATCTTTTCCTTTCAGAATAAACCACCCAATTTCGGTCATTCACTTCATTATTTTTCATTTTTCTTTGGAAAATACTCGCTGGCAAGAAACGACGCTGATCAGCATATATTTTCTCACTTGTAGAGAAGTCACAAGATTTGTTTTGATCGAAGCCGTACCTTGCAATAATCTCCCTTAAGGTATCATTGATTACCCATAAAGCTGGATCTTTGTTTAAATTTACTGCTGTTTGCACTTGTTCTTTACTTAACGTCTGATTCTTAGACGCATCTTCAATTGTTTTACTTATTGATGATTCCTCAACAGATGACTGTTGTTGCTGGACCGCAGAGTTCAAATCCGTTTGACCTTCTGCTTCTCCAGATAGTATTTTGTCAGTGGATATCGTTGAAGTTCCTGGTTTTTCAAAACTACTTCCACTTCCACTTTCAAAAAGGCGGTCAATTTTTATCGTTTTACGGATAACCTGTTCGTGTTCTTCTTTTTTCAGTTTGGCCTTCCTTTTATACTCAGCTCCACTAAGTCGCTTTCTTCCGTTACTCATTCTAACAATGTTTTATTCAAGAACTGAAATATGTAAAATCATTACCTAACACAAGTACCTACCCATCAGAATTTTATTTAAGTGTGATAAAACAAAAAAAAGCGAAATTTTTTCGCATAGCTTCCGAAACAGCTATTTGTCAAGTTAATGTAAACAGGTATAATTTCAATTAATCAAAAATAAAATTTACTCAAGTGAAACTACTACTAATCAAATACAATATAGTTCAAAACTTTACGTTATTTTCAAAAATTTTTGTTTTTACTCACCCAAGTAGTATTAAACTTAAGTCCCTTAAAGCTCTTCCTCTTTCCAAACAATGAATTCCTTTCACACACTCTTCAATCAATAATATTTAATAAAAATTCTTAATTTGACTTGACTTTCTCTTTTCAATTTAACACTTAACCTTTCCACTGGCCTGCTCGATTAATAGTGATCGAAATGTCTCATGCAATCCCCTAACATCGATCGCGACCACCCAAACAGAAAACGAGAGATCTCCTTATCCACAACAGGACCTTATCAGCGCTGACTTTGCGCAAATTCCTTATGCGAACCCACATAACCCAAACCAAGGTCAACAAACAAGCGATATGGCACAAAGTAATCACTAGTAAAACTGCACAGAAGCCAAAACACACAAGCACCCAAAACAGGAACACCACACTGAAATAGAAAAGTATCTTTACGTACTATAAGTTTAAACCTACGTACCGGTGATGTTATGAAGTTGTCCATACAATCCACGAAACACTTTGAAAAATTACAGTACAAAACCAAAAAATTTTCCAAAGAAATATTGATACGTAAGTATTAGAAATAGCAGGACGTAATCAACCGAGGTTGCTTTTATTTTGTTTTTGACTTTGACTTTTCTTCTGTAAATACGGGACGGGACTTCCCCGTTTTTGTCGCCGGTCAATATCAATCTTTCTCGACCCCGCTTCGTCTCAACGGTCACGGTCAATGCCCGTACAGTCAATTCGGGCAGACATACTTAGCGAACGGTCATGTCCTGTGTCGCAACCAAACGCGATTACGCAAATTTTAGAAATATTTATCTAAGTGGTGAAACATATTACATGTTGAATTGTTTGTATGAACCTAATAGCATTTAGGTATATAAATATGAATTATTTTAATTTCTGAAAGAAATAAGAAAACATTTTGGCCCCAATTTTGCCGCCCCTAAAATCTGCCGCCCTAGGCTCCAGCCTACTCAGCCTACTGGTAAATCCGCCACTGCAACTAAAGGAAAGGTTATGGTCACTAGCTTATCAAATATTAAAATTATTTCAAATGACAACCTATCTCCTTTTCTGGAACTTTTAAAATAATATCCAGATATTACTCGTCCTGACGGTCGGAACCAAATGGTAAAACATAAAATCAAACATTACATCCTCTCAACATCTGGACAACCCATAACCTGTAAACCAAGACGTTTAGCTCCAGAAAAATTGATAATTGCCAAAAAGGAATTTGAAGCAATGTTACAACTAGGAATCGCGAGACCTTCTTCTTCTTGTTGGGCATATTACATATTGTTCCTAAGAAAAATAATGAATGGAGGCCTTGTGAGAACTAAAGAGCCTTAAATGCAAGAACAATTCCTGATAGATATCCTGTGAGGCATAACCATGATTTTGCTCATAATCTGAGAAACAAAATTATCTTTTCAAAAATTGATTTATTTAAGGCTTATAATCAAATTCCTGTTTCTGAAGAAGACATCTGCAAAACGGCAATCACAACTCTTTTCGGCTTATTCGAATTTCCGGTCATGAGTTTCGGACTTCGTAATGCAGCCCCAACTTTTCAACGTTTTATTGATGAAATACTTCGTGGTCTTAATTTTTGTTTCGCTTATCAAGACGATATTCTTGTTGATCATTAAATAAAGATGAACACTTTAACCAGTTCCGAACAATCTTCAACAGATTTAACCAATATGGCTTAGTAATCAATGCGGCTAAATGTTTATTTGGGGTTGAAGAGTTATCTTTTCTTGGTTACCTAGTTTCAAGAGAAGGTATCAAACCAATGCCTGAAAAAGTAAAGATAATTTCGGAATATCCTCGTCCATCAACAGCTAAGGAATTGAGACGTTTTCTTGGTATGGTCAATTTTTAAAGACCATGCATGCCTGGAATTGCAAAACAACAAGCTTCCTTAAACAATTTATTAACTGGTAATCTGAAAGGGAAGGCGAAATTTAATTGGAATGATTCAACAGAAGCTGATTTTGAAAAAATTAAAAGAAGTTTAGCTGAAGCAACAATGCTTGCTCATCCATCGAACGAAGCCCCAAGAACTTTAATCTGTGATGCATCGGATTTTGCAATTGGAGCAGTTCTCCAACAATTTGTGAAAGGTATTTGGGAACCATTAGGTTTTTTCTCAGAAAAGCTAAGTGAGCAAGAAATAAAATATAGTACATTTGATAGAGAACTTTTAGCTATCTTCAAATCAATAAAGCATTTTAGACATATGCTTGAAGGAAGACACTTTATCATATTGACTGACCATAAGCCAATTACATTTGCTTTCCAGCAGAAATTGGATAAAGCATCACCTAGGCAAGCAAGACAGTTAGACTATAATAGTCAATTTTCAACAGACATCAGACATATTTCTGGAAAGGATAATTTAGTTGCTGATACTATGTCAAGGATTGAAGCTATCAATGAACCAATAAATTATTCAGCACTGGCAAATGCTCAGTTAGGTGATGAAGAACTTCAAAATGTTCTCAATCATAATTCAACAGATTCTTCGCGCCAAATAAAGAAATTGTTGATACCTGGAACATCTAAACAGATATACTGTGATATCTCAACTTCAAGATCCAGACCTTTTATTCCTAAACATTTTCGAAAAATGATATTTAATTCCGTCCATCAGTTAGCTCATCCAGGAATTCGAAATACTGTCAAACTCATAACTGAACGTTATGTTTGGCCTTCGATCAAATCTGACTCAAGAAAATGGGCACAAGAGTGTTAAGAATGCCAAAGATCAAAAGTAACGAGACAAGTTTCGGCTAAATTAGGAACGTTTATTCCACCAACATCAAGATTTCAACACGTTCACATTGACATTGTTGTTTTGGCACCTTGTGAAAATTTCAGATACTGTCTCACTTGCATCGACAGATTTTCACGTTGGCTAGAGGTTTTCCCACTTCAAGACCAAGATGCAGATACAGCTGCAGGGAACTTCTACAATGGATGGATTTGCAGGTTCGGAACTCCATCTAGGGTGACTACAGATCAAGGACGTCAATTTGAGTCACACTTGTTTCAATCTTTGAATCGATTGACAGGTACAGCTCACTTTCGGACAACATCTTTCCATCCTCATTCAAACGGAATAATTGAAAGATTTCACAGACAACTGAAAGAAGCCATTAGATGTCATCAAAATGATAGATGGACAGATATTTCACCGACAATTTTACTTGGTATAAGAGCAGCATGGAAAGAAGATTTAGAGACAACTTCTGCAGAATTAATATATGGCGAACCAATTCGTTTACCAAGTGAATTTCTTTTACATAATTCTGAAGATAATGACAATGTATCGAATTTCATACGCGAGTTAAGACATCATTTTCAAAATCTTCGTCCTGCAATTGTCAAAGGACACTCCAATAAAAAACCCTTTAACTATCACCTATCAACTTGCAAGAATGTTTTTATCCGTCAAGAAGGAAAAAAAGGCGCGTTGCAAATGCCATATTACGGTCATTTTGAGGTTATTAAACGAGAGCAAAAGATTTTTGATATAAATGTTAAATAATTAAAATATCAATAGATAGGTTGAAACCTGCATATATTTGCATCGATAGTGTATATGAAACAACTTTGGATAATAAAGAAATTAAGAAACAATTTAACACAAAAAAGTTTAACAAGTCTTTTAAGATAGTAAGACTTATAATACAGTCATCCCTTAACATTCGCGGGGGTTAAGTTCCCGGCAACTACCGTGAATGTTAAATCCGCGAATGTTGAGCTTATGTTCCTATGGAATATGGGGGGTTATGTTCCACGGCAGGATTGATTCAGCCAAATTCAAATGTTTTAATGAATTTATTAAAATTACAAAATCGTCCATGATATACTATATAATCATAATTGCGTATCACATATCATGCTTGTTAATAATTTTAATTCTCTTCTTTTGTTGACGTTGAAGGAAACTAACGAACTTTGTAGAAGTGATGAAGTGATCAGGACTCTAGTGGTGCCAGAAAAATCATAGTATACTTTCGTTTTTCCACCATTATGCAGTTTGAGAGTTAGACCAGATAATGGAAATTCCTTTCCCATCTAAGTACTACACGCAACATTACGCATATTTACTGCGCACACTTCATTTAAAATAAACAAAAATGTGTAAAACATATTAACGAGAATTATTTCTGCAACGCAAAGGAACATAAGACCTCGCGAGATAAGAGCCATTCCTTTCTAGTCTTTGTCTCGCACAGTATTTGTAGTGTGAAACTTCAAGAAGATTTTTTATCGATTTATTCTTCGAACAATTTTTTTACGTAAATGATCTCTTTCCGCGAATGTTAAATTTAGTCTCATTTTTTTATACGCGAATAATGAAAACCGCAGATGTCAAGACCGCGAATGTTAAGGGATTACTGTATAATAATTAAATTAAAATAATAATAATAATAATAACAATTACAATAATAATGCTCATAATAAATTGAAATATTATCGCATAATAATTTAATAATAAAAATATTAATATTTCAATCAATAGTTGTAACTTTTAATGTACGAAATTTATAGAATTATTTTGTTCCCAAGATAGTCAAGACTAGAATCGTGTAAAACACTGGAAGGGGAGTAATGTGGTGAAAGAATGATACTGTCGTCTTACTGTAAAAACTTTTTTAGATTTAAATCTAATAGGTTAATTTTTCCACAAATTTAAATCTAGTTAACTTACAAAATTTAAGTTTTGAAATTTGAATTTTGGTTAGTTAGTTAGTGACAGACAGATTGAGAATTTACATTAAATTTAGTTTCTTTAAAAAATAATAATAATTTGAATTGAAATTAAGTTGAGATTGTTAAAATTAAATATTATAATTAATAAATAATTTTTCTTAAATTCTGATTTAATTTATGAATGAAATCTTTGAGGTTCGTAGCAGCCTCCCATTTGTGATAATTAAAGGCGCGTTTCCAATGCCAGCTTGGAGTGGAGTGGAGTGGCTGACATGTTTCGCTCGTGTCGCACACACGCACTCCGCTATATGTGCCTTTCGTGCAATCTGGGCCCAGCGTAGATTGAAAATAGGATCTATTTCTATTTTCACGCTGGAGTGGCAATACGATGTTTTTCGGAGCGATTCCAACAGATGGCTGCGACGAGATCGTTCCAAATATGCGACGAATTTCCATATGTTTTCTTTTGAAACTAGTTAAAAATGGGAAAAAGTATTCAGTCCTAATACATTTTAATGTATTAAAGGTATGATAATTCAAATATGATTATTTTACGTGGAAAAATATTTAAATTTTGATAATTTAAAACGACTCAAATCATGCTCAAATCAGGCATTGGAAACAAGTGCCAGAGTCAGCGTCAACACACTCCACTCCAAGCTGGCATTGGAAACGCACCTTAAATCGCTACAGCCGCGCTAGATTTGGCGAAAGATAATGGGGTAACCGTTTTAACTTTTCCGCCGCATTCCATCAACAAAATCCAGCCCTTGGATGTAGGTGTTTTTGGGCATTTTAAGACTGCGTATAATGCCGCTGTAGACTCTTGGATGCTGCGTAATCCGGGAATTCCAGTTGACTTTCATCCCAGCAGTGTAACAGACAGGGAGACCCCAGGTTTCCTCCAAACTCTTCCGGCTTCAGAAAAAACACCCGAAATGGTTGCAGAAGAGGAAAATGATGAACAAGCCATGAAACATTTGTAGGTACAGAAATCTTCAGAGGATATCCCAAAGCTGGGCCTAGAAACCAAAATAGAAAAAGAAGAAAATCGGGAAAATCAATCATTGCTACCGACACTGCAGAAAAGGAAGAGATAGCAAAGAGCAAAAAACCTTGAACTGCTAAAAAGGTCAAAAAAAGGGTCCTTCACGAGGAAACTACAAGCGAAGAAGAAGAGGCAATGCAGGAGTTACTTAGTTCTGACGACGATTCAACGATGTCACGATGCTCCGTGGCCGAAGGATACGATGCTGAACCGAAAGAAGCCGACTATTTACTAGTCAGGTTTCACACTCAATCGAGTGAAATATTTTATGTTGGACCATTGGGTCATTAGACAAAAACGGAAATATAAACGTCAGTTTTCTTCGCAAAAAAGAAAACGTTTTTGTGAAGCCTGATTTACCTGACATGGCTAACGTGTCACAAAAGGACATTAAATGTGCTCTGCTAGCTCCGAGTGTGCTCGGAACAACTAAACGCCAGCAATGTCGGTACAAGTTTCATGTTTCCTTCAGCAATTTGAATGTACGCTAATGTTCGTTAAAAAAAATTTTATTTTTAGTTTATAGTTTTAAACCTAACTGTTACATGAATTTGATGAATGCTATGTGAATGAATCTGTGTGAATTTCGTTTAATTTGTTCAATTTTTAAACGTTTCAAATTACCCCACACACCGTTTCATTTTACCCCAATAGTGGGGATAAATGAAACAAAGCAAGTGTTCTTTTTCTTTTCTTTTCATTGAAATACTGTTTCACTTCTGCGAAAAAGAAATATGCACGTTTGAAAAAAGGGAACTGTACATTTATATTACGTTTTCAGCGATTATATTCAAATTTTTGTTTCTGAGATTTTTCAATCAGAAGAAAAGTGTTCAATTTCTACCCACCTTCCCCTACATAAAATTCTGGGGACGTAGTCGGCTTTTATGTTGTCATGAATTCAATAGTCAAAGGACACAATGTTCTGTTGGAGAAAATATATACAAATTATTGACGTTAAAACAAAGTCACCACCAAACGCCCCGTTTTATGCTACACCATCAATTGGGTATACACCACACCAATTTCTATAAGCCAGAACCCGCCATATATATATGACCTAGAAGACTCGTACTACTTGAATACTCTTCGTTCTCAGCTTAACTTCGTTATGACTGAATCAGATTACCATTTCCAGTGCGTTAATGGGAAAGAGACATGCTATTTGCCATCGGAGGCACCCAACTAAACTAAACCCCAAAAATAGGGTCTGTCTCACGGAAGGACTAAAGCAACCAAAAAGAAAAATTAAAGAATGTGAAATTAGTGTAATGAAGCAAACCTGAAACTTCATTGTTCCCACGCACCAAGATGACGCTTAGTTTTATTGGTTACAACAAGAACAGCGTTTATAATCCTATGCGATAACATTGAACATACCGAAACACTCTAAGGGCTTGGTATAATAATACTGAAATCACCATGCAGCTATCATATGGCTAGTTATCTTGTTCCGCACAAAACAGCTGAAATACATCTGATACACATTCATCAATCAGCGTAGGATCCTCGACCAAAGACCGACCCGGCACGATATCAATGTCAAACACAGGAGGGAAAAACATAAGCGATGTCTATCTACTTCACCCCATGATGTTCAACGACAAGATGAGAGATGAAAGCGACGCAAAAAACAAGCTTGAACGCGAGATCACAGAAAACGCACGCAAACAACATGCGCAAATTCAACTCAAAACCACCACCATGATAACTGGATGTCTGACTATCATAGGTATACACCTATTATGCTTAAAACTAATTAAGGAATCGAGATTAAGATCAACCCTTAACACAGAGCTCGTGATAGACCCTAAAGTGGAGGTCATACCAGTACATTTTAATATTCGGAAGGAACAATTCTAAGGATCTGACAACCAAGTTACGCGGATCCGCACACTTAAAAAAAAAATGTGTTTATACATGTATATATATAATGCAATAATTTAGATGTAACGACGCATAAGATGCTGTTGTGAATAAAATTCACATGTCGACAAACATCTAGATTAAAATCTATGGTCTAGCAAAGGTACGGACCAACACCAAATGACAAGCAGCACCATCTATTGACCCAACCCACAACAAACCTTTCTATCCCTCACCCATGGTTATGTCCATGCTAAACGTCCCCAAATCTAAACCCACGATCGTAGTTCCAGACACACTCTAGCCCCACACCCAACTCACCGTCTAGCCTAGACGCACTCACCTGTGACATTGTACCCGGAAACTAAACCAAGAATTAGAACTAGACCTTAGACACTTACCCATCACCGATCAGTAGCTGCAATAGAAAATTCAAGAAATGATTTACCCAGTGACCTAGTTTCGTAAAGTGCAATAGCACTTTCGGTCGATTACTTTCCCTGGAAACATCTCGGTCACATACCTCGGATATTCTTACCTCTTGTGGGAACATTAATGGCCACAGATTATGCTACTCGAGCAGGAACATGTTCATTAACCTCTGTGACAGCAAATACAGGGAATTATTGGTCAATTATTGAACCATTGATGGGAACTCACGAATTGGCAAATCCAGAGCAACAGGTGGGATAAACTAGAGGATCAGCAAGAAAGTTACGGATAAATAGGGAAGAAATGGATCAGGCAGTCAGTCGAAGTCAAGCCCGAGAGGAAGCCAGGTCTCAGCCGATGCCGAGTCGATGCCCAATCTTAAGACGTCCCGAAGTTCCTGAAGAAGACAACTCCAAGACGAAGCCAAGACGTTACAAAGTTCCTGAAGAAGACAACTCCAAGACGAAGCCAAGACGTTCCGAAGTTCCTGAAGAAAACAACTCCAAGACGAAGCCAAGAGGGTTTCCTGAAGAAACTAATAACGTAACACGGTAACCCGATCAAGTAATCGGCTACCACTCAAGTCCTGAACCGTCCAAGCAGACGACAGGCAGTAATACTCTTAAATGAACTCCGCAACCAAAACCTCATTGGCGGAAGCTTTGAAAGATCCCACTGCGGGACTCCGACCAATCTCGTTGGAGGAATATCGCCGGCGTCAGGCTATAAAACAATCCGAACTACACCATTCTTCACGACAGCACAAGGAGAAGAAACCGAGTTCGGGAGTGGAAGACAATCCGAACTACACCATTCTTCACGACAGCACAAGGAGAAGAAACCGAGATCGGGAGTGGAAGAATACTTCAAACGCCGACTACAGGAAGCTCAGAGAGAACTGGTCCTGGCATCAACCAAAGAAGAAAGACGCTTTGCCAGTCAAAAAATCAACGGTTTGAAGATGGAGCGCAAGAACTACAGACAGACAAAGAAGTATAACAAAGCAGCACCGAAAAAGTAAGAGTCAGGTCAATAGGACTATTAATATGTACAAATGTATTAAGGTGTATGATTAGAGTAAGATAGAGTAAATAAAAAAGTCCAACACATAACCTTCTAAAAGCGTTCTCACTCGTACTTCTACCAAAAACTCCAACATAAAATTGGCGCAGCCGCATCTACGAACTTACGACCTACTAAAAGCCACAAATTAAAGATTTCAGAGGGAAAGAAAAAGAAAGATATAGACTGGGGAAAGGAAAAATATATAAACATTGAAGGAATAAGACAATTGTTCACAGCAGGGGGTTATATGGAACAGTTGACGCCAAAGTTACCATTAAATGCGAGATTAAGTGAATTCGCAGACAAAATAGATTCTTTTACGTTTGAAAACCCAAGTCCTGAGTTCCCTAACACAGCTGAAGAAGAGAGTACTGAAGATAAAGCAAACGCAAACGAAGGAGATAAGTTCGGAAACGAGCAAATACCCCAAACCCCCATGCAAACAGAAGGAAACGGGATTAGTGGAGAGACATCCTACTCAAACCCAGTGAGACGCGAAGCAGTCGAGCTCAGACCCGGTAGAGGATACTATAGAGTTGATTCAGATCCAACATGGTCAAAAAAAACGCCCAAGGATAGAAACGTCAAAACGCACAACGAGGTAAACACGGAAAAGATGTCGAATATAACGTTAGTTAATAATGTACTGTCCAACAACGTTCCAATCCTAACTGGGGAGGACAGTCCAAAGAGAGAAAACGAAATCAATGAATTTGTGAATTGTGCACGCTTAGCATATGATACACTGGTAGAAGTACAGGATCAAATTTTGTTTGTAAAACTCCTCCCCACAAGATTAAGGGGACGAGCGTTTGAAGTAGTACAGGCGGGAAAGATTCACTGGAAAGCATAATATCGACATTTAGATCAAACCTGTTGCAAGGTACCTCATACATAACCTTGAATAACCAATTAAGGAACGTCCAACAGTTACCTACAGAGACGTTACTTAGCTATTTCAACCGCGTGAGAGCGTTAACAAATGCATGTAAGAAGGCCGCAGAAACTCAGTATGCTAATGGCGGAGAAGGGCTTAAAGCCGAAATTGAAGAAGTAAGTATACACTGCTTTAAAATTCGAATTACCAATTCCAAGTACAAATTCTATATGTTAAAAGAGACCGATAACACAATCGAGGCATTGAGAACAAAGATACTGAAATTAGAACAAACAGAACAGTGTATGCAGTTAAAACCGAGTATACACAGTTCGAACGAACCAATGCTACCAACGGGACAACAGGAACCGCGTCAGACCCATGGCAGGAATCAAACGAGGAACCAATGGCAGAATCAACGGTATCGGTCAAGATTCCCGTTCAGAGGAATCACGAGGAGCAACCAGTGCCAGACGTACCAACCGAACCACTTTCCCCCGCGTAATTACCAAACACACTTAAATACAACAAATTATAATGATAATCCAACACGGGGAGGATTTGAAAGGCGACAAGTGCGCTGTGATTTTTGCAACCGTATGGGTCACATAATGGCCGAATGTCGAACCCGACAAATGACGCCGTTCTGTTCTACATGCAGAGCCTATGGCCATACAAACCAAAACTGTCGGTCAAATAAGCCACACAACCAACACAACCAACAAAATAGAGGTGAATATCAGAGACATCAGGTGAATCAAACCACGACAAGGGGAAACACACCCAAATGCAATTTCTGTCTCGCTGAAGACCACCCGGAGAATAGATGCTACCTAAAAGAAAGATGGGAGAGGTTGCAAATAGAAGAAAACTGAAAAATACGGAAAACTCCATAGAGACGACCGACCGCACCGCGAGTCGTCAATAAAGGAAAGCAATAACAGGTGCGACAACATACCCCAATTACCCATAATAACAATACCCACAAACATAACCAAGCAAGAAGACCCCAAATTCATAATTGACACGGGGGCCGAAATAAGTCTAATAAGAGAAGATGAATTAAAGACACGAAACCTAAAACAAATAAATCCTTGGGAAGAAATTACGTTAAATACAATTTCCGGAGAGATAATATCTGAGGGCACAATAACAGGACAACTAGAAGCAGCGCAATCATACCCATGTAGGTTCCATGTAATGAAATCCAGGAATCCAGCATACGTAGCAGGGATAATTGGAAACGACTTCATTGCGAAATTCTGCAACGTAGAGGGTCCAGCCCAGAAATTAGTATTCCCGTCACTAAATGGAAATAAAGTTGTAATTATTCCATTTGGGGACCACCAGGTTCCAAGGGAAAACGGAACCCGATTTGTGGATGTAATAGCAACAGGCAAGACAAGTACCCAGCGTGAAAATACTACTGAGGGACACACCAACAACCGCAGCTCGAAAACTACGGAGTGAGAACAAAGTAAAGAACACAAAGAACCTATGGTTATCACGGATACCGCTAAACTACCTTTTGATAAGGTGTATATGGGTATTGTAGGGCCGTTGCCAGAACCAACGTGCGGAAACAAATATGTCTTGAGTTTTGAGGATGATCTCACCCGATTCATGGACGTGGTCCCCTTGACGAACACAGAGTCAAAAACGGTAGCAAAAGCATTTGTGGACGAGATCATCAGTAGGTATAGGGTACCAAAGAAACTTATAATGGATCGTGGAACCAACTTCACTTCCGACATGTTTCGTCAGGTATGCAAGTTATTTAAAATCCACAAGTTAGAGACCACCGCATACCACCCGCAATCAAACGGAGCGTTGGAAAGGTCGCATAGACCTCTGGTAGACTATTTGAGGAGTTTTTTGGACGCAAATCAAACCGACTGGGATGATCACCTACGCGCGGCAATGTTTGTACGAAACAACAGCATTCACACTGCAACGAAACTAACTCCAATGGACTGCCTCTACGGATTTTCGGCAACATTACCAAACAATCTCAAAAGAGAGCCCCAACCGGTCTACGACTATGAAAATTATTATCTAAAATTAAGAAGCAAACTACAGAGGGCATATCAGATAGCCAAACAAAATATAGAGGAGAACAAAGTTCAATCAAAGGAATACTACGATCGAAAGGTGAACCCGATAAAAATACACGTAGTTTAGTAATCCCTCTTTCTTTCTTCCCACGTTCCCAGGCTGAAAGGGTTAATTTTCGCTTGCCTATTAACGACAATCTATGCTACGCAATCACCCGTCGATATACACACTCTCAAGCAACGCGGGGTGGTGTTCGAAACAATTGGAGAGGCTCAAATACATATATCAAGATTACTGGACAATAGTCACCCGAGTCAATAAGCCAGTATGGGAGTCATCATTAAGCTACCTGGAGGAAAGTAAAAAAGCGTTAGACCAACTATGCGACACACAGGAAGACGCCGTAGGAAATGAAATGTGCAGTCAATGGAACCAGGTGTTACACAAAAGGACGGCACAAATAAAGAAACTTATCAACAAGGTGGAGTTAACCATGAATAGCAAACCAAGAATCAAACGAGGTCTTATAAATCTGGGAGGACGAATTATGAAAAAAGTATTCGGTACAATGGACGATAACGACTCAACGCACATCTACCAAAAACTGGACGAGCTGGAGGAAAGTAACCGTCAGAGCCTCGTATTAACCAAACAACAGGTCACCATTATGCGTAACACAATCAACAACTTCAACGCAACGAATGAAGAAATGACCCAAAGATATAACCAGTTGATTCAAAAATTCAACGAGATAAATCGTAAAAGACAAAACGAGACCCGAAGATATACTGAGGACTTAAGAAACCTTCACATAAGAACTGATATTAACGAAGTTATGCTTCTAATTATTGGGGAACTACAACATATTTACCTCGAAATCACCGATATATTCGTAATGACAGAAACAATATATAAACGGGAACTGAGTCCTTTATTGTTACCAGCTCATCAATTTCGAGAATTGTATGCCAACATCTCTAAATTTTATTACGGGAAAGAGTTAGACATAGATTTCCCCACTTTACAAAGGTTAGCCAAAGTCGATTGCGAACTTATACAAGGTAAAATGCTCATACAGATAAGAGTCCCTTTAATAAATCCCGTGAAGTACACCATCAATCGAGTATATACCACACCAATGCTGATAAACCAGAACCCACCATACATTTATGACCTGGAAGACTCGTATTTCTTGAATACTACTCGATCCCAGTTTAACTTCGGTATGACAGAGTTAGAGTACCACTCCGAGTGCACCAATATGAACGAGACATACCTTATGTGCCATTGAAAGCACCCAGTTAAACTAGACCCAAAAAACCGGGACTGTCTAGCGGAGCTACTTAAACAAACCGACAGTAAAATTGAAGACTGTCCAATTCGAGTAATAAAACAAACCAGAAACTTAATCGTCCCCATGCACCAAGATAACGCGTGGTTATATTGGTTGCAACAAGACACAACGTTTGTAATCTTATGCGATAACACTGAACATACCGAAACACTCCGAGGACTAGGATTTGGCTAGTTACCTACTTCCGTACCAAACGACTGAAACGCGTCCGATACACATACACCAACCAGCACAGGATTCTCGACCAAAGATCGACCTCGCACGATATCAAAGTCAAATACCGGGAGGGAAAAACCAGAGTGATATTCAACTACTCCACCCCATGATGGTCAACGACAAGCTGAGAGATGAAAGCTACGTTATAAACAACCTTGAACGCGAGATGACCGAAAACGCACGCAAACGCACGCAAACGCACGATCACCGAACCTCAACACCACGACCATAATAATCGGATGTCTGGCAATCATCGGCATAATCCTGTTATGCTTAAAACTAATGAAGAAGTGGAGATTAAGAGGTACTCCTAGCACCAAGAAAGTGAGGGACCCTAAAGTCGAGATCATACCAGTAAATTTTAATATTCGGAAGGAACAAATTATGGCATCAGACAACCAAATTACGCGGATCAGCACACTTTAAAAACCAAAAAAAAAAAAAAAAAAAAAAAATATGAGGATAAGACGTCCTGGGCAAGACGTTAAACTGCATCCACACGCAAGTCCAACCATCTGATCTTAAGAAACAAATTCTCTGACTGAAAATCGGGACGAAAAGACGCACCCAACACCAAGAGACATCGTATGCGACAACTTTCACCATGACAAAAGATATAACAGAAGACTTAACACTAAAAAGGAAAAGAGGTCAGGAAGCAGTTATATTTAAAAAAAAAATAAAAAAAAAAATATATATATACAACACCAATAGCCGTAGATATTAAAATTGCTTTGTATAACCATAAAATTGCTTTGTATAACCATAAAAATCAGAATAATAGTAAGACATCGTTGCTTTCTATAAATAATATAGTAGCATAGTATAAGCTTTGTTTTTGTAAAACCATCATTGTTTAGTAGGAAATTCATACAATCCAAATTATTCATACAATCCAAAAAATTAAGTTACGAAATATGAGAAATCTTGCAGATGCTTATATGTTCAATTAAAATTAAGAGTTAATGTAGTAACATATTATATACATAACATGCTTAGAATCATAACGTAGTGCAAAACTTGTTCATCCTAAAGTAATTCAAACAAAAGTGTAAGCCTATGAAAATCTTAATTTATGCTATGTTCAACACTTAGTACCAATTGGAACAGACAAGGATGTACACTTCAAGACAATAAAAAAGAGGGGATCTTTTCTAAAGAGGGGAGGAAATGTTGTGAATAAAATTCACATGTCGACAAACATCTAGATTAAAATCTATGGTCTAGCAAAGGTACGGACCAACCCCAAATGTCAAGCAGCACCATCTATTGACCCAACCCACAACAAACCTTTCTATCCCTCACCCATGGCTATGTCCATGCTAAACGTCCCCAAATCTAAACCCACGATCGTAGTTCCAGACACACTCTAACCCCAGACCCAACTCACCGTCTAGCCTAGACCCACTCACCTGTGACATTGTACCCGGAAACTAAACCAAGAGTTAGAACTAGACCTTAGGTACTTACCCATCACCGATCAGTAGCTGCAATAGAAAATTCAAGAAATGATTTACCCAGTGACCTAGTTTCGTAAGATAAACTAGAAGATCAGCAAGAAAATTACGGATAAATAGGGAAGAAATGGATCAGGCAGTCAGTCGAAGTCAAGCCCGAGAGGAAGCCAGGCCTCAGCCGCTGCCGAGTCGATGCCCAATCTTAAGACGTCCCGAAGTTCCTGAAGAAAGCAACTCCAAGACGCAGCCAAGACGTTCCAAAGTTCCTATAGAAGACAACTCCAAGACGAAGCCAAGACGTTCCAAAGTTCCTGTAGAAGAAAACTCCAAGACGAAGCCAAGACGTTCCAAAGTTCCTGTAGAAGACAACTCCAAGACGAAGCCAAGACGTTACAAAGTTCCTGAAGAAGACAACTCCAAGACGAAGCCAAGACGTTCCGAAGTTCCTGAAGAAGACAACTCCAAGACGAAGCCAAGAGGGTTTCCTGAATAAACTTACTACTAACTAACCGTACTACTCTCCACAACCACTGTAATTAATGGTTTGATGATGAAAGTACATATTATTACGAAAATTTTGTTGTAATATTCTTGACGTCAAGACGTCTTTTCGCTCGTTAAGTACACTGATAGCCAGTCAAACTTTCTTGCGGTACAATTTGTTGTCAGGTTTCAATCGTCAAAAGCTACGAGGCTAATAATGCAATAACAGCTGTTGATGAACAATTAAAAATATCGGCTCATGTCAGTCGTAGATATGAGCCGAATTATATAAAACGCAAATCAAAGAGAACTTGCATCAAATCGTATTCGAAAAATCCTAAAGTATTCAGTGCCGAGTCAATGTCAGAGCTACGGCAGGATCAAAGAAAATATGAAAAAAGGCGGAAAAAATAAACTCGTGATTCATATTTTCTGTTACCGTACCATGAGTACCATTGTATATAAGACATTGATTTAAGTACAAACTAATAAGAAACATTTATTGTAATTTACTCCCCAAGTTTTCACGGAAAATCTACGGCGCGGACCTTGACTGGGCCTTTCGGGTTTTTTCCACCGTTTTTTTATTTCTTCTTCGATGCCACCGTAGCTCTCACACTTGGTCGGTGTAAGGGAGACAACACAAAGTTCTTAGGCGGAGGCTAGGGAACACTAGCTTAGTCAAAGATGATTTATATTGTGTTGACAGACCTTTCTTAATATGTGAAGACACTAGGTAACGCTAGTTCCTCACGATATCAAAAGCAGTCTTTAAAGGGAAGGATTGGAAGTTTTAAATAAACAAGTCCTGCTGGAAGCCTCTTATTTGCCTCTTATTTAATATTACTATTTATAAACAAAAAATTATGCTTACTTAATAAAATAATTATGCTTACAAATTAATCAATTGATTCTAGCATTGCACTCCGAAGGTGCTTACAATTCAAATATTTATTAATTCGAGCATTGCACCGAATTATGAATAATAATTTCATTGCGACGACCGGATGTTGCGCTTTTTCGGAGCATTGCAACTGAAAAGTGCAATGCTTAACATGCAGCGGCAACACTCGGTACTGAACAGTTTTGGTTTTTCATATTCGGTTTGATGCGGGTTTTCTCCCATTTGAGTTTTTTTCAATTCGGTGCATATTTACGCCTCATATGAGACCATATATTCCATATTTTTTCGATTTTCAAATTCATTAATTGTTTCTCTTTAGGTCCTGGCAGCATTATCATTCTTTTAGCAATGATATCCCAATCAACGTCCTAGCCTAATGTTATGTAGTACTTTTTTTACCTTCGTAGGGTTAAACCTTACAACAGTTCCTCAGGTATACGTTTAATTTTAAAAGATGAATTCAGGCGGTTCATTATTTATTTCAAAAGTTACAATTTCTTCTCGCGACAATAGTGACACATTTATCTCTTACCATATTTACAGGTTTATTTCTTTACAAAGGTTAAAATTTCATTTCTGTTCTATGTTTACAAGACTTTCTTTTCAATGATTATAATTTTATTCTTTTACATTGGTTACAATTCTCTCTATTCGACTAAGACAATTAGTGACTATTGGATAATGACTGCGTACTGATTCGTTCTTGTGGCTTCTCGATCCCTTTAGCTAAACGCTTCTCCTTCCTATAACGTATACGTTCGTTATGGAGTCTCTGCAACTCTCTGCTTAAAGCTGCTCTTTGTTGACTACCCACAGCCAACATGAGGTCCCTCCTAGCCTCTTCTTTTTGTCGACGAAACCTCGCCTCTATTCCCGGTATCCTCTTTTTCGTAGGTGTCTCTGTTCCTTCCTGGAGCTTCACTTCGCGTTTCTGGTGACGGCTCGTTTGTCTAGCCAGGTATTCTTCGATGGTGCCTTTGGATCTCTTTGTAACGCTTCGTGAACCTGGCAATCCTCCATTGCTTTACCGTCTAACTATAAATTATTTTAATGTCCATTGGGTTCTTTCGAACCGTGTTTGGGACCTCAACGGTGAATAGTTAATTCATCCGCTTTTGCATTAGTTACTTTTTATTTCCTCACCTATGGTATTACTTCGAAGAAGGTCGGAAAGTTCCCTGCTCCAACGTCCCAAGCCGCTAGTAGTTCTCGGCGTTATTGGCTGCGTCTCTTTGGAAAAGTCCAACTCTCCTAGTTTGATGGTAAATCTCCGTAATCTTCTCCAGTTCTCGTCCAATTTCGTAAATGATGCTGCTAGTAGGTCCAGTCGTCTCCTTCACTTGAGTGCACGAATTCCTCTGCTTCCTAGTGCATATTCCCCCGTCTATTTATCTTCAAATATTGCTAGCGTCCAGCTTATTTTTGACTTGATGGGGTTTCCGTTCCCATGAGGTTATTGGTTCCCAATTTCCTGTCGTCATTTTGCAATATTTCGATATTTGCATTATTTACCAATTGCATTTCCAATATTTGCAATATTTACCAATTGCATTTCCAATATTTGCAATTGTTACCAATTGCAATATTCCCAAATTGCATTGTTCTCTTGGGTCATTGGCTGCTCCCAATTCATTTTTCCGAATTGCGGTAAGTTGCATTTCCGTTGGTTTTTGGTGCTTAGCTGATGCAATCCGCTGAATTGCAATATGCATCGATTTTTTTGTTTTCGCCAAATATTGTTTTGCATTTGTGCTGGCCATCTACCGGACACTAGTGTACTGCATATGTCGGTCATGCAGTTCTCTTTGTGTTGCAGATTTATTCCGCGTGTCGATCACTGTCTGTCAGATTGTGCCGCGTGTCATCCTCACGTAAGTATATTACGGTTTTCACATGTTAATCGCGTTTCTTTCTAGTTTCCTGATATATATTTATTACATGGTCGACCAGTCCAACTTGGAAACTATCAGGTATATCATGGATTCACAATTTTTGACCTCACTATGATCTTACCTTTGTTTTTAGTTACGGGGCATGAGTTTGTACCAAGTAAGTTAGTTTTAGTTATGGGGCATGACACTAACGCGTTCTCACGCTACACTCATAAATATCCTCACACAACGCCAAAAAACTACAATCACGCGTGGGCGCTTGCACTAGCGCGATGACGTCACGGGAAAAACAAGCGCGGCACAATAAATACTTACAAATATGTTGTATGCACCGTGACTTCAACCGTTGTTATCGCGTTATCAGTCTTGTGGTTATTAGCGACTGAAAAATGACGGTGTTTTGTAACACAAGAATGTTAGACTGGCTTCCAATGTACATACTCAACGAGAAGAAAGACGTTTTCACGTCAGTAAGAAGAAAATAAGAAAATGTCGATCAAGTGAAGGCTATTATTGAAATAGTGAAAAATTTAATGATGATGAAAAATAAAAAAGACAGCCAATTGGTTTCCCTGACAGCATTTGCAATAAGCTATTGGAATGTCAATCTATCGATGCATTAGCCAAGTTAAAGCTACGTTTTATTCAAATGAGGAAGGAAACGCCATCGTTAATATGTTTCTGCTGTGAATGTGTTTTCTTCAAGCATTCAGTTGTTAAATTGAACATGTAAAAGACCATTACCAAAAGTGAAACTGAATTTTTGATGAGCTTGACAAATTTTCCTTCCGACTATATATGCCGTACATGCAAAAATTCGGCATATGCTGGTGCAATTCACAAATTGTCTACAAGGAATGGATTAAAACTCGTGAGTGTACCAAAAGCTATTGAAGAACTCTCTGACCTTGAAGAAAGAATGGTATCACCAGTATTGATCCTTATGCAAATCTGTGCCTTAAAGCCGTGCCTAAAATCCAAAATTAGGATTAAAGGGAAGTGTGGTAAATATACTTATTGACGTAAATAATATGTTGCAAGTATTACCTCGAAGTTTTCATGATGTGGAGACAATACAAGTAAAATTGAAACGATACGTTTTTCATGAAAGCCATTATATGTTTGAAACAATTAGACCCGGTATGATGTGCAAGGCACTGAAACATCTTATAAATACACCGTTATACAAAAAATATGGTGTTAAGGTAGACATTCAATACTTCGAGCGCTGTGAAAATATGGATCTTAAGGACGAATCTATTTCGATGAAAAGGATTTAAATGTTATTGAATCTGAATAAGTGACAAATAAGAGCATTGACATCAATGATACCGTCAAAAATCATACTGATGTCATTGATGTGGATCAAATAAACAATGACGAAGTTCTCTTAATCGATAATAACATTAATATTACCGAAGGACCAGTTGTGAACGTAATTGCACCTGGCCAAAATAAACGTAAAATTCCGTGGCATAACGTCGAAGGTTTATATGAATTATTTTTTCCAAAATATTCGCAGGACATGAAGTGAATTTACTAAAACAAACTTTCTATATGAATCAAATCAAGTACGAAGTAAGACCTTACGGTCGTCGACCGTGCATACCTTCTCGGGTCCTTTTTATGGCTAAAAAAAATTTAGAGAAAAATTGTTTATCAAGCATCAATTTATGTCTAAGAAAAACAACGAAAACTATGAATAAGCGTCTGAATGTTGAAGATGTTTTAAATTCAGATAACAAAGATAAAATCGTTAAATTTGATGATGGCTTCGGAATGTTGAAGAATATTCGTTCATCTCTGGCGTTTGGGGAAGCAAAAAAATGAGCTATTGGCTATGATTCGTTAATAAGGTAAGTCAAAATTTTTCTTGACATTGTCAGCTGCTGAATCTCAATGGCCCGAATTACTTCAGGCTCTTATGAAGTATAGTCCAGAAGGTCGGGTACTAAATATGAAAGAAGCTTATAACCATACTAAAACCACATCGATAAGGAACGACCCTGTAACTTGCGCTAGATATTTTGATTATAAAGCAAAAAATTCATGTGGTTATTAAGACAACAAAATAGTATATTTGGTAGTGATGTACTTGAAGATAGCTATGAACGTGTGGAGTTTCTACAACGTGGAAGTTCACATGAACATATGCTGTTATGGTTGAAAGACGCACCGAAATTCCAGGATAAAGGCAGTAATAATGGTGAACTTATCAATTTTATCGACAAGTTTCCCACATGTCAAAATGATAACAGCAATCCCTGTGTTAAGTTCCAAATTCATAAGCATTCACACACTTGTTATAAGGGTCAACGAGATAAACAATGTCGATTTCACATACCATATCCAGTAATGAAGAGAACAATGATATTAGACCCTCTTGATGAAAGTGAAGTTTCGCATAAATCGTACAAAGCTGTTGACGAATAAATGCGCAAATTCTATGCTAAGAATCAGTTGGTTGAATATAATGATATTTTAAGGGAATTAACAATGGCTGACGAAGAATATATTCTTGCTATACGTAGTACTCTCAAACAAAGGCGCATTTTTTTTAAGAGAACAACTGAAGATATCTGCAACATTAACAATACAAGTTGAAAAGAGAAACTTTGCACACACGTATTCTTAAATAGTAATTTAATGTCGGCACAAGAGGCAGCCTACCATTTATTATCATTGCCATTATCAAAAAGAAGTCGTAAGTCAGTATTTATAAATACAAGTTCTATAGAGGAATGAGTTTAAATGTCTAAGTCGTTATCTTTAATGAATTAAGATTCAACTGAAATCTATACCTATAAGATAGGTAAAACTCCATTCCAAATTTTTCTCAGTGGATCGGCTGGTGTCGATAAAAGCACGGTCATAAATACATTTTTTCAAAATATAACAAATTATTTCGATAATTTACCAGGTGGAAATAACGATAAAATAATTGTACTACTATGTGCTCCATCTGGTGAAGCTGCTTTTCTCATTAATGGTGTAACATTGCATTTTGCTTTAGCATTACCATGTAATTTGTATGGTGTAAATATACCAGACTTATCAAGTGACTTAGCAAGCAATATACGAGAGCAATTATCAAAGGTACAACTTGTAATTATAGATGAAATTTTAAAGGTAGGCTCCACTATATAAGGTTACGTTAATACAAGATTAAGACAAATAAACGGTGTCAATGAACCATTTGGTGGTATATTCGAACTAACAGTCGGAGAACTGAATCAATTGTCTCCTGTAAGAGATAGACCTGTTAATCAAGTTTCCAACCGCAATGAAATGGCATCACTTCTGGATTTTAATCCTTTATGGGATCAATTCGATTTTAATGAATTAACAGAAATCATGCGTCAGAAAAATGATTTAGCATATATCAATACTCTACATAATCTTACTTTTGGAAATATGACGAATGATGACATAAATTTAATCTCGAGAAATTAAAAATACTAATGATATTCCTGAAACAGCTGTACGACTGTACGCTACTAATAAAAATGTGTCTTCTTACAATACACAGAGAATTACTCAATGTGAAAGTCAATTGTTCACTTCGTCAGCTTAAGTTGAAAGCGAACAAAAAATTATTTTACCATAAAATTACTGATAATTGATATCTGCGCCCGGATATATTAATTTTCAGCGAATCTTTGACTGCCAATTGCGATAAATTAGACATTGTAAATTATAATATTATTTCGAGAATTGATCGGGATAAAAATAATCATGGATTAATATGCTATGTGAAGAACGGCGTACAACTTAGAATAATAACCTCAAAACATAGTTATAGCGACAAAAAACATGCGCAATTATTCGTAATAGAGGTAGCAAATTTGTATCTGATTACTGGATACAAATCACCAATAGCAACAACGACGATGTTTGAGGAGACTTTTGCTGATATTATACAAAAACTGTGTAACGCCGCGTAATGGCCACAGTCCTTAAAGAACCCGTGATCGACCTTTATCAATTAAATCAGAGCAAGCATATGATTTCATTGGTAAAGGTCGCGAGTCATTTTTGAATCATTCATCAATCATAGATTGAGTGCTCGATCAACAGCCCGCCCAAGACCCGCCTCCTCAATCCTCATCAATGAAATTGCACAACTTCATTGATGAGGGTCGATACGAGGGAAAGCATTTTTATGGTCAAGTGCGTCGGATCATTGATTACACAATCAATTGAAAATGGTGCGCTCGAGGACCGATTGTCCGAACAAAGGCAGAGTCGGACAATCGTTCCTCTAGCCAAAGGATACCGCCCCCAAGAACTCGAGCATTGTGCAATGAGAGCAATACGGGACTTATTGTCCCAAATTGGCCTTCAAAACTCATTGCACAATGCAAGAGTTCGATGACCCGGGGAATTTTGAGCTCGCCAGCAAATTCAAAAACAAAGAAATTCAAATTTGAAATGCAAATGAAATGTACAAAATTGAAAATGTGACCAAATTTGGACAGAGAGTTCAATGTTCCCAGGGTTCACGGTACGGGACTTCCTGGATTTTTGCAACTGGGGAATTGAACGAGAATCCGGATAAACTGGCACTGGCGGGGAATATAAACTAGCGTCTGGCGGAATGGGAACATTTTTCGAGTGGTTAGAATTTTGCGGAAAGGTCGGAGTTTGGATTCTTTTGTGGTTTTTTTTTTTTTGAAGTGAAAGATTGGAGCAAGAGTGGATTCTTTTCTTGAGAAGTGATTAGAGAAATTGATAGGTCGAGGACTATGAAAGCTAAGGTGGAAGCATGTTGAAGTTCGGCCGTTTCTTTTTTTTTGAAGAAGGATTTTAAAAGTAATTAAAGTGGGAATACCAGACTTTTCCTTTTTTTAAATGAGAATGTTGTGTAAGATTTATGGAATTGGCGTATTGTGATTAAGAAGAAAGAACGTTATTATTTGGAAAGTAAGGAAGAAAGTCAAGAAAGTTGTTAGTTATTTGAATTCTGAATATTCAAGTTAAGAACAATTTAAGAAGTAGAGACTTCTTAAGAAGAAGAAGTCAGTGATCAATGTACGAACTGTGAAGTGATGTTTGTGATTAGGAAGAAAGAAAGTTATTACGAACTTCGAATTCTGAATACTCAAGTTAAGAACAATTTAAGAAGTAGAGGCGTCTTAAGCAGAAGAAGTCAGTGATCAATGTACGAACTGTGAAGTGATGTTGGCGATTAAGAAGAAAGTTGTTACGAACTTTGAATTCTGAATACTGAATACTGAAACGAGGAGGAAGGACAGGAAACCAGGGGACCAGCACCGTAGTGAGAGAACCGGGGAACGGAGCGGCGACACTATAGATAAGTTTTAGCATTAAGAAGCTATAGCATTAAGAATTGTCGGTAGAGATAGGATCAGTAAGCCGTCACTCAGTTAGCGTGAGTAAATAACCAGATAGGTTAAGCCAGGGTGAGGCGCATGTTAGGTTAAGTGAACTTTGTAAAAATTGTGAAGGTCTGGTATTATAGTAAAGGAGATTCTCTCTAACACAACCACGGTGTCCTATTTCGCTTCCACCTAAACTAATCCTCTCTTGGTCGGCACATCGGGGGTTTCTCGTTGATCGAGTGCTCGATCAACAGCCCGCCCAAGACCCGCCTCCTCAATCCTCATCAATGAAATTGCACAACTTCATTGATGAGGGTCGATACGAGGGAAAGCATTTTTATGGTCAAGTGCGTCGGATCATTGATTACACAATCAATTGAAAATGGTGCGCTCGAGGACCGATTGTCCGAACAAAGGCAGAGTCGGACAATCGTTCCTCTAGCCAAAGGATACCGCCCCCAAGAACTCGAGCATTGTGCAATGAGAGCAATACGGGACTTATTGTCCCAAATTGGCCTTCAAAACTCATTGCACAATGCAAGAGTTCGATGACCCGGGGAATTTTGAGCTCGCCAGCAAATTCAAAAACAAAGAAATTCAAATTTGAAATGCAAATGAAATGTACAAAATTGAAAATGTGACCAAATTTGGACAGAGTGTTCAATGTTCCCAGGGTTCACGGTACGGGACTTCCTGGATTTTTGCAACTGGGGAATTGAACGAGAATCCGGATAAACTGGCACTGGCGGGGAATATAAACTAGCGTCTGGCGGAATGGGGACATTTTTCGAGTGGTTAGAATTTTGCGGAAAGGTCGGAGTTTGGATTCTTTTGTGGTTTTTTTTTTTTTGAAGTGAAAGATTGGAGCAAGAGTGGATTCTTTTCTTGAGAAGTGATTAGAGAAATTGATAGGTCGAGGACTATGAAAGCTAAGGTGGAAGCATGTTGAAGTTCGGCCGTTTCTTTTTTTTTGAAGAAGGATTTAAAAGTAATTAAAGTGGGAATACCAGACTTTTCCTTTTTTTAAATGAGAATGTTGTGTAAGATTTATGGAATTGGCGTATTGTGATTAAGAAGAAAGAACGTTATTATTTGGAAAGTAAGGAAGAAAGTCAAGAAAGTTGTTAGTTATTTGAATTCTGAATATTCAAGTTAAGAACAATTTAAGAAGTAGAGACTTCTTAAGAAGAAGAAGTCAGTGATCAATGTACGAACTGTGAAGTGATGTTTGTGATTAGGAAGAAAGAAAGTTATTACGAACTTCGAATTCTGAATACTCAAGTTAAGAACAATTTAAGAAGTAGAGGCGTCTTAAGCAGAAGAAGTCAGTGATCAATGTACGAACTGTGAAGTGATGTTGGCGATTAAGAAGAAAGTTGTTACGAACTTTGAATTCTGAATACTGAATACTGAAACGAGGAGGAAGGACAGGAAACCAGGGGACCAGCACCGTAGTGAGAGAACCGGGGAACGGAGCGGCGACACTATAGATAAGTTTTAGCATTAAGAAGCTATAGCATTAAGAATTGTCGGTAGAGATAGGATCAGTAAGCCGTCACTCAGTTAGCGTGAGTAAATAACCAGATAGGTTAAGCCAGGGTGAGGCGCATGTTAGGTTAAGTGAACTTTGTAAAAATTGTGAAGGTCTGGTATTATAGTAAAGGAGATTCTCTCTAACACAACCACGGTGTCCTATTTCGCTTCCACCTAAACTAATCCTCTCTTGGTCGGCACATCGGGGGTTTCTCGTTGACCGCGATCGGTGCCGGGTGACTCGCTCTAAGACGAGTGGCGCCCACCCACGACCTTTCTTCGCGGGCTAAAGGCCGGGTGAGTCATCCAACCTCCGGATATTCGGTGGCCCATGTCGCACGTAGATTTTCGCACGTGACAACTGCTTCTTAATAGTTTTTTTATATTAATGGGGGGTTTCAATTATTTATTTATTTATTTCAACTTATTTATTTCAGTTATGTTATTCAAAAGAGAAAGAAAGAAAAAAAAAACAGGATACAATTAAGAGGATAGAGAAAAAAAAAGAAATTAAAAAAAATTAAGATTACAAAAAAAAGAAGATGAAAAAAAAAAGAAAATAAAGATAACATTGAAATTGAAAGAAAGACGAGAATAATAACAGTAATGAATAAACTAACGCTAGTGGCTAAAGTAACATATAGAGAGACACAGCACATACTATATATAGTCGGGTCAGGTAGAGCGCAAAAGTGTGCCAGTACGGTCCCGAAAAGCCCTACGGACATCACACTTACCCTCCGCGCCCTCCAGTAGAGGGGCAGCACGATTGTACAAACGAATCATGCGGGTGATAGGCTCCATTCTGCCAAACTCCGTGCGATGTAACCTTACAACAAATGAGCCACCCGATCTGAGATTGAAATCATTCTGGCGAGGGGGCACTTGATCGCGGATGTAAGGAGATATGATATGACCTTGGATAATGCCATGTATGAAGGAAAGATCAGCCAAAACACGGCGTTCAGCGACAGGTTGGAGATGAAGGAGGTAGAGATGATCCTCATAGGGATCAAACCCGGGAAGGTTGAAAAGGGCGAAACGCAGGAACAATTTTTGGACAGCCTCAATGCGCTCAATATGCGTTTTATGATAAGGAGTCCAAATTTGGGAGGCATATTCTAACATAGGACGAACCAGGGAGGTGAATAGGGTTTTAAAGGAATATGGGTCCGCTAGTTCTCTAGCCCACCTTGTGATAAAACCTAACATGACTCGCGCTTTATTTATTACAAGATTACGATGTTCGTGAAAGGAAAGCCTCTAGTCAAGGAGGACACCCAAATCAAGGGTAGAGTTAACAGACTTAATCGAAATACCATTGACATAAAAAGTGTGAGACAGATGGTAACTGTTCCGAGAGAAGCCAATGTGTTCACACTTGGAGTTATTAAGGAGGAGATTGCTTTTAGTGCACCATGTAGAGAGCCGATTGAGATCCTGCTGCAGCTCGAGGTAGTCTTTAGGTGAAACAATATTCTTGAAAAGTTTAGTGTCATTGGCATAGGAAAGCACCACGGAATTATGAATGACTTTGCTGACATCATTTGTACCTACGACAAAGAGAAGCGGGCCAATGTGACTCCCTTGAGGAACACCGCTTGTGGAAACAAAGGAATGGGAGAGGGTGGATCTGAAACGAACACGATACTTACGATCGGAAAGGTAGGAACTAATCCAACTAAGGAAGGAGTCAGGGCAACCGGCCAATCTAAGTTTAAGTAGGATAAGAGGGTGTGGGATGCTATCGAAAGCTTTGCTCATGTCTGTGAAGGTAGCTTCAACAGCTTCACCACGCTCAAGAGCATTGATGGAATAGGGTGTCAACAAGAACGTCTTCCTCTGTAATATGGAGGATAGGGAAGTCGGAGCAGATGTAGTATTTAGTTCAGAAAAGTATTGAACATCGGGAACAAATTGACCTTTAAGGAAGGCAGAGGGAAAAAAGGTTGCAAACGAATTAGCAATGGATAGGGAATCTTCCAGCTCCAGTCCTAAGTCAGAAAGAGACTGCGGAAAGTGATCCCCCTTGCGTTTCCTTTTTGCTTTCACAAAGGCGAAAAACAGGTGTGGGTTCACGGAAAGGTTCGATTTCACGGAGGAGAGGTAGCTATGGTACTGAAGGTCAACTAATTGAGAAAAGTTTCTGCTCAAATCTTTGAATTGAGCGTAGTCTTTGAGGGAACCAGAGCATAGATATTTCGACCAGAAGGAGTTGCGTTTGTTCCTTAGAGCCTTAACTTCTTTAGAGTACCATATGGGAGAGGAGTCAGGGGAGGCTGGCGCGGATATTGGTGTGGAGGAAGAGATAGAAGCATGCAGGACGTTATACAGTTGGGAGACATTAGTGAGAACGTCGGTTATATTGAGGTGATTATTGAGAGTCGTGAAAAGGAGATGAAAGTTAGTCTTACGAAAGTTGCGGCAAGGTGGCAATGGGGAGGAATAAGAGGATGTTGGAGGAGAGAGTGAGACACAGATGGTAAGGGGAGGATGATGTGGGTCAGTGTTACAGAGAACGTTGGCGTCTAATATTGATGGTAGTCTAATATTGATGAAACGTGACGAAAAACAGAATCCACGGATCGAGGAGGGATATAGCAGGAAATAATGATAATATTAAACGTTGGATAATGGACTTTAACGGCAATGAGCTCCAAGGGTTCGCAGAAGGAATTGGGTAGCAAGGTTACGTTCAGTGACGAGCGAACAGCAATTAACACTCCGCCGCCACGTTGATGATTGGCACCGAGGAGACGGTCTTTCCGAAACAAGGAATAATTGTGGTCAAGTATTTCATGATCATAGATGTTGGAGCAAAGCCAGGTTTCTGTGAGGCAGATAATGTCATGGGGTAGAGAGTGGGGGGAGAGGAACGTTCAGTGTGTCTTCGTTCTCAGCAAAGAACTGTCCTCAACAAAGTTTGGGACAACCGTGAGGTAGATAGGCGACGGATCTCTGGCCTGCGTCGAGCATCATTGGGGGAGTGGAGTCTGGGATCACTGGGGCACCAACAGTATTGTTTGGGATTGGAGCAAAAGGAATACGTGTTGATGGAGAAACCGCATTTAACAGGAGGGTATCGGGGTGGCCGGAGGAGGGGGGTTGTTTTTGGGACGTATTAATATTGCACGAGGGTATATCCAGTAGGCTAATGTTGGGGGTGATGTGGCGATCTGCTGGAGAGCGAGCAATTTTGGCGGGTAGAGATGGTTTTGATAAGACAGTAGGGGGATTGTTTAATAAAGGAGGGGGGCATGAGATTTGGTTCATGGGCTGCGGGTGAGAAAGCCATTATGACATCATTAACCAGATTGACAAATTCGATACAGCCCCAGCGAAATT